>CM046722.1:26943519-27543519 GCA_025584915.1 Monochamus saltuarius
TGGACCTTTTATTTTGTCGAGAAGTTTAGATGGACGACATATTCTTCTAGAAGTTATCCCTCTTAATGTTCGCTGTCGTTTATGGTTTATGCACTACGGACCCTGTTTATTTTAGTCGCAATATAAGAAACTATTTAAATCTTACGTTCCAAGGAAATTGTATTGGTCGAGACGAGACTACTTCTTGAACACTCCAACCACCCGTCTTAAATCCGTTGAGTTTCTACCTTTGGGTCTAAGCTTGGGAAGGGCCTAAAGCAACTGGTGTATCCCGTCCACATAGCGAATGAAGCTGCATTAGTGGAACGTACTACAAAAAATGTCTGTGAAATAATACGCAAACACCTGTGATATTTTAGAGAGTTAGAAGACAGATGCGAAGACAATTTAGGGGATGTATTGTTTTAAATGTAAAAAAAACGTGTTCTTTACTCTTAGTTTTATTTTTTCTTGCTCAATTTTGACACGAAATTTAAGGCTAATATTTTTAGGCGTCAAGTTTTCTGTCACTTCTGTATTGGAATGATTAATAAATTAATTTTTATCTCGAAAACGGTGCGTCAGCAGGAAAAAATCCAAGAGGTAAGGGTTTTTAAACAGAATTAACTCGGCTTTAAGAGAGCGATACTAATTTGTCTAAAGATCAGTGGCGTACAATTTTTTTTTGTTGCTAAAAATGAGTATTTAACGGCACAAAAGCCACTGATTCTAGTATATGACAAGAGAAATTTATACACGTAAATGTCCCCTACTATACCCCATTGCGTACCAAATCTCATCTCAATATTTCTATCGGTTTTCGAGAAATGAAGACTATAGCATTTAAAACAGAAAATTTTAAACAACCTGCATCTCGAAAACTAAGCATTGCCAAACCAATGTTTCTATATATATTTTTTTTAGTAACACACATAAGACCTGTTACTATCTATTAGCATACAGTCGCCAAAGGTTTACATATTTTTCATAGCTAACTTAATAATTGTTACCCTGACATGCAACTGAACTAACTGAAAATTGGATTTTCTCGTAAACGGCTAGAGTAATGAATGAGGTATGGTTTTTTCAAAGATAATACTTCAAGGATTACCACGAGTGGATATTTGCGCACTTCATTTCATAAAAAAGTTTGAGACGATGATTAGCACATGAAAGACTGCACACTTTGTCTCCTGACAGATAGAGCATAATTCAGAAAAAAAAAATCTCAAAAACTGTTTGAAATACTAGCAAATATCAAAATTTAATTTTTAAATTTAACACCCTGTAAGTCGGCAAATTTGAACTTTTGGACTGACGTAAGTTGGGTTAAATCGCTATGTTTTGTCCCGAAGAATACATCACTATTCATTTGGACCATTCTTTACTGGAGACTATGTATATAGCAATTTTAATGTTGTAGCACTTTTGTTGTCCATCAGGATATATTAAATTTTGTTGTTTTCTATGTAAATAGGATACCATATTTCATCATTTTGTCAAGAAGCAGTAACCTAAAAGAAATCTGGTACCTGGACAAAAAAAGTTACTTCTCAATCACTTGTAAATCCGAAACACGTGTATTTTCCTGCCTTGCACATCAAACTCAGATTAATAAAAAAAATTGTTATGGTGATGGACAAAAGCGGTTCAGGTTTACTATACTTAATAAACAAATTCCCTAGAATCAGTAAGGCTCATTTGTAAGCTCACAAATAAACCAGCTTAAGAACGACCATGACATTTTAATTTCATATTACAAAAAAACCTTACTGATCTTACCAGTTACAAACAAAAATGCTATGTAAACTTAAAATCTGGGCAAAATTTTTCATAACAAACAACCATCTTAATTAATTGAACAGACAAAAAGTTATTTTTTGTCGAACATTGTTAGTTTATTTTTGTAAATATTCAGAGCAACTTTGGAAAAAGAACTTAAATGTGCCCATTTCTATGCATTTTTTAATTCTTTTGCTAAGAGATTTCCCCTCATCGAAAGATACATTTCGTTGTCCTCTAAAAATATTGAAATAGGCTGGTAAGTAGTTGCTATTGTTACCCTTTTGATCTCTCATTTACACTTACATGTTATTTTGTATGAGGTATTAAAACTAAGATTTTCTAAAAATAGCATTTTCAATAGCATTTTTGAAGTCGCGTTTAAGCAGAAATCTTATAGGAGAGTTTTCTCGGAAACGGTAGGAACTATCAAATTCTAGTTCATGCTCGGGATAAGATTTTGTAGTCAACCAAATCAGAATGTTTCATCAACAAAAAATAAGAAAGACATCATCAGGCATTGCTAATGCGGCGGCCTCTATGACCGAATATATAAATTATGATTCCTTTTCTTAAAGAACCAAATTTGGTGACAATAGGTTGAGATATATTAGAGTTACTAAGTACAAAAAAAACGATAAATATCTCTCTTATCTTTTTTCACAGCAACATTTTACTAAGACATATTTAGCTATATCTTAATATTCTGTTTCAAAGAGGTCTCCTTTATTCAAAATGCATTTTTGAATAAACATTTGAATGGATGTGATATCTAATGTCTTTATAGAATGATTTAATTTTTTAGCTCAATTTAATTTTAATTATACAGCTTTGTTTTTTATTAATCACTCAAAATTCTCGATAATTTAAGTACACCGTTCAAGTACATATACTGAATAGATTGGAAATATATTGCATGTACTTATTTTTTATCACAAAAATTGAAATAGGTATATTGTTTGTATAATACAGGAATGATAAACAAATTCTACAAAAACCGTTATTGGATTAAAGGATTAAGATAATAATATCCGGTATCTTCAGGTGTCACAAAAAAATGTAATTCACAGCTAAATAAAATAAATCTTCGGGAGACACGGGATTTGGATCTCATTCTCCGTCTGAAATATCAGATTTAGAACTGTCAGACCCAAGATTTTCCTAAAGCAGTACTTTTGACTTAATAATAATCAAACTCAGATAACATCGTCACACAAAAAAGAATTTTTATGCATTTTGACGCACTGAATCCGAATCTGATATCCGTTTAGCTCTAACACCCTCAAAATTATGAATAAATCGCAAAAATAGCGAAAAATCGCAGCAAAGAATCACGTTAGTGAGTAAAAAAAATTAGGAGAAATTAGAGGAATGTATTATTTTAATTAACGTCGTTTGTCGACAATTTCATGAAAAAATAAGCCTAAGTTATGTATTTAAAAATTTTGTCTGGCCACGCCCGCCCTCACAAAAGAATCACCGCCACAACTTAGACATGTGACGGCAATTAGTAGCCGTTCTTCCCGCGTGTATATCTAAATACAGCAGGGTGCTTTAGTTCATATCTATACAAGGTGTTACAGAACGATGTTAAGAAAATCTGGGGGCAGATTCTATTTCTATGCTTAAAAATAAGAAAAAAAGTTTATATAAACACAGGTCCAGAAATGTCTCGTTTTTGAGATACGAAAATGTTCTGTCTTAAATACTATAGTCTTAATTTCTCTAAAACCGATTGAGATGAGATTTGGTATACAACAGTTTATGGTGAAGGGTTACTTTTACGTGTATAAATTTCTTTTGTAATATATTAAATTAAATTCTCAGTTTAGCAAAAAAAAAATGTGCACCACTGATTTTTGGACCAATTGGTATCGCTCTCTTAAAGCCAAGTTAATCCTGCTTAAAAAGTGTTTTCGAGATAAAAATTAATTTATTAATCATTACAATAGACCAACTTTGCAATGCTAATTAATAACAATATGTCAGTTTCTCATAATCCATCTTCCATCATATTTAACAAAAAAGATAACACAAAGTGTCGAGTGACTTATTTTTGAAATGTTTAAGTTAGTTTTTAATATATTTTTTATTTGCAAAATAATTAAATATGATGAATTATTCCTTTGAAGAATTGTTTCTATCTAGTCCCATAATATAATGCATGGTGGAATAAATGGGGAAACTGTAGATAGCAGTTGGCAAAATACGTTGTATGAGAGGATCTGTTTATGAAAATATGTAGTAGTTTGAAGACTGTTGAACTTATTGAAACTAAAATACAGAGCACCAGTTACAGATACTTACATGAATGGATAGATTCACCCTGTAATATTTTATTTTCGACATTTGGACTAAATATAAATTATTATGAAAGGACTTCTAAGCAGAAAAGTTGTACTTCATTGATATCTGAAATATGCATGTCTTACCATATCTAGCTAGATGAGACAAAAAATATTGATGTTGAAAAATAGCTTCTACTATTTATAACTTCTCCCAAACATATATTAAAAATTTTCATTTGCACAAAATAGTATCACAAACACAAAAGCTAAATATCACATCACTCTGCATATTTGACGCTGTCAGCTATAGTTTAAGCATTGTAATACTCATATGAGTAACTAAATAAGAGGCATCATTTCTCCATCTTTCATGGGAAGCACAACTTGTTCCAGAAATACCTGGCACCATCTTACGTTCATTTGGAGAAAAACAGCAACTGCGCTGTGCTACGTTCCACTGAAATATACGATATGGAATGCGTTAAGTCCCATTGCGCATCCAAATAAAGGTACCAACCCTAGGAGCAGACAAAAGGAGGCACATGAAACTCAGCAAAGACATACTTCATTGGTTATGTATGTGGCTGAGAGAGAGACAACCATCTGCACGTACGATATGAATTGTGTTCTTAATTTGCCATTATTTTGTTTGTAAACACGTCATTGGCGTACAGTGTGGCTTCTTCTTTTATCTTGTATCTCAGTGTTATACTTTGTGTATTTTTGAGGGTGTTATTGTTGGAACATGTCATGCTTTATAAGGGACTGTAAAATTAACCAGCATACAGCACGAAATAATTTTTCATATCCAGAATTCAATTTCATTTCAATTCACAATCAGCTAAGCCCCTACTGCTCCGCCATTGCTAGAGGCACAAAACAAAATATGGCGCTGATCATAAATAATCCATTCGCGCAGCTTTTAGCGCATTCCAGTCATCATAATATAAAATTACATTTCAGTGCTACGTTCTCTGTTTTGAGAAAAGTATAACTCAAAATCTGTACAATAGATGCCGCTGTGTAATAAGCTTCATTACGCAGCAATTTGCAGTAAATTTAAATATACTATAGTATATGAGTGCAACGTAAATATGACATAAAATTCATAATCTTCGATTACAAAATTTCGTAAAAAAATATAACTTTAAATATAAAAGTTATTTTTCACAAAATTATGTAGTCAATGATATATGATTTTTATTTCATGTGAATTACACACTAATAACAGTATAATAAAACAATGGATTTTGTAATATATCTATTAAAAAAGAAGCAATTATTGGTTGAATAATAAAAAGAGTAATTGTTTCTTCAATGATTTATTCAGTTATAAATAGGACAAGAAGTTGATTACATGACTAGTAATTAATAGCGATTAATATGATAAAAAATAGATTCATACTTACCTGTATAATAAATGTTATTGTTAAATGCATTTGTTTCAAACTACATTTGTTCTCATCAGTACGATGTACTACTGATAATTTTTTTATGTGAAAATTTAAATATACTCAGTATGAGTAAAAAAAATCTGTAGAATTTTAGATATATGTATTTAGCATTATTTTTATATTTAATAAAAAATCGAAATAACCTTAAATAAATAAATACCAACATAAGGTGAGGCTATTGTTCTCAGTATTTTTAAAACATTTAATTCAAAGTGGTATTCGCAAAAGTAACAATATTTGTTCGTGAGATTAAAGTCTGGTTTACACAATTTGTGAATTGATTTTAATCCGAAACATTTCCCTGTCTGCAGTAACTCAACTAAAAAGCTTTGATGTCTGTAAGAAGTATCTGTGATATAGGAATTATTGAATTATATATATTTTTGCGGTTTGGTACACAGCAATGTATTCAGCAGTATTCTTCCCAGGCTTTTTATATTAAAAAATAAAACAGACAAAAGCAGAAAGGCAATGTAGATAATCAATTCACTAATTATAATTAACTGTTCGCGTTATATTAAATTTTAGTCAAACACATAAAAAATTATCAGAGTGCACTACAGCGATAACTTACCTTCATCACGTTGCAAGAAAATATTATTTTTTAACCATCCATGTTTCCTGAAGTATATTTTATATAGGCATGTTCCATGTTACATGTTTTAACCTCAGATTTTTTATTATTATTGTTCCTTTTCGATACAGCGAACTCTACCAGTTATACTATCAACTTTGCTTTTCTTTTTAAATTATGGCGCAGTTTTCTGTTTGGTAATTTTTTTCAAGTAGTAGTGTTTTTCTAAATGAGCGTAAGATGGCACTCATGTACGCGATGTTAGATCTATCCTTTAAACGAGTCATATTTCTTTAAGACCGCTTTACATTTATGCAATTCTTATTGCATGCAAAGAAATATTGCATGCGCGCATGCGCATTAAAGTTAAAATTTTCAGTCCATTGCACGAATATAGAGTCTGCTCTAATTTGATTGCATTGCATGTAAAATTCTTGTTCCTTTTCTGGTAATATTCAGTTTTGCCATCCTACATAAAAGGAACTAACAGCGAGGAATTAAGTAAAAAGTGAATTAACCTCAATTAACCATAATAATTTTCTTTTTTAACTCATTCATTGAAACTCTAGGTTGATTGAAACTTCATACCACAGTACACAACACCGGTATGTTTTGATGGTTTTGCAGAAGACCAGCAGATCGAAATCATTTTGATTTCACTAATTCGGCAATGGGCAATATATTGCATAAATGTAAAACAAATGACACCTAGCAATATTGCATGAAAGATTTTGCTGCAAAATAGTTTTCATTGCATTGCATGCTCCATTACCTAAATGTAAAGCGGCCTTTAGTCATATGGTAATACCTAAGTAAATAGCTAAGCGCAGAATTTTATCAGTTATGCAAACCATACCCTAATCAAATGTTTTTTATACAGAATGCGACTTGTATAATGTTTAAAATTATTTTTTACTGTATTAGAAAGGTATTTTAAGCTAATATAAATCAAATCTCCTACAATTCCTATCAGTGAATTCATATGTATGATCTCTGATACCAAACATCTAGGTATGCTAATGCACAGTTCCACAGACAAAGCTCTATTGAATAATTATCTAAAGAAATTTATCTAAGTTTTCTAACCTGGTTTAATGAAAACACTCTATAAATATCTAACTTTCACTTTTGACAGTGGAAACTCGAAAATTCAACCACAATAGATGAGATCTGACCTATTTCTGCATTTTTAGGATTGCTTCTTCAGATGGCCTCCTTTAAGTTGAGTCAAATATCTAACTATAAAAATTATAAATTAAAATTATTTGAAATTAAATATCGACAATGATAAAAGTGATATTAGCCTGTCAATTTTATATTAATATATTTCACACAATATTATTAATACCTAAAAATATAAAAAAACTTACATAAAGGATAAACATTTATTCGAGTAGATACTGTCATATTTAATTCTTTGGCTGTTTCAGTATAACACAAGATTGATGTTTGATAGTGAATGGTGAAATTGCATTATTTTTCAAAATGCGTGCAGAAGAATAAATGTATTGTTTTAATCGAATTGGCGTTTGTCCTAGATATTTTCGTGGAAAAATAAGCCTAATATAAGTATTTAAAAATTTAGTCTGGCTACGCCTCCACAAAACAGTCGACATCACATTGTAGACCTGTGACGTCAGACGCTATTCTCACGTTTATACCTAAATATAGCACTGTGCTTTAGTTCATATACAGATTCGGAAATTGCGGATCTCTACAGAGAAAGTAGAAATTGCCGCTTCATTCCAGGGAAGTTATGAACTTTAAGAGAGGCGGCGACGTGCATTGGTCTAGCATTCCCCACTACTACGGCAATCGGTTCCGTATCGCCAACGCCAATTCGTCATTGAAAATCTAACTGTCAGATCAACTGATGCCAGTGTTGTCAGATCTCATGCATTCCGAGGAAATCTCATGCTTTCATATTTTGATTACAAAATCTCATGCTTTTTAATAGACACAAAAAGAAATAATAAAATTATTAAAATTACTCTTTGAAATCTACCAAAACAAAAACCTAACGAGAAATAAAGGCAAAATCGAGGTCAAAATTGAATAGATAGAGGTAGGTATCTACAATATTTGGGTACTTGAAATATCCTTTATTGTAGACTGCACTCTTAATAATTAGCAATGAATACATAAACGGGTATGACAGTCTACGGATATGAGGTGTGTGTGCTGTATTGCAGTGATTCTTAACTCTATTCCGTAAGGGTACCTACATTTTCTGGAAACAACAGATTTTACGACCCGTGAGTCACCCTGCGTCACGTCAACTGCGCCTCAACGTTCGCCCGGCCTAACAATAAAATAAATTAGAAAGGTTACGTGGTTAATAACTTTTAAGTATAAGTACCTGTAACTACCTACTTACAATGTAATATTATGATAAAATAGCAGAACATAATGATTTTTAATGAAATAAAAATGGTATTATAAAAGTAATTAAAAATTACTTGCTTCTTTGAAATTATTCTCATGCACTGAATTTTTCCCATCTGGCAACACTGCTTGATGCAAACACGCTGTGGTCGAAGTATGCGTGTAGCATGACACAAATACACGCAAGCAGCAAAATACAATTCACCATCAAGATCCTCACTTTCCAAATCTGTATGTGTATTCGATTCCCATGCTTTCGGACAACGCAGTATATGTACTGCTAAACTGCTACTTAACTCTTCTAAAGGCATGCCTATACCTATAGAAAATTTAATTTGTCATTTGTGATATTATTAGGTGCTATTGTGTTAAATAGACATTGGTATTGAATAAAGTTGCAAAATATACTCAAAATGAGCACAGAAAGTGCATCTCACCGGCCAAATGAGAGTATTACGCTATTATGTACTAATACAGCATACAGCGCGTATTAAAATATATTTCATCTTGGCAAATATTGAAAAGAAAAATGTGGTGTAGGGCGATGAAGCGCGACGTAAGCAAGCATTGCAACATTGTTTGTGAAGACCATTTTAATTTAAGTTTAATTAGAAATACAGGTAGATTAAACTTAATCGAAAAAATTAAAATGTAAATTTGTAAAGAATCAATTAAACTTTTCTATTAAGCTACCAGAATATATACAGGGCGTTTAGAAAATCAGTGGTAAAGCAAACTTACATTTTTTTCTCATTTATTGTATTCAGCGCTTAGTTCCGATTCCAAATAACCATCATGTTCTGTATTTGCTCCTACCATTTACGTTATGCAGAATGTTATTTGAGGCATTTATACCATTTTGCTACACTACATTAAATTACCTGCTTTATTCTGAAAACGTAATAAACAATCCTCTGCAAATACTATTATCATTCCCTTACTATTTAAAGAAAATAAACCGTTTATATAGATATTAAAGAGTATGGGTCCCAAAACATCAGTGCGTTGTGGGATGCCCCATTTCACTAATTTCCAATCACTGATGTCGTCACTCACTGTTATAACCTGATATCTATTAGACAAATAACTTTCAAACAACTTCAGAGAACTTCCTCGAATGCCTATGTTATTAAGTGACTGCAGGAATAAGCGATGACCAACAGTGTCGAATGCCGTTGCCAAATCAATGAATATGCAAGGTTTATTCTTTTCCACTGCATTTTGGATTAGATTAATTGAGGCCATTATATCATCTTGGGTGGACGTTTTTTCTTTAAAGTCATATTGATTTGCGGATAGTATTTCATATTTATTGAAAAATGAAATTAATCTTTTTTTTATCAGCCTGTAGAGAGATGAGTAATAAGGGAAATGGGCCTATAATTACTGACTAAAGCACTATCTCCTTTATTATGAAGTGGAATCACAATAGCATTCTTAAACGCAGAAGGGTATTTGGCCATGTGCAAACATTTATTTAAAATATAAGTTAATGTGGTTCCACAATTTCTTTTAAAATACTTTTTAATATTTCGGCACTTATCTCATCATACTAATTGCTTTTTTAAGTTCACACAAAATTTCTCTCACTTCCTTGGTATCTGTCGGAGCAAACATTGCAGAATTAGGTAGTGTATGTTCAGATATAGGTTTAGTAACATCCACAATAATTGTTTGTGCCATATTTTGATCCATATTTACATATTGTGAATTAAATTCGCTACATATGTCTTTACCTTGTGTTAACAACTCTCCTGATTCACATCTTATGGAATCTATTACTGTTTTAGATTTTTCTTGGCAACTGATGTTTTTCACTGTATATTAGATACCGGAGTTGGATTCAATTTTATTTATATAGTATTTACATTTCGCATTTTGTATTAATGACGTTAGTCTACTTCTATATGTTTTGTATGTATTTTTCAATTCTTGGTCACTGGGATCACGTAATGTTGATTTAAACAAACTGTTCTTTTCATTAATTGAATTCAAAAGATCATTTGTGACCCAAGGTGTGATTTTGATGTCTTTTCGTTGATATGTTAATGTTGTGAATTGATTAACTATATTTTTTAACATATTGCTGAACACATTTGTTGCAGATTCTGGATTCGAAAAACTGTATACCTGTCCCCACAGTGTACACCTAGCAACCTCTTTCAGATTTGTGTAATTTATATGCTTCACATATTTTAAATTTTGGTTATTGTTTGTATTTAAATACTATTTGGAGCAAGGCAGTGAAATGATCTGTAATATTATTTTCAATGACAATGAGAAGTAAGTTATTTGTTATTTCTTCAGTTGTCTTAATAAAGATGTGGTTTAAGCATGTTTTAACTTATTTTGCACACGTGTTGGTAAATTTATGGTGGATAAAAAACCGAATTCCTGTAGCACATTTACGTACTTTATTTTATCTAAAGGCTCCTCTAATAAATTAACATTAATATCCCCTACAAAGATGTGGTATTGATTACTATCTGTTATATGATTCCTAAAATATTCTTCAAGATCATTTATAAATTCTGTAACATATGTACTGTAAGGCCTGTAACATGCAGATATACTAATATTCTATGTTTAGTTTTATTAGTTTAAAATTATTTACACTTATTATATTACATTTATATTGATACACATCTTTTATGTAAATGATTACTCCGTCGTTCTGGTTAATTTTACCCTCATTATACACAAGCTTGTACCCGGTTATCTGGAATAAAGTTGGATCTACTATTTGACGAGTTTCGGTTAATACAATACAATCTATACTGAAATCTATGTTACTTAAAATAATTTTAAATTCGTCTAAACTTTTACAAATACTACGAATGTTATTAAGAATAACTGTAAAATGTGTACTGTTTTCATTTATTTTCAGTACTTGCTGACATTCTATTTCATTATCTAGATTGTAAGTTTCAATTTGATTCATCTGAAAATATCTCAAATATGGATCATCGGTGCTCCCCTCCATTATTGCGATAAACTTCAAATTAAGCTGCATTCTTACTGGCCATATATTCATTTATTAAATAAAAGTAAAACTGCTGATAAAAATTTAATTCAGTTGTAATTTATAGTTGTAGTTATGCTGTACGGTTCGTTCATTTTTCTTATCCTAATATGGAAATGGTATGGTTTATTATATTTTTATTATCTATAATTAATTAGTATCTATAATTGATTAGTAATTTATTACTTTTTGCTAATTAAAATAATAAGTAAGTAAGTTACGTAATGCTCACATACAGAGTGATCCCGAGGTAATGTACCAATATTCATGGGTACATAGATTCCTGAAGCAAGAATATTGCTATTTAGTCGAACTTAGTTTAGTACACGGAAAAAAGACTATATTGTTCACAAGATTGCTATTCTTAATTTAAGATGTCGTTCTACTCATATATCAGCAAGAATATACGTTATTTAAACAAGAGAACTGTTAAACTGCAAAATTCAGATTTTTTTGTCTCAATATTACTCAACTTTATTCAAGAACAGTTTCTAAAATATATTCAATACTAACTTATACTTATTGTAAGATTTTATTGATTTGATTAAAAATCACATATTAATGAGATTTGTTACATTCAGTACTCATTGAAAGACTAGCTTCGGTTTGTTCAATGCAATCATTACTTAAATATTGTTGGATAGTAACTTGTTTCAACAAATATTAAATGTGAACTAAAAATATATTAATTTCGATTTTCCCTAGTCACATAGTTATTATTAAATCAATAATTTTTCCTCCTTATTTCAAAATTTCCATTGAACTAAATCCACTTTATTCTCAATTCAGATTTATTATTTTTATTATTGCTTTTAGTTTTAATTCTGTCTTCTAGAATAGTTTGCATATTTAAAAAATGCATTTTATGTTACGGTAAGTTTTATTAACGTTTATTATTTCAACCAAAACTATATATCAATTATTTTGTACAGTTTTCTTATATTTCATCAATAATTTATATGGAAAATACAGGGTTAACTCGGACTGAGTACAAAAATTTTAACCCCGTGGTCAGGAAGGCCTAAAAGATAATACAAAAATATTCCAGAATTTTAGTCCGATATTTAAAAAATGGGGCAAACTCTTTTTTCGTACGGAAAGTCGGCGCCTATGATAAGCATCGACTGAGATGGCTTAGATCCATAAAGCTTACATCTGTCAACAATGTCAACCACCATGCGGTCTTGTTGCAGCGTTTCTAAATGCAGAAAAGACAAAAATTAACATTCTTATTAGTAATAATACCTGATAGATATGTAACAGTTACACCAGTTAGCTCCATTATTTTGCATTTGTTTTTCATTATTTTGTTACAAACTGGCAAAACTACATTTTCTCTCATTGCAACCACTCACTACCGATAAGACCCATTTCCCGTAGGCATAGTTAGATAAAATGCCTAGTCATTTATTACAAGAGAATCAAACGAAATGAATGTGATAATAGAAAACTTTTAATGCACCCGCGGCAGTCTTGTCCCATAACCTAGAAAAACAAACCGGCGAACTATATTGTGGGAAAATATCTGTACCCGACACATATTCCTTTATTTAATACTAACTATAAAACGTTTAAAATTAAAATAACTAAAAACTGAAGAGGAACACAAAACTACAACGTAAACAAAGGGATTGAATTATGACATGACAGCGACAGCAACCGTTTCTTGCTGGCTGCCTACTCTGATTTTCGCATTGGGGGTGTTAAATAAGGATTTAATATAATATCGAAACAAAATTTTTTTCACTTTATAAATAAGTTTGGAGTTGGCGATTCCATTAATTCTTAATTTTCTTTATCTCCTTTTAAAATATTTGTACTTAGTCATAGTTAACCTTTATACTGCATTAAAAATCAATACAAAAAGTAATCAGTTTGAATACCTACATTTCTATTTTGCAATTATTTTTCAGGTGACATACTAAAACAAGGTATTGATGCAATATAAAGAAAACTTTATACAAATGCTATATTTTGGTCAATAAAACATAAAATGCATTTTCTTACGGAATACTTACTTATGATAAATATACCTATATAAGTTATATACAGCTTAACCATTGACTGACTACATACGATTAGTATAAAATGGCACGAAATAGCGTCTTCTCTCCCTCGTTATACAAAGAAAGAAATAATGAAGAAATGGAACAGGGAATAGGGAAGAAGTCGAAGCCGGGAGGCCGGAATGCGAGAAGGGAGTGTTCTACCTACTAATGGATGATTTACTGTACTCAATAATCTCAATAGTAGAACAATTCCGATTGAGTCTATGAAGACTTCAAACATGAATAAGAATTATTGAAATAATAACTTAACTCTCACAATAAATATTTAATGATTACTTTACAGTTTAGTGATATTCTTCTGTTAAGAAAACTTATCTTAAGGTCTAGTAAAATAACATACTTCATGTAAAAATATCACTTTTACTTAAATTAATGATATGTATAACTATAAATGATACTGAAGGTAACAACTACTCCGCGGACTAATGCCCCAACCGGCATTGAATTATACCTCAGTATCTGTGTGAAAAGCCAAGAACCTTTGTCGCCCACAACACCAGACATAGACCGGTTTCGGGCTTGTCAACCCTCATCAGTATGTCATAGGTGAGATGACCGACATTTAAACTGGCTGTTCCTTGATATGTATGTTCACATATAAATTAAGTGAAGGTGAGATATAAGTGGTCTGCTTACTTCCTGCTCGGCCTAAGCGGCTCGACTTGCAGAAAGCGACCTACATTGCAGCAGGTACTTAACGCAAGGGTTCTTAGTTGTCCATACAGATACTGCAGGTATAATTCAATCCCGGTCGGGGCATTAGCCCGCGGAGTAGTTGTTTCCTGCAGTATCATTTATAGATTTCATGGCGCGTCGCCCAAGGCCTCTCGTCTCTCCGTTAAATACCTGCTGCAATGTAGATCGCTTCCTGCAAGTCGAACCACTTAGGCCGAGCAGGAAGTAAGCAGACCACTTATATCTCACCTTTACTTGATATGTATAACATTATACATATTCTTATTCTTCTTCATAAAATTAACAATACTCTGAAGAAACGTAGTACAAAGAGTATATAACAATAGGTTTTACTGGAAGAATAAAACTTCGCTTGTTTTAAATCATTTCGGTAATAAATCCCAAAGGTATATAGTTTCTTGGCTGAAAAATTTTCTTTTATTATATTAATAACAATTCATAGCGATAAGTAATATTCTTCTCCGGACTAGTGAAACAGTGAAGTATTCTGCGTTTCTTGAATATAGAATAGATTTTTCCGTGAAAAGTTGATAGTTAAAAGATACAAGGTGTTAAGTATAAAATATTATTTTTATTTATTTTTTTAAAAATTCAAATATCCACACACAATTTTGGGGTTTGGGGTTTGAGGCTCTTTGGGCCGAGGAATTGAAACCAAATTGTGAAGATTTCAATTCCTCAACCCAAAGAACTCCATACCCCAACATTTTGTGTCGATATGTGCATTTATTAATTAATAAATGAAAAAAAAAACTAAAATAATATTTTACATTTAAATATCAACTTTTGAACTAAATAAAGTTCGGCTCAAATGCAATAATTTTGCTTTGGGTATCTACCCATAAATTTTGGCCAATTACCTCGGGATCCCATGTATATGCTCCTTTTAAAAATAATTAGCATTATTACCTATTAATTTAGTATTAAAATATATTAATTTAATTTTTAAAATCATTGGAATATTTAAAAGATTGATTGATAACTATATCTATTATTGACGGTGTCAATAAAATTGGGTATAATCTTTATTTAACTTAGCTTACCAATTTCTATTCTAAACTATTACTGCTAATGCTGCTTTCTGTGATTTGTAAGATTTAATTATATCTGCGTCAATAAAAAAAATACCTTAGGAATTTTATTTTTATTGTTTTTATGTTTATGATATAAGATAGGTATCAGTTTTACCTCTAGCTTATTAGATGTAAAATGATTTAGGATATATTGTTTAATTTTAGTTATACAGGGTATCCCAACGAAAATTTGACCCCCCCTATAATTGGAAAACCGAATAATATTTCAAAATTCGCCGAGACCCGTCGATTTTTGTTCTTGGGGGGAGCTTTTTTGACAGTCAAGCCAACTCGATATGTTCATCCCCCTAATGCCTAGCAACCCCAACTTAAAAATTTCAAATGCAACTACCCCACTTGTGGCACATCATTTTAAAGCCCTTTTCATTGCGAATACAGTGACGTACCGTTTTTAGAAATCGGTTGAGATTTGACAGAATTATTGGTTTCAAACGAAAAGATGACAAACCAACTTACGCGTAGTAATTTCTACACAAATGCCATCACTAATAAGTTTTTCATCTACTACACATGACCGCATTACCTAATTGTTATTGATGTGTCTATCAGTTTACAAAAAAGTCAGAAATGAAATAAAAAGCTGAAGCAAATAATAAATCAGATTTATTTGATGAATTGCTCAAAATGACCCCCGTTAACTTCCAAACAATAATACAGTCTGTTTTCAAATTCTGTTCGAACATTATTAAAGACATCCGCAGTTATTAATCGGCATTCTTCTACAATTCTCTGACGTAGCACTTGCAATGTTTCCGGCTGAGTGGCGTACACTCGTGATTTTAAATGACCCCACAGAAAAAAGTCCAAAGGGGACAGATCCGGAGATCTTGGTGGCCATTCGACGGGACCTCTTCTGCCAATCCAATGCCCCGGGAAATGGTCATCCAAAAATTGTCGCACAGCAGCAGCATAGTGCGGGGGCGCACCATCTTGTTGGAAGGTTATTTCATTTTCTAGTAAATTGTCGTCACTTTCTAAAATCTCTGTTATCCTAGGATCAATTGTACTTTCCAATAATTCTAGATAGGTGTTTCCATCGAGATTACCTTGGTCCAACAAGATGGTCGCCCAAAATGCCTGCCCAAACATTCAATTTTTGAGGTGTCTGAGTATGAAATTCCCTGATTAAATGCGGATTAGTATCACTCCAATAACGACAATTATGTCTATTCACTTCGTCATTCAACATAAATGTGCATTCATCGGAGAAACATGTATTGTAGAGAAGATTTGGATTCAGTAGAAGTTGTTCACTAAAGTATTCGCAAAATTGGTTACGGCGATCAAAATCATCTTCATGTAACTCTTGAACCAGCGTCATCTTAAATGGATGAAACTTGTGTATTTTCAAAATTCGATGATTACTGGAACGGAATACGCTAGAAGCTTGAGACACAGTGGTAATCGATTGCTTATTATCCAGCTGTACATGACCCAAAACTGCCACTTCAACTGCTTCATTTCGAACTGGTCCAATTACTTCACGTTTCTTGTTTAAAAGCGAACCTGTTGCAACAAATTTGTCAATCAGGTGTTTAACGTACTGGTGGTTTACATTTTTTTCAGGATGATTGGCATTAAAAATTCGTGCTGTAGCTTTAGCGCAATCGTGATTTCGATAATAAATTGCAACAATTTCTACTCTTTCCGCTATAGAATAAACCATTTCGAACACACGTTAATACTTTCAATAACGGCTGAAACTAACGATTTCTTGGTCACAAGCAACACCGACTTTTTTTGTAGTACTGATTTTGTTATTTTGAAAAGGTCTAAATTCCTATAAACTTAAGTATCTTCTACTAATAACTATTTTAGTATCTAGTTTTATTTGCTTCAGCTTTTTTATTTCATTTCTGACTTTTTTGTAAACTGATAGACACATCAATAACAATTAGGTAATGCGGTCATGTGTAGTAGATGAAAAACTTATTAGTGATGGGCATTTGTGTAGAAATTACTACGCGTAAGTTGGTTTGTCATCTTTTCGTTTGTAACCAATAATTCTGTCAAATCTCAACCGATTTCTAAAAACGGTACGTCACTGTATTCGCAATGAAAATGGCTTTAAAATGATGTGCCACAAGTGGGGTAGTTGCATTTGAAATTTTTAAGTTGGGGTAAGTAGGAATCATCTTTATTTAACTTAACTTACCTATTTCTGTGCTTAAAATATATCACTACCTATACTCCATGATTATATTTATCCAATTACTTTCTACGATTCGATATAATTATATCGTTGACCATAAAAAATTATCTAATAAATTTTATTTTTGTTATATTGCTGCATAGAGAGTTAAAAACGTTAATTATTTTTTTTTGTTTACGATATCATAAGAAATCAATCAATTTTACCGTAAGTGATTTTTTTATACTCGTTATGCCCGATTTACAAGAGACTAGTTTAACAAGCTAGGGTAGCAAGCTAGTATTCTGACATTCCATTCTGGCTTACTGTACTGGTTTGGCACAATGCTAGAGCAGTACACACGATGCTGGAAATTTTAAGTTAAATCCAGTATCATTGTAGCCTACAACCGAGAAAAATCAGCAAAAGAAACACAATTTTTTACTGAAATATTTATTTGGGAAATTGTGCCAAGTAGCATTAGATCAATTATTAGAAAAGTTGCTAGAATAATGTGTTTCTTATGCAGCAAATACAAAACAGTGCGTCTTCACCACATACTAGTCGATCATGTACTAGCTTCACCATTCACACGAAGCCAATACACAAAGCTAGAATAGTAAATTTGGTGGTGGGGGGCGCTACTAACATAAATAATAGAATCCCATCCTGTTGAAACTAGAACTTAGATGATAGCTTATTCGCTTCTTCACTAGCTTACTAACTAAATTAAAAATTAAGCTAGTTCCATTTTCATGGAGCTTTGCTAGCTTAACTAGTACTAGCTTGCTGTCTTAGCTGTAGACCGGGCATTAGATAGACAAATGGCTTAGGACGTATAACCCATTAAATTTTAGTACAGAATAAGTTTGTGATCTAAAAGTTTTCATTACAATACACTAATTTCGACTAGAAAATAGTCTGTTAGAGAACAAAGTGACAATGTTCCAAACTGTTTAGTTTTTACAATATATTTCTCAACATTTATAATATTTTTCAATATTTATATTCTCTTCATTGCTTTAATACTGTAGTCTTGTTACATCTACATTTATTATTTACAAATAGAGAGATAGATTGCATCGAAATAATATGTTATAGGTTTAGAAGTGTCAAATACATTGTTACTATTATAATCACATTTTAGTTACTCTAACCATCATTCACTAATCATTCATTCAGTGTTGAGATAAGTGAAAAATAAAGATTTTTTCATCTATATAATTTTTTTTACAATAATAATTGTCCTGTGATAATTTCTAGACTCATTGATTCCTACCGATTGAAGGCATTCTCTGGTACTGGTAGGGCTCACTCGTTCACTCAGTTATAGTTTGGAAACCATTGTCATAATTAAAAAAAACTGTATAGATTTAATTAAGCCTTGTCCTCATGGACGCAAAATTCGCGAAAATTCGTTCTAATTATTCAATGGCAACTTTTGACCAATATTGCCAACTACATATTTTTTACCATTTTCATCATAAAACTGTCATTGACTGTCCTGGCAGATTATCAGAAGGTAAAGTTAAATTTACTAAACCCATATAATGATGATAATAGCGAGAATATTCCCTTTTTGCTCAATTCGCAAAAAGTTGGCAAATCAAAATTTGCCAAATTTGCAAGGACTTCCGCAAATTTCCATGTCCACGAGGACAAGCTTTTATGCAGAATTTAGTGGAAAATATTTTTATATTCTATATTTTTTTCTCCTAAAATTTATACTTTCGCAAGAAATGCTAAAACGTCACTCTCAGCGTTTAAACAGTATATTATGTTGTACATTTACGAATTTAAGTGCTCATTTTTATTTTGCATGGATAACGCTATAGGAAAAAAAACCTGCAGTAGGAATTTTTCGATCAACAGAATCTCTGACCTGGACTATATCAAATTTGTTCAGCTTCATTTTATTTATCGAAAACGCAATGGTGATTATTAATAACATAATTAATGCCTTTAAAAGTTCTACAAATATGAAAAATTTATAATAAAAAAGAAAAAGACACTATATATTTTTCCCGAAACATATTCGTGAAAATAAAAAATTTACAGAACTTTAAGATATATTATTCAGAGATAGCAAACATTGAAGTTGTGTAATCGTTTGCAAAAATAACATAATCATGTTTTCTTCGTCTTATGTATATATTTCTTAATTCTATACTTCGAATAACTTCAATTACTATGTCAAAAAGTGACTTCTATACACAACATGCCAAATTGTAATGAAATTGAACATAACATTTTAGTTATAAAAAATAATTATTTTTGATAATTTATTCATCTGCCTAAGTACAAGTACTATTAAAATTATATATCCAAAGATAAAGTTTTAGGGGATCATATAAATGCATGGCGGTCAGAAAGTTAGTATTTTTAAAAGGTACATTCTATACTTGTTTCTGTATTTGCAAGATTGCAAAGCCAGTTAGTAGCATTGTTTACACTAGAGGATTCTGTTCATATACGTTAAAAATCATGGTACAACTGTAATTTCCGGTAATACAAAATTTGGATGAACCATCTACTGGTATAGAGACTGCTGAAGTAGGATACAATGGCATGGCATTTATACACTACTATGAAATAATTTTGTCGAGATTTTGATTTTGTTATTGATGGAATTATTGTGGCAATTTCGTAGGGTATGCATATTCCTCATTCTCTTCTTTAGTTAAAACCTTGGCCTTTTTTGAAATCTATACTCATTATTTTGTTTGAGAAATGCAATTACCTTTAGAAATCTACAAATGTCAACTACACGTCACATTTTATCATATAATTTCAAATAAAAGAAACCTGCGACCTTGAACACTTTCCTTGGTTTCTAAACAACTTTCTAGTATAGACCATTTTGCCCATAATATATTCGAACTGAATCTTACAGATAGTTGATTCATGTAAACCAACAGAAGATGTTTTGTTACCCCAATCAGACAAATTTTTTCTGCCAAGGTTCGTACCTTGAACATAATTTTTCCTGCAATAAACTTGAAGCTACACTGGTAGCTGCCTTTATAATTGTTTCGGGCACTTTGTTCACCAAAATAAATAAACAGTGCAATGAACAATATATGCAGCCATAATAGGGTTTCCAAAGCTTACTACATATTATTGAGGATTTTTTCGTAATCGAAATTTGAATATCTATACAGGGTGTTTGTAGATAAGTGCGAAATATTATAGAGGGTGGTTGCCGAAGTTATTTTATGAAAACAAGTTCATATAAACGTAGGACGAAAAATGCTTCGTTTCCGAGATACAGAGTGTTTAAATTTTTTATTTACTTTTATTAATTATTTCAAAGAGTTTTAAAGATATTGACTCGAAATTTGAAACACGCTTTGGCTAATTTTTCAAATGGCGTTTTGTTTACTGACGAGGCAAGTTTTTCAAGAGATTCTATACAAAATTTTCATAACAATCACTTATGGACTGATGAAAATCCACATAGATTTTTTCAAGGTTAGTTCCGACATGAATGTTCAGTAAACGTGTGGCTTGAAATATGTAGGTAATGATTATTTAATTGGTCCATATTTCCTCCTATTACGATTAAATGGCGAAACTTATCATCACTTCCTACAGTAAGAGTTACCAGTTCTTCTTGCAGAAATTCCTCTTCTACTCAGACAAAATTTATGGTCCATGCACGATGGTGCCCAGCCCATTTTAATATTAAGGTACGTCGTCACTTAGATACAGTATATCTAAATTGTTGGATAGGTAGGGAAGATACGCAACAATATCCAGTTTGGACTTAAATCCCTTAGATTTTTGCATTTGGGATTTTCTCAAATTATTAGTTTACTCCAAACCTGTCGAACATATTAAACCTGAGGAATCATTTTCAACTTCTTTTATGGGTTTGCTACTATTAAAAAATATTTTTATTACTTTTTGTTATTGTTTTGGTTTAATGTTTCTGTATTATATAATAAAATTTTTTGAAAAATTCGAGAGAAAAAAAATAAAATCGAAGAATTTTTTTACCTACATTTATATCAACTTTGTGTTTTCAATGTTTAATTGCATTTTTACTTTGACCATAATAACACTTTAGTCAAAGAGACCTTTAAATAAAAAATTAACAAAACCTATAATCAAATATGTTTTATTTTTTTTTTCAAAAACGGTGCATCCTATGAAAAAAATTGAGGAGACCAATTTCATTCAGAATTGATGGTGGTTTTCTAAATAATTATCAAAACGGGAAAAAGTCAGTAGAGTACCTTTTTTTATTAAAAAGGATTGTGGCATTCTCGCACGAACGTCACTGGTGCAAGTAGAAATATTCGGATTACCCCCAAAAATGTACATTTATCCTCCCAAAGCGTGTTTCAAATTTAGAGTCAATATCTTGAAACTCTTTGAAATAATTAATAAAAATAAATAAAAAATTTAAATTTAAACACTCTGTATCTCGAAAACGAAGCATATTTCGATATACGTTTATATGTACAATTCTTCCAAAATAACTTCGGCAACTACCCTTTAGAATATTTCGCACTTATTTACAAACACCTTGTATAATATATTTACAAATGAATAACAAATTAAATAACAATACACGCAAGGTAACGGGTTTAACTGGCTCTAACTCGCCTGACATATCATTCTATTCTGTCCGTCATTAGAGACCCTCTTACTAAGCTAGTAGTGCTATATACTATTGTTTAGATATTTTTAAATGTTATTCAATAATTTAGAAGACTTGTTTTGTGCAAAGTGTTAAAATATCTTTAACGAATATTAGTATAATGTAGGTATATAATACACTTGTTCCTGCAGCAGTTGGAAACGGTTTGAAACTAGCAGAAATGTCCGGCCAACAACTTCTTCCATTAAATTCACTCGAAACTAGTTCTCAACTTAACTGGTGAAATATTTCTGAGAGTTTCAAACCATTTCCAGCTGCTGCAAACCTATTATACAGTAGAGTAAAAAGTTATTAAATAACTTATGTACCAAAACAAAAAATGAACTTGAACATATTACAACACATGTTTCCCTTTCTACTGATATATCAATTTCCATTTAAGAAGCATAAGAGTCGAAATTATTACCATTTTTCCATTCTCTGCCTTTTAGGGTATCGTGCTATGATGTCACCAATCTAACTTTTCCGGACTCATTCCTATTTGGAGCTGCCACGTCTGCCTACCAGATCGAAGGAGCCTGGAACGAATCTGGTAAAGGTGTAGGCAGATGGGACTATATAACACATACGATGCAAGTTGTGGCTGATGGGACTAATGGTGACATAGCTTGCGATTCGTATCACAAATATGAGGATGATATTGCCATCCTGAAAGAATTGGGTGTGGATTATTATAGGTTTTCGATATCGTGGCCGAGACTTTTACCTTCTGGATTCACTAACGAGATCAATCAGGATGGCGTGGATTATTATAACAATCTCATCGATGGGTTAATAGAAGCTGGAATACAGCCATGGGTAAATATGAATGCATTCTTATCTTAGCTGCTTCTTTATGCAAAATATTTAATCTTGCTATAAAAAGTAAAAAGTAGCTGTAAAGTGGCCAGAATTTGTCCCATTTTTAAAAGTGGTAATAAATCTGAAGTCGAAAATTACAGACCGATATCAATTATTTCAAATTTTCGTCTTTGAGGTAGCTTTGTATAATCGCATCTATCCATTTGTTCACTACCACCAAGGGTTTGATAGTGGTAGATCAACTGTTACAAATCTAGCGGTATTGGCTGAATATGTTTCGCATGTTCTAGATAACAGATGTTGTATACACAGATTTTGTATTGTAGGTATTATGGTGGCCACGGTCGAAACTGTTCCCTAGACAATGATGGTCCTCTGAAAAGTCGGGACCGCCTCTACAGAGGCGGAGTTCGAGAACAACAAAGACAGATCAAAGATTCCCAACTGAGACTAAAACACATTAATTATGTGACTGGCGGCGATTAGTTAACTCATAGTTTGCTAAATCGCATCTTTTGTAATACTTGTTTGTCGAATCACCTGAATTTCAATCTAAAATTCTGTAATGTGCTGTAGTGTGGCGACACCAGTGTTAGTATCTGGAAACATACACATTAGGCCATGTCAGAATTTGACATTTGATATTGAGACTGCAATAACTTATAGAATCTACTTATTTAATTTGGTTTGCAAAAATTTACGTATTTTTTATCTACTATTTTAAAACGTTAAAATATGCAGCACTAATACTATTCCAATACTTCACACAAAGCTTTTGTGTCTAACAATTTTACATTTTTCATAAAACTGGGTACATTCGTATTAGTAATGTACTGCTACTTCTGCACTTTCACCATAAAAACACTTATTATTTTAGGTTGTATCAATTTATAAATGATATACAGGGTGTTAAAAAGAGTGTTTTTCAAACATTTTATTTTATTAGGAATAAACCGACAATGGAAGCTTTTAACAAACAAAAAATAAAGTTAAAGCAGATGTTCAAAGTGCCCTCCGTCCACTTCCAAGCAGGCACGACATCTTCGTCTCAACGATATTCGAACTCTTTCGAAAACACCCTCCTTGGTTTGGATCTCTTGACACTTTTGATTAATCCGTAGCTGCAGCTGTTACAGCTATTTACAGGAGTACCATACACTAATGTCTTTAAATATTCCCAAACAAAGAAATTTAGAGGGTTCAGATCAGGCGATCTTGGAGGCCATAAAACAGGTCCGGCCCTTCCTACCCATCTATGTGGAAAAGTTTGGTGTAAATGCTCTCTAACGGCCATGGAAAAATGAGCTGGAGCACCATCATGCTGGAACCATATTTGTTGCCTCTGATTCAAAAGAATGTCTTCCAAAAACTCATACAGTGTATTCTGCAGAAAGTTGAGGTAAGCAGCGCCTGTTAATCGGTTTGGTAAAACAACAAGACCTAGAAACCTGTCACCTACAATACCCATCCAAATGTTTAATGAAAAACGTGCCTGATGTCCAGATTCTATTAGAGCATGAGCATTTTCGTGTGCGTATTGTGAAAATTAAACATTCCATTTCTTGTGAACCCGGCCTCATTAGTAAAAAAAATGTTTGCAAGAAAACGAGGGTCTTCAGCATGCTTGATGATCATTTATTGGATTTAAGGCCTGTACTCGTTGCACATGGTATGGATAAAGCAGTTGTTCGTGAAGGATTTTCCAAACAAGAGGACCACTAATTCCTACCTCGGCTGATATTCTCCGCACACTCGTACCTGGATTCTGCTCGACCAGTGCTAGAATTTCTTCTTCTGCTCTAGGAGTGGATACCGACCTTGGTCTTCCGGATAGAAGATAAAGATGTCGCGCTTGTCTTTAACACCCTGTATAAATAGAAAGGTACATCTTAACAGATATTTGACATTTGTCATAATTTCTATGAAAACAATTGATGATTATGACCAGCTACGTCATTTGTGCTGTAGTGTGCTGCCGCGCGCGGCGAGTCACTGCAAACGGGCAATGGAACAGACGACAAAAAAGTACGGTCGCTGCGATTTAGCCGACGATGGTTAACTAAACCATGACATAACAACTCGAGAAAACATACTAAATGAAATAACAACACAGGCTGCGAATGTTTTAGAACCTTCAATACGTTTTTCTATTGTTTTCAGGTGACCATGTACCACTGGGATGTTCCACAGGCTTTGAATTACATAGGAGATTTCACCAACCCCAATATTATTCAATATATGACTGAATATGCAGATTTACTATTTTCCTTATACGGAGATAGAGTGAAGACTTGGATTACGATAAATGAACCTCTTACATTTTGTGCACAGTATCCACTTGCAGCTCAGGCTTTGGGAGTCATTATGCCAGCTGGTGTTTCGGAATATCTATGCTCACATAATGTTATCAGGGCTCATGCGAACATATATCGTTTGTATCAGTTGAAATACAAATTCGACCAGTTGGGTAAGTAAAACCTTTGCATCTGATCACAAATAGATGCTACGCAATTACAGTTTGAATCTAATTTTCTCAGCCCTCACCGCGAGATGCGCAATGGCAAGACATAATGCCAATTGCACACGGAGCCGGTGGCCGAGCCAGGACAGTAAGAGAGGCCAGCACTGTCCTCGTGTGTCTTGACAGGCTGAGACAGCAGAATGGTGCTAGACAGTGCACAATCGATAGACATCTGGGCTAGTTTTTAAAGACAATAGTCTACTCCCTCCCAAACTTGGTTTGGAGTGGCCACGTGTGCATTAGTAAGCCAACCACATAGCAAGCCAGTTAATGTCGTTTGATTGATAAAAATGAATTTCGAAAAAACAATAAATTTCATTCATCATTATGACCTGAAGAATCTCGTTTCGGCTCAAAGCCATCCATTTTTCTAACCCAAATTCTATTTTTCTTATTAATTTCATTGTCTATAACTTCCATTATTTCGTTTGAAGTTAATAATGCTGTCCGTTTGTAAAATAAACGTAGAACTCAACGTTTTTCCTCCATGAAACTAGTCCTAGTACTTAACTGGCATATTATGATATTAGCTTTAATATGAATGTTAAATTGTTTGACTTATTGTCTCGGCTCACTGTCCTGGTTCGGCCACTGGCTCCGTGTGCAATCGGCATAAGCGTTGAGTGAAGAAATAGTATTTTACATGTAGGTAAGAAAAAATGAAGAACATAAAATCCGTTGGCAGCTAATTGCGAGAAAGTGGCATGGCCCGCCTTTATGAGAGTGCCACAGAGACACTTTATTTATTTATTTTATTTATACAGTTAAGGAAACCCAACAGAATTCTTACAAAAATTCCAATAATAGGGTTACACATAAAAACTGTGTGTAGACACTGCTCATACATAAATTTAGAATTTAATAAACTAAATTAATTAATTCTAGCACTAGATTAAACTAGACAGCAAAAAAGAGACAAGAAATAAGTTTAAATAAAAAAAAATAACTACATAAAAACTGATATGGCATCATTTCTCACTTGATTTAAGGATCTATAAAATAAATCTATGTCATTAAAATATTCATTTTATATTTTTTGCATTAAATAAATTGGAAATTAAGTAAATAATTTGTAGAAACGAACTTCAAGTTAAATAGATTAGTTGATCTAATTAAACGCTGTCTAATGTTATAGTCAAAATTTTCTACGATATAGTTGCAATCAATATTGTGATTAAATAATTTATAAATAAAAAGTACGTAATTAATCAGTCTACGAGATGATAGTTTAAGTAAATTATAATGTCTCAATCTGATGTCATACGATTCAAAATGAAAATGTCTATTAAATCTATAATTTAAAATATTAACAAACTTAATCTGAACTCTCTATACGATCAATATATTTATTATAAGTAGGATTCCAAACTATACTAGCATATTCAAGAACACTTCGACAAAGGGAATTATATAGCAAAGTTATAGATTTGGGATCGGTAAATGCTCTAGTCGTCCTCATAATAAAACCTAAATTACGATAAGCTTTTCTGACAATGGATTCAATATGTAAATCAAACGTCAATTTTGAGTCAAGTATAATTCCCAAGTCTTTCACCGAATTGGTCTTCTTAAGTTTACAATTGTCAATGAAATAATCACAGTCGTAATTAGCAGGAAGTCGTAAAAATGTTATAGAACAACATTTATCTATATTTAACAATAATTTATTCCTTTGACAATATTCCTGAAATCTAGAGAGATCCACCTGCAAATTATGACAATCGATTAAATTTGTGATTTACTATAAATCTTTTAAATCATCAGCATATAGAGAGAATTCAGAATGTGAAAAACAGTCACCAATATCATATAAAAATAAATAGAAAAGAAGAGGTCCAAGGTGCGACCCATGTGGAACACCAGAAGTAACATTAGCATAAGATGAAGAACAATTGTTAATTTTGACACATTGTGTTCTGTTACGTACATACGACATTATCCATTTTAACAAAGTACCATGTATACCGATATTCTTAAGCTTTACAAACAGACTGTTGTGATGAATTTTATCAAACGTCTTACAGAAATCAGTATACACAGCATCCACTTGCTTATGATTATACATAGAAACTATTACATTTTGAATCAATGGAACCAAGTTCGTCACCACAGATCGACCCTTAAAAAATCCATGTTGATGTTCACTTATTAAATACTTAGTTTTGAAAATCAATTCTTTACAAACGATTGCTTCAAGTATTTTCCCAGGGATAGAGAGCATAGAAATAGGACGATAGTTATTAACTAAATTTTTATGACCGGATTTAAAAACTGGAGTAATTTGAGCTTGTTTTCAATAAGATGGAAAATTCCCTCTGATAGTGATTTATTATATATAATATATAATGGATATGATATGGATTCCACGCAGTATTTAAAAATGTCGGAGGTATTCCATCAGGACATGCACCTTTATTAATATCCAAAGTCTTTATAAAGCATTCAACCTCAGCAAGAGTAATTTTATCTAACGTTATAGTTGTATACGATTCAGTGGAACTTACTACTTAGGGGATATCAGATGGTTCAAAAACTGAGGCAAAAATTCAGAAAAAGCTCACAAACTTCTTGATCTGATGAAGCAGTTCTATTATCTAATTTAACATATTTTGGTATAGATTTAAAATGAAGCCTATTTGATACATAACTCCAGAAATACTTGATATTATTTTTACATTACTTTCGACTTTAGAAACATAATTTTGATAATCTCTTTTAATAGCTTGTTTTACCAACTTTCTAACATTAGAAAATTCTTGATAATCTAAGGGATTCTTAAATTTTTCACCGGCAGTGCAGCTTATATTTTTCTTTAATTGAATTTATTGTGTGACGGAAAACCACTTCGGATAATTATTACATATTTTCTTTTTATTAATATTTCTATTTATAATATCAAATAATATTTTATACAATTTTTGCACCGCTTCATCAGTCTTGCAGTTAGATAATTCTGATGTCCAATCAATTTGACTAATTTCTAAATTAACAATATCATAATTTGCTCTAGCAAAATTATACTTAAAGAAAGAGTTTTTATGTTTCATATTTAAATTAATATTAGGAACAGATAAATGAATTTCGATAGTTTTATGACCCATATCTTCAGGAACCATAGGAATGTAACAACGAGTTATAAGAGTAGAACAAGAGAACTAAATGCTAAATCAAGTAACACATCATTATTATTAAAGATGCCATTATACTGTAGCAGCATCTGTGGTGCGTACAGCCTTATAAGAATTTACATTATCACTTTTCTCCCAAACAATATTAGGGACATTATAATCACCAACAATAAAAAAATGGTCATTTTGATGCCTTTGTAAAATTTAACTGACTTTAATCAAATGAGGCTTTAGATTATTTAAACTTGCATGAGGAGGATTGTAAACACAACACAAGTGTAATTGACTAACTTGAGAGACTCTGACACTAATCCACAAATCTTCTCAGATACCTTCACTTGACCAGTTTACTCTTGCAATGATACCTACTATCAACGGCAATGAGCACACCACCACCATCTTGCTTACCACTTACTAATTTATCACGATCTTTTCTAAAGACATTATATTTATCAGCATTAAATAACTCTGAGTTACAAATGTTAGAGTTTAACCAAGTCTCCGATAAGCAAATAATATCC
Source organism: Monochamus saltuarius (assembly GCA_025584915.1). Lineage (NCBI taxonomy): Eukaryota > Metazoa > Arthropoda > Insecta > Coleoptera > Cerambycidae > Monochamus > Monochamus saltuarius. The sequence goes on from CM046722.1 coordinate 26,972,631, forward strand.
GACACACCGGCAACTGTAGAAGAATAAAAATCATGTGTTTTCGTACGTAACCCTCTTACATTTTGGTAAATTATTGACAAATCGAATTTGAATAAAACAGAAATTATTTAATAATATTAAGTTAATATGAAAGTAGGTATCAATAGTCAAAAAGTCTACGAAGAGAATCTTCACAATCAATACAGGTGTTCCTACCAGTGTTCGGATGTTTCAGGTAAATTTTACAATCCCGGGTCCAGCAATGAACGTTCCTCTGTTTACATAAATCTCTAGTCTTTTTGAGTAGCTGATTATAAGGAATTAGATGATCATTAATATAAATCTTAGAATCAACACCATTAAAACCAATTTCGTTACTGGTGACTCCTTTTTCTACGTACTGAAGCAAGAATCGCATCCTTGGAAGAACGAGTAGTTAATTTCACAATTACCGATTTAGGATGTTTGTTATCAGATCTCAGATGAGGAACTCTGTGACAGGTGTCAATAATATTATCTTCTCTCATACCCAAAACAGAAAACAAACTTTCAACAACATTGCGAATATTCTCATTTGAAATTTCAGGTATACCATTAATTTCAATATTATTTAGGCGTAGCTGTTGTTGCAGGCTCAAAACCTCACGATTAAGCATTGATAATTCATTTGAAGTAGTTTGTAAGTCGGCCTGAATCGAAGGTATAACTTTCATTTTAACTTCAAATTCATTAATTTTTCTAGAGAAGTCATCAATTTTATTACCATAAAATTCAAGTGATCTGACCATAGCTTCCTGTTTATCTTTAACCTCTGTGATTTCAGCTTTAATACCATTTAAGCTAGCTAGTATAATTTTCAAATTATCATCAGGTTCAGGTTTTTTGCTGCAAGTTGAGCACTTCCAAGAGAGCCCAGGAAAATTATTAATATCAGGCATATTAGGCGTTTGCAGGCAATTCAAATGAAATAACTTTTTACATCCCACACACTGAATAGACGGTAATTGCCTTGTGATATTTTTTGAACATACTGTACAAGTATCAAATCCCATTGTAAATAAAAAGACTTTAGACTTTAATATAGTTTGCCATATTGTACTGTTATTTCGTGGTTTCTTGTCCGTTAGTAATGTATTATATTTAAACTAATAATAATAATAACATGCCTTTATATACAATTAACTTACATCATTTAAAGAAAATAGTTATTAGAAGGCGGCGGTATCCAACCAAGCTGCGCATACAACCACGCATATTAGCGTAATATTAGAAAAAATAGTAATAATATTTAACAATTCTTAAAATATTTAAGTTAAGTCAGTTAATAACGATCACGACTGTTGAGTATAAATTTTGATTTTCCGTTGGAAAGCGTGAAGACTAGTGGCTTCTCTGATATCATGAGGCAACGAGTTAATAATATTAGGAGTATTGTAAGAGCAGCATCTATGAAACATTGCCGAGCTACGTCTAGGGGTAACTAATAATTCTCTATGACGAGAAATACAGTGTCTTCATAAATGATTACAAGCCACGTGATCAGAGTCGAGATTTTCAAATCAATCGCAGAGCAATTCATATGCGAATATCCTTTTCCTCACTACGGCAATTGAGAGAGACAAAAAATCTATTTGCATACGAGTTGTTCTTCGAGAATCACAGTTATGGTCACGTGGCTTGTAATCATTTATGAAGGCACTGTACGATTATTAACACCACTGTTTTTAAGAAGCTTATTAGATAAATATTCGGTCATACTTATTTAAATTTAAAACTTTAAAAACCAAACGTAGGCGGAGCAAAGCATTCACAAATAATTTGGAATTGAATATTACCGACAGTGCGCGAATGAAGTAGTTAAAAAGTAATTTCCAAATGTAAGTCAAGGGTGTCGAAAATTGGGCGGATCGAAGGGATTACGAAAATAATTATTTAGCAACATTTTTATTAGGAATTGGAGAATTAAAAACTTAAATTTCATCTTTTGTATTCTCGCTTAACTGTTCTCATTATTTTTTTTTTATTTTTTTTTTTGGGTATTGTTTATCCATGATTTTATTTTCATTATGCAATAATGAGGCTAATAGTTACCATATTTTCTATCTAGTCTCCAAATCTTAATACATTTTCACATAAAATTTCTATAATCAATATATGTACACTCGCCGCAACATAAGGGTGTCCAGCCTGAAACTAAGACGGCCTAACAGCTTGTTAGTCACACATGTGCCTAGGCAAAAACAGTGTGGTAATAAAATATGACAGGTTAATTTTAGAACATCAAGTATATACCTGTATTTTCAATATTGTAAGACAAGCTTTCTTCTTTTACAGGTAGAATAAGCATTGCACTGAGTACAGAATATGCGGAACCGGCGTCTGATTCACCAGCAGACATTGAAGCAGCACACAGAAAACTTCTTTTTGATGTATGTTTACTTACAATTTTATTAATTACCGTATTTTGAGATATCGCGATTGAGTACATTAACCATAATGGTTAACAGGAATTTGTAGTTTATTCTTCGAAAAAATATATATCCATATTTATATACAAGATGTCTGTAAAAGGTCAATACAAAACATTAGCACAAATTGCTGAGCCTAAAATATAAGGAGCTAGTCCAATTTCCCTTAGTGTAAAAGTTGATAGTTTCCGAAATACAGGGTGTCAAAATTATCATATTTTTTAAACTGTTTTGTAAATATTTATTTTAATAATAGCATGATTCGCATGAAATTTGGTACTTAGGGCGGCACCAGCACCACTTCGCCTACATCTAAAGCTTCATAACTTTTTCGTGCCACGGTATATTAAATTTCTAGTTAAAAATTCTTATTTCTTGGCATCTTCTTGAGATAATCGAATTTAAATGTTTCATTGGGTACTGAAAATCATCATAGCAACAAGCTAACAATGACAAGTATCGTCATTTGCTACAAAAAAGTATTTTCAAATAATTCAATCTGACAAAGTTAAAAACATAGGTGTCTGGTGCTTAGACTCGGATCTTCTTCAACTCATTCTATGAAGCTTTAGATGTAAGCGAAGTGCTGTTGGTGGCGCCCTCCACAATGTCTACCGAAACTGTGTTGAGATATGGATTCCTCATCCTAAAAAATCCATAAGTACCAAGTTTCATGCTAATCATGGTGTTATTAAGATAAATATTTGCAAAAAAAGTTTGAAAATGTAATAACTTAGACACCCTGTATTTCGAAAACTATCAGCTTTTAGACAAAGGTTAATTGGGCTAGAACTTCATATTTTATCCTCAGAAATTTGTGTTAGTGTTTTATACAGACCATTTAGAGACACTGTATAGGCTTAGGAAAAAGTAAAGATGGCTATAACTTGTATATTTTTAATTTTTCTGAACACACTATAGCTTAAGTCTGAGAGGATTGCTCAGCGTAGGTTTCATTAGAAATAATACACTTTCTCATAAACCTATTTATGTTCTTTTTTTAAGTATAACAAACCACGACAAGAGTGATATTAATAACTTATTTACATACAATTTTATCTTAATTTTGTAATCTACAGAATCAAAACACCTAAACTTTCCAAAAGAGTAAAAAAGGTGCATCAACTGCAGTAAAGAAAATTTAAGTTGCATATTGTCAGGTTGATACACAACGTAATAAAAATCAGGTCATAGAAATGTGACGTATGTCTTACTTCGAAACATTTACGATATAGCAATACTACCTTACTTTTCCTCACTCTGTATAATCTCACAGTTCTCTAACTTTAGGTTTAGGTTTAGGATAAGATGATTTTAGAATACTTTATTATTTCTAATAAATTTATTTTTTAAGTCGTAAAAATTATTAAAAGTCTGGAGTAGGTACTTAGAAATATAAAATAATCATAATTATATAATTTATTTATTAATTGAATCCTATATTTACTTTTTACGTAAGTAATACTAATAGCATCAAAGCAATAAACAGTAAGTTAGTTGTTTCCTAATTTATTCTTGTTTTATTCCAATAACATTTTTTAACATAACTGAAATAAATGTACGTGTTTACAGAAGCATATATGTTTATATTTTCATACTCAAGACTCTTCAATGTAGACTCTTCTACATGACCTATAAAAATTAAAAATACCAATTTGAAATTAAAAGACCTGGCCAATAGTTGTCTCATACTTTGTCTTAGTTGAAATATTTTATATTTTCTGAATCAGCTAAGCACTATATAGGGTAAATTAAGATTATTGATTATTTGGAATGGTGTATTATAAGGACATCCAACAACTGTATGTGCCTTCCCTTTATTCTGAGAAAACATAATGTATCATTATTTTTGTTTTACACAGCGTGTTATTAATTTGGTTGGGCGATACTCGAGTTATTACTAACAAATTAAAGAAAAATTTCAACTTTGACACCCCGTATCTTTTTCCACAGTAAAATTTTGCTATTTCTTCATATTTTGTTTCAAAAATGTCATGTCTGCTCTCTGGTCCATTATTAATAGTCCATCCTATATGTAAGTCGTTATTTTGAGGAGTCTGTGTTGAAGTGGTGTGTTATTATTTTTTAGCTCCATAAATATTACCAAAGAACTTTATACTTTCTCTTTCAGTTTGGTTGGTATGCATATCCTTTGGTCTACGGAGACTACCCCAGAGTAATGATAGAGACAGTTAGGAATCTCAGTTCAATACAGGGTTATCCCTTCTCACGATTGCCGATGTTTACGCTTACAGAAAGTATAATGGTCAAAGGTGCCTACGACTTCATTGCTTTAAATCATTACACTACCTCACTGACTGCTGATGCCAGCTCCGAAATTAAGGAAGCCAGTGTTCTGAATGATGCCCTAGTTGAGCAATACAAGAATCCAGCATGGGGGAATTCTTCTGCAAGCTGGTTAACAGTAAGTAGCCAAAAACAGTACAGAGTGTCGGTGTAAAGATACAGACGTTTTTGTTCCTCCTCAAGACTTTAGAAATATTCCAGCAGAGCAGTGTTGCGCGTAGCACGGACCTGTTTTGACCCCTATAGTCAGCGGCATGCACAATGGAGTCCTGAGTGCTGCGGGTAATAAACAACTGAGTAGATTGTCATCTGTGAAACAAACTAACATAAATAACATATACAAGGTGTATCAAAAAGACATGGCAATATGACTAGAACTGATAGAACATTGCAAATTAAGTCACTAATTTTTAAGATACAGAGCGTGTAAGATAATTTGAGTGAACCAAGATTTGGATGTAGTTTTTTTTAAAGAACAACATATTTCAACAAAAATTGACATAGGTACATTTTTGGTGATTCCGATCTAGTTGGTGTTATTAGTTTTTTTTTTTGTAAAAAGTAGAGAGTACTAGTTGGTATCATTTTTTTCGCTGACATTTTATTCTCTAACTTTTTTAAGTTGGGTTTTTTTTCATTGATTTTCCATTTTGGAGTTGGATCTCATGATATGTAAAATTTCATTTTACACGAGAAAGATACTTAGGTTGTATTTTAATTACCGCTGGCTTATACAACCCTTAATTTTTCTCTTAAAACTTTCTTAGGAGTGTCAGTCCAACTTGTTGTAAAAGAACAGTTTAGCTTTACTATTTAAAAACCAAATTCACTTCACTATTACTAGTTGACAATATTAAAGTAATATTTTTTACATACAATTTACTACATACCTACTAATTGTTAGCAGGAGTATGGAGTAAGCTTCTCCAAATACATAAAAACACTGATTTTAAAAATGACCAAAAATAGGAATAAACCATATTCCACCCCCTACTGCACAATTGTTCCTCTCTATTACTGCAGGGTAGGAGCACCAAATACTAAGAAACTCAACAGTACTCTTAGTAAATTTGTTAATAATGCGCCGTTTTCGAGGAAATTGCAAAACATTGTGGTATTATCAAATGTATATGTGTAAATGATACTGCAGGAAACAACTACTCCTCTGACTAATGCCCCGACAGGCATTGAATTACTCCTGCAGTATCTGTGTAAACAGCCAAGAACCCTTATCGAACATACCACCAGACATAGACCGGTTTCGGGCTTGTTAGCCCTGATCAGTATGCCATAGGTGAGATGACCGACAATTGAACTGGCTGTTCCTTCATATGTATGTTCACATATAAACTGAGTGCATACATATACTAATTACCAATTTGTGGGTGTCATAAACCGAAAATAATAAAAAATTCTATTCTTAACAGGGCAGTACTATCGATGTGTAAATTAGATATTGGAAAGAAAACTATATGTGTATAGAGTCATGAACTTTATTATTTTACTTACTATTTTCCTTAAAAAATATAAAAAATGAAATTTTTCTGATTACCATGGTAACGAGTCAAAAATAAAGGCATCTAATTGGCTTTAACGCAGAGGTGTGAAATTATCAGGCTAAATACCTTGCCAAATTTCACTTATTAACTTCAAAGCGTTTGGAAGAAATTAAATAAAACTACATTTATCCCCCCTGTTAAGGGATCGTAACTCCTCAAAGACGACTCATATAAAAAAAATTATATCAAGAACCCCTATTAAAATCGGTCGTACAATCTACCCTCAATTTTTTGGCACATTATTTGGGATCACCCTGTATATGCATTCATATAGCATTTATTAATGCTATCTACCAAGTTTTTTTTAGCATTATCCTTGTATTACCCTATATTCACTTTTCTTTATTATAGGTTTATCCGGAAGGATTTAGAAAATTATTGGTGTACATAAAAGAAACATATAATAATCCAGAAATTGTTGTGACTGAAAATGGGTTTGCAGATGAACCAGATGAATTAAACGATTCAGGACGGATCAGTTATATCCAAGTAGGTACCTACCTATGAAAATGGTTTCCAAAATGTGGCTCTCCTGAGTAAAAATATTAAAAAAAAAAATTATTAGAGCAATTCTATGAATTTAATGTAATATTACTTTGTTGCCATTTGTTGGCGATGCAGTTGTTTCATTAAGAATAACATTGGTAAGAGAATGATAGAGAAGGGAATCGCCAACAAAATTTTTATTAAAAGAAGTCCCCCTTAAAAATATTTAGAAATTTAGAAATCGCTGATTTAATACGGAATAGTTTTGAGTTATTTAGTACTGATAAGCATCCGTAAACTAAACCAATAGGCAAAAAATAATTATACACCTCTATGTGCCAAACAAGAGTTTATTAATCATAATTTCATTTCTTTAGTCTTATCTGAGTGAATTGCTGAAAGCAGTTCATGAAGATGGAGTGAATGTAACTGCATATACTGCCTGGAGTCTTATGGATAATTTTGAATGGTACAATGGATACACGTAAGGTATTTACCATTTACCACAATGGTAAATAAAAAAATACATTTTATTTCAGAGTGCGATTTGGATTGTATAATGTAGATTTTGACAGTCCCAACAGAACTAGGACTGCAAAGGAATCAGTTTATTTTTACAAAAATGTAATTGAAACCAGATGTCTCACTGACGCGTGTGAGGGATAAGAAAATTAGTTATGGAATGGACGGATATGTACTAACATGTTACATTTGTATTTTAATTTCCAGTGTACTGATAAATTTAATAAATAGTTTGAATAAATCGAAACGTTTAGCTTCTCTTTTTCAGTTTATGTGTTAGTTTTTTTATCACTATATACCTATAATTAAAGACCAGTGTTGTTTAAACAGATATTTTATTTTGATTTAAATATTTTCGTTTGCTTTCTTTATATATTTTTGCCAGAATTCATATATCAAACTCGTTGGCCTCGTTTTCTACAGAACCAGCTGAAATTTGGAACAGAGGGGAAAATATACGATAAACTTACAATTTAAGGCTTTTAGTAGACTACATAAGTTTTAAAATCTCTACACTATCTTCCCCTATGATAGGCCCCTCATCTCTTTCTTTTGCAGCTCCTTGGCGCGAAAGATTATATATCTTAGTCTCCCAAAAGTCGCGCAATGTCCTACATAATGAATAGGGATGTTCTCCCACATCTCCACGTTCCAGGAATTCTTTAAGAACCCTTCTCTATAGCTATCAAACTTAAATGCCTCCTGAGTTTGCAGCGGCTTGTCAGGACCTTCACCATTTGGTTCAGGGGCCTTCGACTGAAGTTCAGCAGCCACACCGTCCTAAATTTATTAGGTCCATCGAAAAAGTCATGGGCCTGTATGCATTCCCTACTCCTTCTCCAATTTCATCTTAGTGTTTGATAGGCCCATTTAATAAGGGCACTATTAATACTCCTCGCGTAATTCCTGGAATATGTTCCTGTCCAAGCGCCTCAAATCGGAGGGATGCCTGAGAATCATTTATGGCCCGGAACAACCTTCCTTTGTTAGGCCAGACACTCCTGGACGAGGGTAGTTCTATTTCCTCCTTGAAGAACTAAGGACCCTAAGTTCAGCCTGGCTGTCAGAACAGATGAAGATTTTCTCCTTCGCGCACTTCCTTACTTCTTTTTTAGAGAAGATGTTGAAAAAACCACTAATCTAAATGAAAGTCCGAAACTGCTGATGCGGACCCACTTCCCAGGATCCACACCAATAGAACGGGAAGAATGGTCAGACTAAATTGAGAATCAACCTTCGGTCATGAAATGGCTGATTGCCAACCAGACTGTTACTAAAGATAAAATAAGATGGGCAGTGCAAACCCTTTCACCCTTCAAATCACCAGGCATTGACGGCATTTATCCAGCCCTTTTACAATGGGGTTTGGATGCTTTAATGCCGCACCTGGAACGGATGATTAGGCTGTGCTTTGCTTTGTACACCTCTACATTCCGAAGATTTGGAGGGAAGTAAGGGTTGCGTTTATTCCCAAAACAGGTAGGTTGGACTACACAACCCCAAAGGTGTATCGACCTATCAGCCTGTCCTCGTTTCTGTTGAAAACGATGGAGAAGCTGTGTGAACGATACATAAGGGACAGTATATTGGCGGGTAGACAGTCACACCCCAATCAACATGCATATACTCCAGGGAGATCCACCGATCTTCACCAAGTAGTGGGCAGGATCGAAAATCTGGACAATAAAGAGTCCACCCTGGGAGTATGCATAGATATAGAGGGAGCATTTGATAAAACAACCTTCCCCAAAATTAATTCAGCTCTTGTGGAAAGGGGAGTTTCTACTACCATCTGCGGTGCGTGGTGGATGCCTCCGTAGGAGGCATTGTTGCAAGGGGCTGGCCGCAGGAAGGTTTTATCACCACTGCTATGAAACTTGGTTCTGGACAGTCTCCTACACCACCTCAACTCGGAAATTGGCATCGATACCATCGCTTATGCCGATGATCTTACCATGCTAATTAGTGGAAGGTTTGAATAGATTATTTTCCAAAGAATGCAAACAGCCCTAAGAGCCGTTGAAGAGTGGTGTGAGGACCATACTCTGCCCGTCAACCCCAAGAAGACAGAAATGGTTCTCTTCACGAGGAAGAGGAAAATGGGGCCCATAAAGGCACCAACTCTCCTAAACACTACGTTAAGTTTCGAATCGGATGTGAAATACCTAGGAGTCACACTTTATTCCAAGCTAACATGGAATCTTCACTTGGAGAGAAGACTAAAAAAGGCGTACATATCATATAAGCAGTGCCGTAGAACCGTTGGTAAACCCTGGGGAATGAAAACAAGGATGGTCATGTAGATATACACTGTCATTGTGAGACCAATGTTAGCCTATGGAACTGTCATCTGGCGGCCGAAAGTTCAACAGACGACAGCTAAACAAAAGCCAGGTACAAAGGATTGCCTGCCTAAGGATACCTGGAGCTATGCGTACGACACCTACCATAGCAATGAGGTGATGTTATGTCTACCACCTTTGGATATTTATCTAAGAGAAGTGGCTGCGACAACTATGCTTTGCCTCAAAAATACTAGTATTACACCTGATGTAAGATGTGGAGAAGCTAGTAGTCGCCTGTGGAATGGCGTCGTCAGAAAGATGCCCATTTTGCAGGCAGACACTGATAGTATTTCTCCCAAGTTTGTGTTTGACAGACCCTACACGGTACTTATCAGGAATGAAGAGACCGCCAGTGAAGATGTTATCAAGATCTACACACGGGTCAAAAAGGACGGTGCAGGATGTGGGATTTATTCCAGATCCTTAGAGATTCGTTATCAGTGGTCAATGGATAAGCATGCTACCGTAGTACAAACGGAATTAGCAGGTATAACCATAGCCGCCAAAGAAATTGCCCGTAGAGATACAACGGGCAAAATCATTAGAATCTACACAGATGGTAGACAATCACTACTGATCTTACGTAATCATAAGATGACAACTAGATCAGCATGGGAATGCCATCAGGCACTAGTAGTGGCCTCAGCTAACAACAGCGTATCTGTGTGCTGGGAAAAGGGACACGACCGGTGCAATGGCAATAAAGTAGCTGACAAGTTGGCTAGGAGTGCATCGGGTGTGAATATTTTTGGACCTGGTCCCTCCAGTATGCTTCCGTTGTCAGCATTTGTTGAAATTATCAAAGGTGACACTCACAAAGAGTTTATGAAACGTTGATATGAAACAAATGGCTGTCAATTTGCTAAGGAGTTCCTAGAGTACCCCTGCAAGGATACAGCCAAAAAGTACCTGGCTATGTCTAGAACAAATTTGCGTGACAGGTATTCAAACTGGACATTGCTGGCTAAGAAAGCACCTCTATTACATGAGGAAGTGTGATACACCTCTTTGTAGGGGTTGCGAACAGGAAGACGAGGCAATATTCCATGCACTCTGTGAGTGCACTGCCATTTCGTCAAAAAGATAGTCCGTGTTGAGAGAGCGATGACCTTCTATGGCCTACATTAGAGAGATTCCCCTGAGCAACGTCACCACCCTTTTCTCCTTATGAGGCTGGCTGGCGGCTCAGGTGGACTGATCTCCTAATGGGAGGAGGTACAAAGGGCCTAATGGGGCCTAAGTGCTTTAGTCTTTTTGCTGCCCTTCCCTTAATTCCAGATTTCAGATTCCAGAATACCAAAAATATGTTGGCGCCAAAATTTCAAGATGCTGAAGTTCAAGTGGTACATGGGCACCAACAGTGTATAATAAAAATGGTACGTAAGTAACATCTTTAAATAAATTAAAATAGTTTGTCGCAAATTAATTAATATACGTATAGAAATACTTATACATTGGGTTTTCATTTGAGTATTTTTTTACTGAAAATAATATATAGTTTATTAAATTACAAAACAAGAATATAATGCATTTTTATTATATTTCATATCAAGACGTCACAAACACTTTTGCGTAGGAGTCCAAGAAAAGCTGCATTAAAAGAGCAAGTAAAAACCTATACTGCACCATTTGTAACTTGTAAACAATATGGAATATATTATTTCCTATTTTAGATTTAAAATAATGTATATTGTTTTTTTAAATATTTAAATAAATATTTTATGGTTAATTTTTCTCATGGCTACATTATTTTTGATATAGTAGATACGTATATATTTTATTTTCAAATTTACAAGTGAATATATACAACTTCCAAGATTAACTAACAAAACTTTGTACATTTACCTATAATCGTTTTATAATATTTATTACATTACAAATATTTTATTTATACAATAAGCAGCCTTACATCACACTTTTGGAATATCCCTCGTATATAAATATTTCCCAATTGGAAAGAAACTACTTTTTCAAGTCCCTCGTACTTGGCCATTTTTTGCGACAGTATTTACGTGCGGCGGTACGGCTTTGATCTCAAAACATCACAGTGCCGACAGAGAGTGGTATAACTTATATTTATTCAGTCAACCTTGACTGTAGTCTCTAGCCAAGCGATTGCATTACTTTTTGTAGGTATTAAAGTTTTTTGATGCGAGTCTTTACATTAGTTTTTACAAGTGTAAAAAATGGCTTGCATGTATAGCAACTCAGAGTTGATAGATATCGTTTTAATTTATCGTGATGTAAAAATGCTTTAACAGAACTATTTCCCAGTAAATATGTGCCAAATTTATGGTGATGTGAATATGCTTTAACAGAACGATTTCCCGGTAAACATGTACCAATTGCAGCTACTTTTACCGCGGTGTCCAGAGTGCAAGTGTAGTGGAAAAGATAGAGGTAGAGGTAGAGGAAGGGATTGGACGTGGAAGACCGGTACCATGGCCGCTACGATCTCCTGACTTTTAATCATTTACACTCCTTTTTGTGGGGATACCTTTGAATTTTCGCAAATGACATGAGATAACATTTCTGTTATTTACTAATCTCTATATTATTCAGTTTTTAAATGTCTAAAATTATTTATATTTGTAGAAAACACTATTTCCAGAATATGTCGCTTTTAAAGTCGTTTTTTTTACGATCTTTAATTACGTTCACTCTAAATTTATAAAAATGTTCATACAAAAAGATTCTAATTCATTATTTGAAGGACAGGTTAGCCCTTTGGCATCAAATTAAGAACGTACTTACAAAAGAACACGAATTATATGTGCTCACAATTAGAAAAAAAATTTGTAAATTTACAAAATGTTATTAGTAGAAATCCTTAAAACACTATTGACGCTCTGTAACTCTGCTAATTTTGAGTTTTCGAAAAAATGTTTGAAAAGTAATAGATAAGGCTTGTGGCATTCATTTTTCGTGTACAATCAGCCCCCGAAATATTGACGCATCATTACCGAAATCTCACCCTGTATATGTACCCATAATGTTCAAATGGCTCGAGCGAAAATTTATCCACAGTTTTCAATCTACAATCTATCTATAAAAATAAACACAAAATAGTAAGAATACATTTCGTTTTTTTCATAATTCAAAGCATCTTGGCATTATAGAATGTGAAATAAACTTCAGTATATTTATATTTGTACGAGTTCTTACTAAATATCAATTTATATAATAACGGAAAATTACAACCACTAGATTTTCAATTAAAAGAAAAACTGTCTGTGTGTGATCTTCAGAAATTGTTTTATTTATTTTGAATTTTCAAATTTGAATCGCCTGATATTTTTGTATTGAGACATAGAAATTGAATATTGAAATGGAACAACTGTTGAACAAAAAATTGTTCACTATTAGTAATTTTATTCACATACCTATGTATATGAAATACCTATTACTGATTGTTCCTAAAAATATTTTGGTTCAGTAGTACATCAAATTAATATAAAAAATCAGTATGAAATGCATATCACAGAAATATAATTATGCTTTTCTTTTTACGAAAACTTTTTATATGAAAATATTTCTAGCATCAAGACTTTTATATCTGAAAATTATATTAGCTCAATGATCCATGTCATTATGTTTTAAATACAATCACTGTTTTATAACTCTTTCGATAATTTAACTTTGAGGCCATTCGTGCCCTCTTTGGGTCGGGTATTATATTACCCTCAAACGTAATAAGAATACGCAGGAATCTGTTCATTTTCGCTGCTTCGTTTTCAATTCTCACATAAATGTATAGGTATATCACAGATTACTGAACTGGTATATATCTATATCAGAGACCGCCAACGTAAAAAAGAACGTTAAAATTAAATAATAAGAAATGGATTTCAAATCACGAAACCATAATTTTGCATTGCGATCATTGTTTAAAATAAATATGTGTATTTGTTTATTCATAATCATAAAACGTCAGCGAATTCGTAATTAATTTAAAAACTAGGTATGTCTTTTATTAGTATTGAACAGGAAGAGGCAAAGACATTGAAGATGAAGGAATTACTGAAGTAACTAGTTTAAAAATGTAAATTTTTGCCAGGGTATAGGTAGATACCTACATTCTTTTATAAGTAATATCCTTGACTATATACACTACAAGGCTATAACTAAATGGAATGTTTACCATAAGTTACAATAGACTTCTACAACTTTTTTCAGTAGGGCCGAATTAAAAATCAAATTATTGGTGCTTGAATATTATTTAACAAAATTATGTATTTTATTACATCGCAGTTGTAAAACAGCCTATCCCAGCAGCCCTTTAGTACCCTACAACCTATATAAAAAAACTATAGCGCTTCTAATGATACACACCAATTTTTGATAACTTAAAGCCTTTTCGAAAAAATTAGTTTCAAAGTCATACCAGTAAATTTACGCATTAAAAATGTAGGCAAAATTTTAAAAATCTTTTTTTAAAAAAAGTTTACTTTGCTATGTGCTACGGTGTTTTCAAGAAATTGAATTGAGTTTTATGTATGTGCGACGTGTGAATAAGCTTATACTTGCGGTACAGAATATGTTTTCATAAATAAGCTCGTAAATAAATTCATTCGGGGAGTTAGAAATATCTATATTTTGGATAAAAACAAAAAGGATTTTTATTATATATATTATCATTGTATTAGATATATTTATGATATCGCCCTCTTCAAAATTAGAAAGAATTGTAAACAGGTAATTTTTTATATATAACAAAAAGGAGTTTCTTATGTTCATTATTTTTTTAGTATGTTTAATTTAATCATGTTTAATTTGCGGAAATGCCTTTTATTTATTGAAATATGAAATTGAAAAAACCAGCAGAGTTTATTGAATATGTTAAAGGCAGCTTAATAAAAGAAAATTGAAGACAAATTCTAAATAATATAAGCAAAATATATTATCGAGCAATAAATGTTAAAAATTTCACATGGCTTGTCGAAGTTAATACATCTAAAATAAAGTCAAATCAACCGTTTCACCAAGCACTAATTAAGCCAATGCTAGACACGTCAACTACTCGCAACTAGAAGCATTTGCGTTTGCGATGTGTGTGACGGAATATTTACACTCGCCAGGCACTCGTCCGGGAAAATGTGGGAAATCTCTCGGGTGCATATAGAACATGAAAAAATAAGGTGATAAGTTTGTATAAAATTGGTAAATGATACTGCAGGAAGCAACTACTACGCGGACTAATGCCCCGACCGGCATTGAATTACTCCTGCAGTATCTGTGTGAACAGCCACGAACCCTTGTCGGAGACACCACCAGACATAGACCGGTTTCGGGCCGGGTTAGCCCTCATCAGTATAGGTGAGATGACCGACAATTGAACTGGCTGTTCCTTCATATGTATGTTCACATATAAACTGAGTGCAGGTGAGTGAGTGAGGTGAGGTGCTCTCGGGTGCATATAGAACATGAAAAAATAAGGTGATAAGTTTGTATAAAATTGGTAAATGATACTGCAGGAAACAACTACTACGCGGACTAATGCCCCGACCGGCATTGAATTACTCCTGCAGTATCTGTGTGAACAGCCACGAACCCTTGTCGGAGACACCACCAGACATAGACCGGTTTCGGGCCGGGTTAGCCCTCATCAGTATAGGTGAGATGACCGACAATTGAACTGGCTGTTCCTTCATATGTATGGTCACATATAAACTGAGTGCAGGTGAGTGAGTGAGGTGAGGTGCTATATCTCATTTGTATATAATTTTTTTCCTACATACCCTTCCCAGTCTCTACGGAGATGTGTTGAAGAACGCAGCTGGTAATCGTTTTTATTTAATAATTTTTCTTCTAGTTTCTTTTGTATTGTCTGTCCCTGTTCTTCTAATTTATCTTGCATCGTCTTCGCTTGGTCTTTCATTTTCTTTTGCATTGTTTGCATCATTTCTAACAGTTGCCATTTGTGCATCCATATTGATTTGACTTCTAGTTACAGGCATTCACTCTATTATGAATGTTCTAGAATGTCCACGAATGTATTTCAATTCAATTCAATTCCTTTATTGCAAAACAAGAAAAATGCATTTCTTCATATAGCAAGAGTCCTGCTTTACATTGAAAATTGTAAATCTTATAGCTAGGTTTTTGTTACGAAAAAAAAAGAGAACAAGGAAAAAATGAAAAACTAAAAAAAAGAGTGCTAATTGAGCAAGTAAAAAAATACAAAATAAAAAATAATAGTAGATGGATACAGATACATATTATTTGTTTATTATAAATGAACGGCACTTATTCCAAATTCTCTAATGATGTAATTAAGACCTGTAAATTTTGCAAGCAGACCGAATCACAGTTTCTCAAACAGACACATATAGTACATTTGTTGTTCGGGTTAATGCTGTATGTGGAACCGCTGTATGTAAATTTAATCATTATATTATTACACATTCGCAATTGAGCGATAGTCCTAAGATATTGAATGGGTAAACCCAGTGTTAAGTACGACTGACTTGTAGAGGTCACACCAAAGAAGTTATAAAGTGTCATAAAAGTTGTCCTTTGAAGAAGGTTACGATCGCTAACAAACAATTAATTTTTCCCGGAATTTTGAGAGCAGCATTTTGGTATTTCTTTTCAAGTGCAAGAGAGATGTTGTTCCAAATGTCCTCAGCTTCAACAAACGAAAACAATGTTTTTAACTGAAGGGCCCAATTATACCTTATATCCGAGTTAGTGAGTTGTAGCTGCATTTTAAGACAAATTCTAGGAAGACGAGAATCAGACATTTTCAAAACTTTTTCAAGCCAGTTCAGTGTCCACTTGAATACATTGTAGATTATTTTCAATCTTCCACATTATACCCTAACTACATAGTCAGGAGTATTTAGTGGTAACAATAGCAACCTTTTTATAAAGTTAGTTTGAACTTGCTCAAGAATGTATGCATACCTTAGAGCCCAGGTTGGTGCACAATTGGTTATGGTACTGACTACTAATGACTCAAATAATTGAATTCTAGTGGACCAGGAGTTAATTTTGGTTTTAGCCATTATGGACTTCAATAAACCTATTCCTTGTTTAGCTTTTGAAACTGCAGTAGACGCCATTTCTCGGAAGAGTGCAGAAGCTGTGAAGGTAACTCCGAGATATGTGTAACGGTTAGTTACTTCAACAGGACAATCATCGAAGTAAAAATGGTGATTTGCTATATGGTGAGAAGGTCCTCGGCAAAAACGCATAATTGTATGAATGCATTTCTAGATATTACCATTGCCTTCCTGACAATGAAACGAGTGCAGTGATATGCCACACTTGGGTATTTGTCTCACTCCCGTATAAAGTTCTAGAATGTTCGAGATTGTCCTTCACTTCCTTAAGTCACG
This sequence comes from Monochamus saltuarius, assembly GCA_025584915.1. Lineage (NCBI taxonomy): Eukaryota > Metazoa > Arthropoda > Insecta > Coleoptera > Cerambycidae > Monochamus > Monochamus saltuarius. The sequence continues at coordinate 26,989,637 of CM046722.1, forward strand.
ATGGGTGCGGTGATATGTCACACTTGGGTCTTTGTCTCACTCCCGTATAAAGTTCTAGAATGTTCGAGATTGTCCTTCGCAAATATCACCGTTCACTTCCATACGTCACGACGAGTGTGGTGATATGTCACACTTGGGTCTTTGTCTCACTCCCGTATAAAGTTCTAGAATGTTCGAGACTGTCCTTCGCAAATACCACCGTTCACTTCCTTAAGTCACGACGAGTGCGGTGATATGTCACACTTGGGTCTTTGTCTCACTCCCGTATAAAGTTCTAGAATGTTCGAGATTGTCCTTCGCGAATATTACCGTTCACTTCCATACGTCACGACGAGTGTGGTGATATGTCACACTTGGGTATTTGTCTCACTCTCGTATAAAGTTCTAGAATGTTCGAGATTGTCCTTCGCGAATACCACCGTTCACTTCCTTACGTCACGACGAGTGCGGTGATATGTCACACTTGGGTCTTTGTCTCACTCCCGTATAAAGTTCTAGAATGTTCGAGATTGTCCTTTGCGAATACCACCGTTCACTTCCTTACGTCACGACGAATGCGGTGATATGTCACACTTGGGTCTTTATTCCACCAACGCACAGGGTTCCAGAAAGTTCTTCAAACTTCCACTTAAATCCCACTTACGCACAGGGTTCCCGAAAGTTCTTCAAACTTCCAGTTAAATCCACTTCCGACGCAAAATTGTCACGGGTTTCCTAGCCCGACTTTTTCTTACTGCCAGAAAAACAATCCGGTAATTAATCACTTAGCTTTATTATCTACTCTGTACACTACTGAATACTAATTTATTACAGCTCAACTAGACACTATTTTACTTTTAATCGCTATCTAAATTGCTCTAAACACTCCAATTCAAGACTGTAATACAAGACTGACTAACTCGGCCGCTTATTCTTCTTTTATAGACCAAACGAATATTCCAGGTATTTTCTAGTATCTCTAGATCCATTTTCTCGACCGACTGGAACGCTTCTCGTCGATTCCCCATTTTTCCAGTCCTGCCTGTATACACGGCATTTTCTTTGTTTACCAGAATTGCGTAGGGGCGATCGAGGTAATCTTAGCATTTCGCAGTACCACAGTCGTCGAATTGGGTGTGAGTGGGGCAAATTCTGTGACAATAATTATAACATTTATTAATTACCCTTATATTTGGCAAGCTCTATTGCATCTTATTGTGAAATTGTAAAACTAAATTAAATAAAGTAGATAAAGTGCACCTAGAACAGCATCCAATGGAGACTATAGTTTTTTTGTATGTTTTTTGAACCTCGCTGTACATCAAAATACATAATTTCATTCATAAAATTATATTAAATTTTGTTTCGTAGCTGGTACGCCATAAAGCAAAAAATATATATAGAAAACTAATTGTTTTATGTTGTACATCAATATAAATAATTTCATTCATTAAATTATTTTAAATTTTGTTTTGTTTCGTAGTATACCATAAAGTAAAAAAAAATGCAAACTAATTATTTTTTTGTTATTTCATAATATTTTTAAATACCTCCATTTGTTTTCAATTGTTACTAACAAAATACTTATAATTTACAGTCCTCCATTCCTTTGACACATACATAAAATCTATTAATGCGTTATGATTATATATTCGATACATTTATATAAATAGGTATTGATAAGCCGATCCCTCGATTAGTCGAAGTTTGAAGTCATGCAGCATAAATGGATAACTTTTATTCCTGTTATTTCCCTATTATGGATAAGGTATGATTTATTACTTTTATTTGATCACTTTTCTATTTAATTGTGTATTTAGTCGCGTCAAATTAACATTTCACTTGCAACTTTTTGCGGAGAGGTCTGATTGAGATGCGGTTTTCTGCAAAATGTTCAGGGAATTGTTTATAACAAAAGGTACATCTAACCTCTGTACGCTCGCAAATTTTTAACTGTTTATTTAACAAATAACTCATTTTTGTTGAACATATGGCAAATGTCACACACGATTCAACGAAAATGTCTGGAAAATGTTCTCTCGGGGGTTTTTGAGGTCCCTCTTTATCACTTTGGTGTTAGCTTTATTATTTATTGCTAAATTGTTGTAACTGGGCTAATTAACAAATTAAAAACTCCACCCCCGAAATCACTAGAGAACCGGAATTTTTTTTCAGGATTTCTGGCTTATTATGGCAAACCATCGGCACAAGATTTTTGCAAATATAATTGTTATTGTTCGATTGTTGCAACCTCGCTAATTAATAAATTAATCTTCTCCCGGAATCGTTAGAAAATCGGATGTTTTTTTTTGCAATAATTCTGGTGTCGTGGGGAGAACCATCGGCACAAAGTGGTTGCACGAAATTGTTTATTTTTCTATTTTTGCAACCTGGCTAATTAACAAATTAATAACTCTACTCCCGGAATCACTAGAGACCCGAAATTTTTTCCGGGATTTCTGTCTTTTTAAGGCGAACCATCGGCACAAGATTTTTGCAAATATAATTGTTTATTGTTCAATTGATCCCAGAATTATTGCAAAAAAAATCCGATTTTCTAACGATTCCGGGAGAAGAGTTATTAATTTGTTAATTAGCGAGGTTGCAACAATCGAACAATTATATTTTCAATTACTTTGTGGCAATGCTTCCCCTCATCATTCTAGAGGTATTGCAAAAAAATCTGTTTTTCTAGTGATTTCGGGCCTTAACTTTTTAATTTGTTAATTAGCCAGATCGCAACAATTGGAAAATAAACAATTACGTGCAACAACCTTGTGCCGATGATTCTCTTCATGATCCCAGAGTTATTGCAAAAAAAAACTGGGTTTCCAACGATTGCAGGAGTAGAGTTATTAATTTGTTAATTAGCGAGGTTGCAACAATCGAACAATAAACAATTATATTTGCAACAATCTTGTGCCGATGGTTTGCCTTAAGCCAGAAATCCTGGAAAAAAATCCGGTTCTCTAGTGATTTCGGGGGTGGAGTTTTTAATTTGTTAATTAGTCCAGTTACAACAATTTAGCAATACATAATAAAGCTAACACCAAAGTGATAAAGAGGGACCTCGAAAACCCCCGAGAGAACATTTTCCAGACATTTTCGTTGAATCGTGTGTGACATTTGCCATATGTTCAACAAAAATGGGTCATTTGTTAAATAAACAATTAAAAATTTGCGAGCGTACAGAGGTTAGATGTTAATTGTTATAAACAATTCCCTGAACATTTTGCAGAAAACCGCATCTCAATCGGACTTCTCCGCAAAAAGTTGTCCATTTTCACATTTTTCATGCTAATTTGACGCGACTAATTTGTGTCATCTGAAAGAATTAAGTAAATAAATGTTCTAAAATGATCACTAGTCAGTTAAAGCGCCAGGTCGTATTTACTTACATTATATTTCTTTCCAGCTTGACAGAAATACAGGTGTATTCTGTATCTTATATGTTAAAAATAACCATCCGGTTAAAATATTAATGTTAACCTTACCGGTAAAAATAATAACTCCAATTGGTATTCTGTATAAGTTTTTTTAACGGCTCAGTTAAAATTATTTTATCAACCATATGTTAATATTTCAGTGTTAGTGAAGTTAGCAGTAAGGTAAAAGCATAGAATATATTTATATTTTTCTATGGGTAAAAGATGTCGATTTGTGATAACATAACTCGATTACGGGATCGCTACAAATTTGTTTATGTTTTAGAAACCAATTTACAAGCATAGAAAAATGATTAAATAATCATTTTTCTATTTTTACAAGATTCTTGTGATTTACCCGAGTATGGGGGATAAAAAAAACGTTCCCCACGCAAGACAAAAAAACGGATCCACTTAATTGTTGACTTTGAAAGTCAACAATATTTTGATAATCAACAAATTCCAGCCACATGAAATTATGATTGATTAAATAAATGACAGTTTGTTTTGAAAGTCTAAAGAATTACTTAAAAGTACAATCAGTTGATTCAAACGGATTGCTTTTTGATCCCTCAAACTTTTATGAAAAAGTCTAAAATTGTAATTGAAAGTAAATAAGAGATAAGTATGAAACTATCAATCAACAAATACAAATAATACACTTTATTTACGTCTAATCCAATCTGTCAGCTTCATCCAATAAAATACATATAATTAATTTGAAGTGCCATTATAACATTTATGTGAAATAAGTAATAAAGATTAATTATACCAATTGTGATTTATACTGGTATTCAATAGGTTAAATTTTAACAGCATCTATTTTGGTCCCGTTAAATTTTAACATATTTGGTTAAAATAAACCTATTAAAATTTATACAGAATATAGTATCGGGTTAAATAATTGAAGGTTAAAATTTTAACTTTGACCTTGACGTTAAAATGTAACCAAAAGCATTACAGAATAGACCCAATAGTCAATTATATAAAAAAGTATTTGAAAATTCCATTAATAAATAATTAATTTATATTACAAATACGACCGGCGTGAAAACAGCAGCCAGGCTTGGCAGCTAAACTAAGCGATCGTACACGAATGACCATTGACGTCCGTCATACTAGAGACGCGAATTATCAATTACTAATTGCCATTTAAATATGATTTGAAACCGTCGATATTAGATTATTAATAACAATTTATTAAAACATAAGTTCTTCTCTATTACTTCGTCATAGTTGCATGAGGGATGATAATCTGGACAATTTAGGTTGGAAATCAAACCTGTATATTCTAATAACTACTTGCAAAGATTTGTAAATATAACATAAACAGGTTGAAGTTTGACGAGTAGGACCATAATACTGTTTTCTACATTTTGGTATCTACGCCACTGGCGTGCAAGTCATCAAAGGACTCGAAACGGAAAATAAGTTCGGGGTAGAAATATGATTTTCGAAAATAACTATACTAACAGGATGAAACTAGCTGAGCAGGAGAAACATATTTTTCTTAACTCTTTCGGACCATTGCCGTTAGCGTGCAAGCCGACAGAGGGCTGAAAACGAGAAAGTAGTTGAGGGTAGAAATACTAGTTACGAAACTAATCATACTAACAAGATGAAACTTGGTGAGTAGGATAGCAATATAGCAATATTGTCCTCTACTCTTTGGTGCCAGTGCCGTTAGCGACAGCTCAATGTGAGTACTGCTACAGATGTATTCATACCAGCTGTTTAGTATTGAATGAGCACTATTTCATTAAAAACAAAATATGCTAAATCTGTAGTCTCTACTAAAAAGCAAAGAAAAATATTACTATTCTACTCAACAAGTTTCATTCTACCCTCAAGTACTTTCCCATTTTGCAGCCCTCTGACGGCTTATACGCAAACGGTAGAGGGCAAGAGTAGAAACATATTACTATCCGACTTACCAAGTTTCATCCTGTTAGTATGATTAGTTTCGTAACTACCCTAAACTATTTTCTCGTTTTCAGCCCTCTGACGGCTTGCACGCTAAAGGCAATGGTACCAAAAAGTAGAAGACAATATTGCCATCCTACTTACCAAGTTTCATCCTGTTAAAATGATTATTTTTGTAACTAGTATTTCTACCCTTAACTATTTTCTCGTTTTCAGCCCTCTGACGGCTTGCACGCTAACGGCACTGGCACCAAAGAGTAGAGGACAATATTATTATCCTACTCACCAAATTTCATCCTGTTACAATGATTAGTTTCGTAACTAGTTAGTATAGTTATTTTCGAGAATCATATTTCTACCCCGAACTTATTTTCCGTTTCGAGTCCTTTGATGACTTGCACGCCAGTGACGTAGATACCAAAAGGTAGAAAACAGTATTATGGTCCTACTCGTCAAACTTCAACCTGTTTATGTTATATTTACAAATTTTTGCAAGTAGTTATTAGAATATACAGGTTTCATTTCCAACCTAAATTGTCCAGAATATCATCCCTCATGCAACTATGACGAAGGAATGAAGAAGAACTTATGTTTTAATAAATTGTTATTAATAATCTAATATCGACGGTTTAAAATAATATTTAAATGGCAATTAGTAATTGATAATTTGCGTCTCTAGTATGACGGACGTCAATGGCCATTCGTGTACGATCGCTTACTTTAGCTGCCAAGCCTGGCTGCTGTTTTCACGCCGGTACAAATATGAATAATTCTTTGCTACTACCAATGATTCATATATTGCATTAATATTGTTTGTGTAAATTTCACGCAATTTCACGTTAAGAAGGTAAGTTCTCGTACTTTCCGAAAATATAATTTTTTTGTCAAATTTTTTACTTCGAAAAAATTAGGACTAAAAATTATAATAAGCAGGTTAAAGATGGTCATGAAAGTGAAAACAAATACTAATCGGACAAAAATACTCAGTCTCTAGATCTAAATTAGGAATATTTTAGTTTGTTATGTTTATGTTAATTAACTCAGTTATATTATCTTTTTACTATTATTTTTATTGTATTCTTGTGAAACTTATCCTGTTAATGGGTTTTATCCCGTTGGATATTTTAAATAAATAAATAAATAAATAAATAAATTGGTTTAAGGTCAGAATTAGAAAATATCTCAAAAAAAGCGTTTTATAATTTTAATGAGTTCTTTGCCGACCAGTTTTTAGATATGTAATTGTTTTTTAAAATATTTTTAATGTTTAATTTATTTGCTGTTTTTTGGCACACACTCTAAAGTGCACAAGTTTACTTTCTGCAGTGAGAGGCCATACGTATTACGTCTAGTCCAGAATACGGAGTCGATTGCACAAATTCTTTTATTTACTTATGCATTCTTATAGTCACATCTATTATATTTTCCAAGGTCTTATCTACGTTAAAAATAGCCGCGCCTCTTTTATAGTAGCGGTCTGTGTCATTGCTATGATACTGTAAGGAAAAATGACTTCCTTAATGGTACACACCAAAGAACGAAGAAGGGAAGGGACTTTCTGGGTTTGCGGTTTTTCAATGCATTGCCTCCATATGTGAGGGAATTTAATTCCAAAATATTTAAAAACAAAGCAAAACATTTCCTATTAAAGAAAACGTTTTACTCTTTTGATGCGTTTTTAATCCGTGATTTGAATGATTTGTTGTGATTTTTGCTATTTAATTGTACGTATGTATTCTATTTTCTTTATTTTTTATAAATTTTATATTTATATTTCATTTTAACTTGCACTTTTGCTATTTAATATTTAGTTGTACGATTTAGTTACTATACTTACTTCTTGCTTAATCATTGAACATATGCAAACACTTTTTGTGTATCTAACATGTATAAGAAATAAAATGAAAAATGATGAATTTGAAAGAATGATAACAATGGTAATATATGATCTAATATGTTATTGCCATAAATATGTAAAATATGATTTGTTTCTAAAATTGACGCCTACACATATTTCCAAGAAATTTTTCATCGTGTCCATTTGATGACATACCGACTTCTTTAATTGAAAACTTTCATCATTTCCTGCATTTTAGAACATCCTGCTATGAAATCAGCAACCTAACTTTTCCCGATTCAATTCTGTTTGGAGTTGCCACGTCTGCATACCAAATCGAAGGGGCATGGAACGAATCTGGCAAAGGCGTAAGCAGATGGGACTACCTAACACACACACAACATATAGTAATAACTGACGGAAGCAACGCTGATGTAGCTTGCGATTCTTATCACAAATATCAAGACGATATAGCCATGCTTAAGGAGCTGGGTGCGAAAGTTTATAGATTTTCTATATCGTGGCCAAGGATTTTACCTTCTGGATTCACTAACGAAATCAATCAAGATGGTGTGGACTATTACAACAATCTCATTGATGGTTTATTGGAGGCTGGAATACAACCTTTGGTAAGGAATACTATACGGTATACGTTTTATATAATGCATTTTGGTGTTAGAATAGTAAATGTTTACATTTTTTTAAATAATCTTAATCTTATATTTCTATTTGGGATTCATTTATATCTGCTTTACAGATGATATTAATTTCTTAAAATACTATTGAATATTTTTATAATTTTATAGAAATGTACCAAATGACAGAAAATTTAACTCGTACTATTAGTTCTAGTTATCGAATATCACATTTAAATACTCGTATACAGAGTGGGCAGTTTAACTGGAACATATTCTGTAACTTAATAAATATTTATCGAAAAATTTCTGAAACACTTCAGTTTTTATTTACAATGTGGCATAAGAGGTAAACTTTATTTTGTTTAAAAGATTTTTTGCAAATACAATTACTTATTTTTGTTACTTCTTATAGATAATGTGTCTGAAAAATAAATAGATGAGGAAATGGTTACTGAAACTTTTTTAATGTATATTTTTTTCTTACTTGATAATCCAAAATATCAATTACCGTACCTTATCACTTGATAGTACGATATCCGGAGATGCTCCTCGGCAAATACTTTTAAAAATCAAGAAAGAAACCCGGTTGAACATGTTATTGGAAATTGAAGAAAATCTTGTTAGTCCAGCTAGGCAAATATCTGGTGTTCAGGGTGTTACTCACACAAGCGATTTAAAAATTTGGAAAGAAGCACCTATATAAGATGCAAAATCTGCACCAGCTTAACGAAGAAGGTCTTGATCATAGACACGACTGTGGCGAATAAATTATGGCTTCTATCGATGGTGGGCAAATTGCTTTGAAATGGATGCTGTTTTTGACTTTACATTACATGGGTATCTCAATCGCCACAACTGCCGTTATTAGGCTGACGAAAATCCCCACAGGATGCGTAAACGCCATACTCAAAGACCTCAAAAAGCAAACGTCAGAGCTGAAACTATTGGAGATTGCATAGTAGGTCCTGTATTTTTCAATGAAAATGTAACCGGATAAAAATACCTAACTATGCTCCAAGATGAACTAGGTTTTATTCAACAAGAGTTTGGATCCCGATTTATTTGGCCAACAGATATATTTTCAACAAGACGGAGCACCACCACATTTTGCTCAAAATGTACGAACCTATCTCAACGAAGTGTTTCCGAATAGATGGATTGGAAGAAGGGGCCCAATTGAGTGGCCAGCAAGGTCACCCGATCTCACCCTATCAGATTTTTTATGGGGATATCTTAAAGGCAAGGTTGATGCTACCAAACATAACCACATCGCCGAGTGTCAACAAAGATTAGACATGAAATTAGGCAAGTACTGCTGCAAGTATTACAAAATGTTCGGAATGCTTTTTATTATCAATTAGGATATTGTCAGCATCAAGGTGGAATCACTTTGAACATTTTTTTGCATTAATTATTTTTTTACATATTGCTTATAAAAAGTAACAAAAAATACGTAATTGTAGTTGCAAAAAATTGATCAACCTACCCTTCCATTTCAAAAAAAGTTGGGAGTTGCTGCAACCCCTTATATAATTAAAAAAATAACCTCTTTGTAATATGCCCCATCTCAGTAATTTTGCGACAAACCTTTATTTACTAAGTTACAGAATTTGTTCCAGCTAAACTTTCCACTCTGTGTAATAGCTATGTTTCCGAAATCTGATAACAGTGCTGTCAGCACATTTTTGACGAGATGTTGAAAACCATTGCGGTATACAGGGTGATTCAGAATTTATCTATTACTCTCTACGATTCAGAAAAAAAATTGAATGTACATGAGAAACATTTTACAAATTTACAATTTTGTAAAAAAAATCAAAAAGGGCAGTTTGAAAATTCTTTAAAAATACGCTTCTGTACGGGACTGGAAACTGGTACACTGTAAGAGATTCCCAATGAAAGAAATAACTAACATTTTATAACACTTAATATTTTATACAGCAAATTCCACTGTTTTTGCCGCTATTGCTAATCATTAATAGAATTAATTTGTGGTATTAATTAATAGTTTGACATATCTGATGATACAGCAACAAAATTTTGAGCCCGTCTTACCCAGTTTGGTCATACCACCTAGTAATAGTTTAAAGAAAAATATTAAGAATACACTTATCTGTATGTGTCGGAGCTAATGTTCATTAACTGAGATAGAGATACAGGTTGTCGAAGTAAAACATGCTTTGCGAAAATTTCTAATAACTTTTACAGTTATGGTCCTATTGATTTCAAATTTGGTGCCAATGAGCTTTTGGGGGTGCTAAATTTAAATATTGCTATAACTCATTTGCATCTAACATTAGAGCATACATTTTTAAATATAATAATTTGAACTTTTTCACTGAGAAACCACCACTTTTAACCATTTTCGAAATGTTTGTAAAACACAAACTGATTATTATTTTACTAGGTACTAGGGATGAATTAAGTACATTCTTTTGCAATAATAATGACACTCCATCAACAGTTTTTGAACTTCTGGAAGTTCTGAGTAAAAATTTCATGTAATCTTAATCTTAAGGAGGGCTCATATGAAAAAATGTTACTTATATAGAGGACCCCTATTAAAATTGATCAACAATCTACCCTCAATTCTTTTGCACATTATTTGGGATCATCCTGTATTACCTTATAACGTTATCTGACTCTAAACATAAGATCTGAAAACTCATTTACGGAACGACTGATGTTGCAGTTTCAGCAATAGCGCTGATACTAAAATTAGTAAATTTCGGGACATAGCCAATGAATCTTAGCTACTTACATTTGTATAATTTGATATAAGGTATATTAACTCAGAACTACATCATCAGATACAATTTTATATACATTTAAAAGAAAAACAATGGCGTGCAAACATCTCGAAATTCTTTTATAAAAAAAACTGGATGTTACGCTATTGAATAAAACAGAAATAATGACAAATATAAATTTTTCAATAACTGTCCAAAATAAATGCTGTTCTTTTCGGATGTCGCTAAATACATCGTTTCGAAGAAAAACGGGTTTTAATTGCCTATTGTACCTAGACGTCAGTTACGGATAACTGAGTTTGTCAAGACATTGCCTGTTTTAATTAAAATTACTATTTTTGTTAAATTTGCAGCTGATACGATGGAAATAGCAACTTGCGTCTTATTTAAATTATATCAGCATGTTACTAAATACAGCCCGTTAAATTTAATGAAGTTTCGTCGAGAAACATTTGAAGAACTATGTATTGAATGTTGATTTTCGGAGGTAAATTGATCGAAACTGAATATAAAAAATATAAATTTATTAAAAGGGCTCTAGAATAAAGTGACCATATTTCGCGGGGACAGTGGGACAGGAACATATTTTTTATAAAAGCAGGACAAAAGCGGAACACGTGCTGAAACGGGACCGGCGGCGGCTCAAAATAGGCGGCCCCGCCTAAAGGTTCGTTTATATCTACAGACACGGTGCGTTTCAGACAAGTACCGTGGCAGACACCGACAGACACCATTTATTTACATCTAACGTGAAGTGTACCGTGTCAGACATCGACAGACACTGTCGTCGGTGTCGGACGCGGCCGCTCTCCCTGGCAATTACTAAATACAAAACACGTCTGCACGGTCCCGATATTCTATTTACACTGCCCGGTAAGTAGCCACAGACACGTACAGACATGAACCGCGCAGACAAAATATTCTTTCCGGGAATACTGGCGGGCCACGACCCGTGTCTGTCGGCGTCTGCACGACCATGTTACGATAGATATAAATACGTTAATACACATTGTATAGAATAATATTATTTTGTCTGACACCGCACGTGTCTGACACGCTGGATGTCTGTAGATATAAACGTACCTTTAATCGGGACGGATGGTTACTTTACTCTAGAAATAATGTCTTCGCTCCATTGATGTTTTACTTGAAATTCTATCTGCTGATGGAGAACCGTGTTAATGGCATGACAAATTATAAAACAAGTTTCTGGGATATACCCTAATATAATTTAATATTTTTCAATTCCAACATTTACCTTGTGTTCCAGAAACAAAGCATGTTTGTACAAAATTTTATATGAATTAAATTTCATTGTAGAATCTAGTGGTGATGTTTGACCAATCAGTAACTGAACACTCCGTATATTCCATAATATTCACAGATTTTCCACAAGCTCTTTAATAATAAACATTTGTATCCTACAGGTGACTATGTACCACTTTGATGAACCACAGGCATTAAACTTTATTGGAAGCTTCAGTAATCCTGATGTTATTGATTACATGGTCCAATATGCTGACCTACTATTTTCACTTTACGGAGATAGAGTGAAGACGTGGCTTACATTCAACGCACCTGTCTCGACATGTTTATATTTTCCTTATGTATACACATCTTATGGTTTTATTGTACCAAATGGAATTTCAGAATATCTGTGTATACATAACATTATTAAGGCTCATGCAAGAATTTACCGTTTGTATGAGAGCAAATACAAACTTAAACAAAAAGGTGAGAAAAATATATACACATTTATATAAAAGTAGACAGGGGAAATGGGAAGTTTGGGTAAAGAGAACAACCCGGATACAGTAAAAAAGTGTGCTGTTTTTTTGAAATCATAAGACGCAGTTGTATGGACACAGCTATAATTTATAACAGTTGCTCGACGACTAATATTTCACACAAAGTTGAAACACAGGGTGTAACTTTAATGGGGGTCCCTTTTGGAGGGGTGGTAGTACGTGTTTCGTAGAATATTAAATTGAAATTTGTTTAAAAATGTTCAAGGTGTCTCAAACTCGAATGGATCTAATGTGAGGATACAAACAATTTAAATAAAATTTGGAACACGTGGTGTTAAATGAGGTAGGGTAAGCTCCATTTTTAATGTCATACTTGTATGTCATTACAATAAATAATAATTCTTTAATACAGTTTAATACAGTTAAAACACATGATAATAATAACTAAATTTAAAGAATGAGGCAAATGCCCTCATAAAACATACATATTAACATTTTGCCGTTTAACTCGTTACAAGCGTTTGTGATTTTTTCTTTCAAATGATAGTATCTCGCGAAGGTATTTTATAAACTTTATTTTTTAACGACTACTTGATTCTTTCACCACTAAAGTATTTCTTGTGATACTCTTTAGGACGATATTGCTTATAATTTATCTAATTAAAGTTTTTTAGAAAAAAGAGATCTATTTAACAGGAAAAAATTTGGGTAGGTATGTTTCTGGAAAAAATATAATTGATGACGTCATTAATATATTGTACTGAAATATAAATTAATACGTTCAATTGAAGTTGGACTTAGTTGATTCTGACAATCTACCAAAATTTGATATTTTCCTGATTATGGACTTCAATAACGATGAAAAGTATACCAGTACAGAAATGAAGGGAATAAGGTACAAAGTTATTAATATATTCATTTTTCAGTTTCTATTTCGTGTCATTTAGATTAGGATATATAAAATTAAGCTCTTTATTTAGTTACTCTCATTTAAATATATTAATCCTCTATATTTTACTTATTATTAATTACGCAACAAAATAATGGTATAAAACGACAAAGTTAAAATTGGTCTTTTCCCAAAAATGTTACAGCTTATTTTTGGATTAAAAACTTCTTTCATTAATTTATATTTATGGAAAATAGATATAAAGAATATTAAAAATAAAATTATTATTATATATTTTACCAGTATTTATAGCCCAATTAGCAAAATAAATTTTATAACGATTGTATAAATTGCTATAAAATAAATTTTATAGGAGCTTTAAATTCATATAACGTAGCTAAATGCCTTTATACGATACTTATATAATTGAAAAGGGCCCACTTTTATAAAACACTTTGGTAATGTAACAGTTCTATAAAAAAATGTATACAACACTGTTAAAATAATTTTATACAGCAACTATAATCACGTTTTGTAATATGGTATTATTTAATGAAGCATTACATTTTTTAAGTGACGAATATTGAAACCAAATTATTTTAAGATATACAGGGTGTCCAGAAACTCTCCTGACAAACGAAGACCGGAGATTCCTCAGATAATTTTAAGACAATTTAACCCAATTCACCTAGTCCAAAAATGCTTCCTAAGGGAACTAGAGCTCTTTGAAGATGGCGCCTTGTAAATAGTTTTGTTTAAATACCTCCAGAACGCTTCTACTTAGAAAAACAAAAACTGGTATGCTTGTTTAGCCTTCAGAGATGAATTTATTCCATCAATTGCGAATTTCTAGTACCGGTCATAGGCGTCCGTTTTGGGTAGGTCAACGGTTATTTTAACGCATAACTTTTTTGTCTTTGACTATTAAGCATTTGTGACACTAGATTATTAAATTTTCAGGTATTCTAGTACTAAAAGGTACTCTTTCTTTAAGTCATTAGGATACACCGTTTTCTATAAAAATGGATTTGAAAATTTTTCGTTTTTTTTGTCATTAATGTTCAATTTATATTTTTTGCACTAGTTGGCTCTGAACTGCCAACAAAAGTAAAACATACGCAATTCATAGAATCGATTCATCTCTGAAGGCTAAACAATCATACCAGTTTTTGTTTTTCTAAGTAGAAGCGTTCTGGAGGTATTTAAACAAAACTATTTACAAGGCGCCATCTTCAAAGAGCTCTAGTTCCCTTAGGAAGCATTTTCGGACTAGGTGAATTGGGTTAAATTGTCTTAAAATTATCTGAGGAATCTCCGGTCTTCGTTTGTCAGGAGAGTTTCTGGACACCCTGTATATAATGCAGATATATAATTATTTGTGCTTATATTTAAAAATGGGGTAGCCTAAACTCATTGGCGATCATTTGTGTAAATGCTAGATAGGTATAATACTTGCAATATTATCATTTCAACAATCTCGTGTTTCACTTTTATTGCGCCGCAAATTTTATTGATAAACTATAGATATATTTTTGACAAAAAAATTATGCGCTTTAGTTTAGACCACATTTCCTTTAAAATTAAAAAAAATAAATTAAAAAAATTACTCTTTCTTTAATTTATATTATAATTGTATAATTATATTAAATGATCTTGTTATAAAATATCTTTCAAACATAGTAAAATCATGTTTTAGATATAATTTTAAGAATTTCAATTAATTTTACATAATAGCGACAGTCGCTAATCCAACAAATATTCATTTAAACATGGCCACTTCATAAAACGACTTTATTCCACACATTATACTAAAGCTAAGGTTTAGTTTAGAATTTTATTTCGCGGAAAATACAATAATTTAGTTTGCTCAAGCCACAATTTTGATTTACAACATATTTATAAAACAGGGAATATTTTTATAAATTAAACACGACTATACAACTTCTTTATAAATGAGTGCATTTCGAGGATAAAAATACTTTTATTAATGTCCTTATATATCCTAAATAAAACACGTTAATACAACTATTTTATAATTTAAAGTGATTTACCCAAGTATACACGACTCTTACACAACATGTTTACAATCCGTATACATATTTTTAATGGTTGTATAACACATTATAACACTGCCACGGAATTAGCTCCGCTCGCACCCAATTCGACGACTGCGGTATCGCGAAATGCGAGATTGCCCCGATCGCCCCTACGCGATTCTGTACAAACAAATAATGCCATGGATCAAGGCGTAACTGGAAAAGTGGAGAAACGACGAGAAGCGTTTGAGTCGTTCGGGAAATGGGTCTAGAGATACTAGAAAATACCTGGAATGTTTGTTTGGTCTATAAAAGAAGAATAAACGGCCGAGTCAGTCAGTCTTGAATAACAGTCTTGAATTGGAGTGTTTAGAGCGATTTAGATAGCAATTTGAAATAGTGTTTAGTTGAGCGGTAATTAGTATTCAGTAGTGTATAGAGTAGTTAATAAAGATAAGTGATTAATTAACTGTTTGCTTTTCTGGTAAAAGAAAAGGTAGGGTTGGGAAACCCGTGACAATACGTTTTACAGTGTTGCCTTTCCAGTATCTGATTTACACCTCGATATTTAGTAGATTTCAGGTACTTTCATTTTGCATTCGATGACAGTTCATTGTTGTTTTATATATAATATGTATTGCTGAGTATTAAACATTTGGAACTTAATGAACTTATCATTAGCGTCTGTTTCTTGTTCTCTTTGCTACAACTTCCCTAAGTATTGTTTTAGCAATGTCTAAAACATGAACAACAAACTGAGTTAGTAAAGTTGCTAATTACACAACTTATTTATTTATTTGAACCATGTAGGTATCTAATATTGATTATAATTTGATGAATATTTTCTAAATTCCTTTCGTTTGCTTACAGGTAAAATTAGCCTGACAATGCAGGTAACATTTGCAGAACCAGCTACCAATTCATCTGCTGATATTGAAGCAGCTCACAGAAAACTTTTGTTTGACGTAAGTGGAAAATTATATACCGCATTATATATAAAAAAGGTCACTTCGAGAATTTTTTATGATTAAGAATTTGTAAAGATATGCATAATAAAATCGAATCTAGGTCTCTAGCGGTTTCAAACTTCTTATATCGTCCTTACAGTCAGAAATGGAATTATATTTAGTGGACAACCGGTATACTTGATATTGCCCAGAGTTTATATGAATTCTATATATAGAGACACAGCAATTATTTCTTGACAATAAACTAAAAAGGCCTACAAATAGAGAAATTATGGAATTAAATAACGAACCAGAACAGAACCATGCTGCTTACCTAGGTTGACGTGCGTCCCTAATCGTGTTGATATTTATTTGCAAATTGAGATTTCGCACTGAACAAAATAGCCGAATCTCAAAAACTTAAATCATCTGTTTCTCGAAACGGTTGGGTTTATCGATGTAACAGGTATATCTTTTCTATTTAGAATTAAAGGCAGTTCAATAGTTTCTTATTAAAAAAAAAACTGAAATTGTAAAATACAAAAAGTTTGAAATATTTTTACTTCGACAGTACAGTGTAACTAGCGCCCTCTAGTCGTAACCTCAGCACTGTTTGCATATTCATAATTGCTACCTCAAGAAACATAAGACTAGGTACAAATTTTCAAAACAATCGGTCCATACGTTCTTAAAATATAGCAAAAAATCGAAAACATTTTTTTAGCTTTAACGCCGTGTAGAATGAAAAGAAGCAACAATTGAATAAGGCATGTTGGGCTCAATCTCTTTATTTTTACTTTAACAATCTGCCCTTATGCTATGCACCATTATTAATGACTCAAATATATATGAAATAAATCACCCTATATTATGTATATGAGAAACCTATTTTACATTCATCGATATGATATCACAGTTCTTTTTTTGTACAAAATTGTAACTCCTATTTCAGCTCGGTTGGTGTGCTTATCCATTGGTATATGGAGACTACCCCAGTGTAATGAAAGAAACAATTAGACATATCAGTTCAATACAGGGTTATCCTTTCTCACGCCTGCCAACGTTCACATTTGCAGAGAAATTAATGATCAAAGGAGCGTATGATTTCATCGGTTTGAGCCACTATACTTCCTTATTGACTGCTGATGCTAGCTCAGAAATTAAAGAAGCTAGTTTCCTTAATGACAGTTTTACTGATCAATACCAAGACCCATCATGGATTATTTCAGCGGCGACCTCGCAAGCAGTAAGTAAACAAATTGAATAGCAGGAGTCCTTATTGATAATAGTGGCCCACATATTTACAATCTTCCAGACAAGCTTTGGATGACAGGCTTGGTCTGTCAGCTATAGCCTCTGATGGTTCATTACCCACTAACATAAAATAGAGTTTGTTTATTAAGTCCGTGAAGTGCCAACACTGTATGTTAATGACACAAAACTGTTGAAAAGTCGTAACTCTTGGCATGGCCCGTGGACTTTCGTCGAGTCAAAACTCTTGGGTTATACTTTATATGACCTATGATGGTACAAGTATTTATACAAGTAATTAAGAGTAATGCAAAAACAAAGGCAATATTCTGTTTATCGAGTTATTAACATAATTTTTCTATTTTGTTTTCCAAAGACATGAAAACTGTTCATATAACTTTATAAAATCTGATAAAAATTATTTAGACAAAAATCTCATGTTTTGATCTGTCATTATTTTAGTCTGTTATTTAGACATACACCTTACACTAGACAATTACCACGCAACACCTATATCAAGGTCTGTCAATCTCGGAAAATGAAATTTTTTTCCGAGATTGACAGCCCCGGGATTTCGGGATTAAAAATGTATGATCCCGAATCCCAGGATTGATTGCTGTTGACAATGTCGATATATTATGAAAAATGAATATTATTTTAAGTCATTTATTTAAAAAGAACAGAATGGTAAATATGAAAAAATGTTATATTATAATTAATATGAATAATCATATGCAATGCAATTTATTTTTATTTATATTTTGAAAAAAATTAAAAAAATATTTAAGAAAACCTAATTCATCCAGCACATTTGAATTCAAAGTTGAACAAATTTTGGTGGACTATGTTCCAACCGTCAAGAAGGCTGTCTTCGATTTTACACTAGGTTAAAATAGAAAATAACGTAACTTATTTATACCTGAATTAGACTGAAATGGTTACATAGACTCTTTCAGGTTTTGCTTTTATGTACTGAACAAAGCCATAATAAAAATATCTATTAGCCTGCAAAGAAGCTATTACTTTGTAAAAATGTTATCAATGTCCAATTTTTTAGAATTGGTCACTAAATTAATTAATATCTGTATTAATTAATTATTCTCTTGCCTCGTATTTCACATTAGACCGTAACATATCTATAACCAAACTGGCGGGATTTTTGAATCTGAAAATTAGCAGAATCCCGAAATCCCGAAAATTCGGGGGTTAGTTTATGCCGAGCATCAGCTAAAACAGGTGACAGGCTTTGTCTGTAGGAAAAAGACGTACCCCGTTATACTCCACACACTGCCAGTATTACTGAACGGCAAAGCCTGATCCCAAAAACGGTCGATTAGACTGTAAATGTGTGGTCAGTTATTGTTTCGAAACAGATAAATGCGTCTTGTTTACACTGAGCAATGTGATAAAAACAATAGATTCTAATCCTTAACAAAATTGTTTCAGATATTATTAAGAAGAAGAAGTTTTTGTGAAAATGTTAACAATTATTATGATTCATTATAAAGTTTACGGTAGCAAATCATTTTTCTCAAAAAAAAAAAACAATGTAAGATTTGTGATATTTCTTCATTTTCTATTCTATTAACTGACTTTTCTCACAATCAGTACATTATGCTCGGTCTTATAACTTATTATATGACATGATAATATATCTAATAAACAACAACAAAACATAATTTCATTCTACATCTACGCAAACGCATAGAATATCTCGCATAGAAAGAAAACACTTTAAGATAATTATTTTGAAGTAAGTTGTATAAGTAATTGAAAACACGAAAACTGCTCTGCAGACTAATGCCCCCGACCAGCATTAAATTTCATCAAACAAATTTCTAGCAACTGCTAAAGTCATTCGTCAGCGATACACCAGACATATAGCGGGTTCGAGCTAATTAGCTCTCATCAGTATGCCGTAAGTGAGGTGACCGACAAACAATTTTAGTTGTTTTAAGTCTGTCTATCCCGACAATAGGAATCATGAGTAACCCACAGTAGCAGAGCTACCTGTAGCAGCCATTAGCTACTCCATACTCAAAAGCCACAGACAAGAAGCGTTCTACATCGCCTCAGAAACCATTGAAAGCTAACGACTTCTATCACGAAGAGTTTTTTAGGCTTATTTTTTTCACGAAATTGCATAAAACAAGCCTCATTTCGATTAAAATAATACATTCTTTCTTCTGTAGGTATTTGGAAAAATCATGCATTCTCTCCATTACCCAACTCCTAAGAAAATTTTCAAAAAAGAGAACGAAATAAAAAAGTTGCTAGAATGTATGGTCCATCCTTCATTGAATATCTGTATATGGTGTTCCATTTTAAATAAATATAATTGAGAACCACCTCCCAAAGTAGTGAATGTTAAAAATATTTTCTTTAAAACACCCGTATCTGAAATATCTCTCTATAAAGGTAAACAGGAACTATAAGATAGTTATTCTTTCATTATTTTAGGTTTATCCAGAAGGGTTCAGGAAATTATTGGTGCATATAAAAGAAACTTACAATGACCCGGAGATTATCGTAACTGAGAATGGATACGGTGATGAACCCGGCTTACTCAATGATGTTGCACGAGTCAATTATATCCAAGTACGTATATCTAAAACCTAGAGGTACTTTGAAGCCATGAAATTAACTAATATTTTTATAGTCTTATCTCAGCGAATTGGTAAAAGCAATTCGTGAGGATGGAGTGAAAGTAACAGCTTACACGGCCTGGAGTTTATTAGACAGTTTTGAGTGGTTTAGTGGATACTCGTAAGTTATTTTTCATCGTACTTACTTTTTATTAATTACTCTTAACTTATTCTAGAGTAAGATATGGAATGTACAGCGTAGATTTTGATAGCCCTAACAGAACTAGAATTCCAAAGGATTCCGTTTCTTTTTATAAGAATGTCATTGAAACAAGGTGCCTGATTGACGTATGCGAAGAATAAACAGTTATGTTAAACAATTGCCATTATTTTATGTTAAAAATACTTTTGAATTGTTAAAAAAGTCAAATATGAATAATATATAATAAAATAAACATTTTAAACAATTTCTTGAAATTGCAAAATTTAAAAATATCACTATCGTTATCGTTACCCATATCGTTATCTTTATCGGAATCAATATCAGTGTCAGTATTAGTATCAGTATCAGTATAAGTATCAGTATAAGTATCAGCATCAGCATTAGCATCAGCATCAGCATCAGCATCAGCATCAGCACCAGTATCAGTATCACTATCAGTATTAGTATTAGTATCAGTTTCAGTGTCATTGTCATTGTTATTGCCATTGTCATTGTCATTTAACTGGAAATTATATGGTTATGTCCTAATTTTCTCTTAATGGCAGCATAGAAAAGAGTCTAAGTTAACCGTCATAACTGCCGTTATTGGCCTTAGTACATTGAGAAAAGTTACTTTATTTGACTGTTTGTTAAACTATTTCTTATAGCAGACATAAGAAGAACAAACTCGCAAAAGATCTTTAGATACAAATAATTATTATTATTGATATCAGAATATATACGGTCCTACTCCGTGTTATTATTGTAACATAACTGTGATATGATATTCCAAACCGGCGTTCTCGTCGCCCTTCGAGAATTTTCGACATGCGTCTAGAAAGGAATGTACTATATTGGGGAGATATATTGGGTACAAAGTGATTAAATTAGTTTTCAAATTTATTTGTGGAAGTGTACAGGTTATGACTTTTAATATTTTTTCTCGAAAACTGCGTTCGACCGCAAAAAATAATTGGTAATTATTTACAACCCGTCTATTTTCGAGTGTGCTGATCACGAATCTGAAGTCAGCTCTCGGATGTAGTTTTCAAAAAAAAATTCAAAATTGCAACCTCCATATATACCTACATTACATTAGGTTGAAGTTGCAATGCAAAAAACATTAAGGGAAAGCGGAAGGAAATTATAGTGTTTATGAATTAGAGATTTTATCATTATTATTTTTGGTAGAAAAATTTAGACCTTATGTAGAAGGGCAGACATTTAAAGTCATTACAGATGATTTGGCAGTTTATTGATTACATAAATTAAATTATCCTAGGGGCAAATTAGCTCGTTGGTTAGCAAAATTAATGCAATATGATTTTGAGTTAGAACATCGTAAGGGTAGTTTAAATGTGGTTCCAGATGCTTTGTCAGGAGCTTTGAAGAACAGTAGTATTGCTTTCTTTAGATATTTAGAATAGTAAATTAGATAATTCGTACATTCAATTGAGAGATAAAATTTTAGCAAATCCAAATTTATCCACAGTTTAAAGTAGAAAATAATTTAATTTTTAAACATGTTAACAAATTACCTGTAAAAAGTAATATTGGTGAGTGGTTACTTTTGGTACTGTAACATTCCTTTTATTATAAAATTAAGAATGTCACAATTTCAATATGAAACGTCTAGTAACAAGGTATTTTTGCACATCCTGTATAAAGTTGGTAGATTAAGTAAGTGTAAACCATATCCAGTGTACCATGTAACTTTAGATTTCTTCAAATAAGCCTGAAATGTAAACACCGTGTACAATTAATATTTTATTAGTTATTTACTTACCATTACTGTGAACCAGTTACATCGATGTATATCGTTATGTTATAATTTTTTTACTCTGTATAACACCCTGAAATTTGTTAACAGTTTATTATTTAATTAGTATCACTTATTGTAATAAGCTTTGTTTTGGCAAAAAGCAAGGTTAAGGTAACTGTCATAATAATTCAATTCGATTCGAACTATTGGAACAATGTGCTGAGATCTCGAACGCGCATTTGACCGAACTTTCATAGAAACCGAACCAATCAGATTTCAGTGAGTTTTTAGATCTTTGTAGGGTATAAAACCTACAGGAACCTAAATTCTAGTCCTTTTTCGTTCTGATTTTGGTCGATTGAAGTATTTCCATATTACAGATTTAATTATAGTGCGAAGCCACAATTTGAAAATAAATCTGAATTTATTGAAGTCATCAATAAGGATGGAGGTAATATGTTTGACTAATTAAGATTATTATCGATAGTAGATTTCATTTTAAACAATATTGTATGTTATTTTTTTGAAACTAAGAATATAAAAATACCTAACCTGATCTTGATCTTTGCTAAAGCACATGCTAATTATTTTTTCTTTTCTTTTGTTATTTTTTCTTAACTTTAGAGGCCAATTAAATGAATAATTTAATGAACATTAAATGAACATTAAATGAACAATTAAATGAACATTTAAATGAACAATTAAATGAATAATTAAATTAATTAAATAATTGAATAATCAACAATTAAATCAATCAATCAATAAATTTTTATTGATGTTACGTCGAATGATGTAAAATTTTGAGAATTTCTATTTCTCAAGTTGGAATATTTTGTTTAACCTTGTTGAAAAGTTTTTTCATTGAAGAATCAAAATTGAAATAAGAAGGCCATTCTAAAGCTTTGAAATCTAGATTATAAGCGGCACTATCCAGGTACGACAGGAAAGCTGCTGTTCTCGAAGCACTGCTTTGAAAATCCAGATTGTAGCGGCCCTAGTCCAGGTACGACAGGAAAGCTGCCCATCTCGGAGTCATCTCCAACGTTAACAACGGATGAACTTGTCAACTGCTTCAATTCCACTTCTGTATGTCAACTTCTTCAATTCCACATCTGTGTATCAACTGGTGGGCAAGTTAATAAACTGTGTTTATTTTTTATGTATGTATTTTATTTCACTTTTTGACTTCAGCAAAATTTATCATCCTCCTACAGGGGTAAAAAGGCAAACCGAACAGAACATTCTGTAGGTGGCGCCCAATTATAACATCATTTTAAACAGTTTGCTAGTCAAGAACCTACGACTTTAAAAAAGTGCCCCGACTAAAAGAGCAGCCGTCCGCAACATTGTACATTTATCGTTTGTAACAAACGATAGGTAACAGTACCTAAAGATCAAAGATCAGAAGTACCTAAGGAATGTCATGATATTAGTTTAGCTTCACATTTTGGATATTTTAAAACTTTAAAAAGGGTTAGTGATTATTATTGGCCTAAAATGCGCAAAGATATATTACGATATGTAAAATCTTGCAAAAACATGTAGTTCTCAGAAGGTAGGATTTTCTCGGTACGGATTTATGGGTAAAGAAACAAATGTAGAATTTCCGTGGCAAGTTATTAGTCTAGATATTTTCGGTCCGGTAACAAGAAGTAAACGAGGGTATTCATATTTACTAGTAGTTTCAGATTTGTTCACTAAATATGTGTTGGTACATCCTATGCGAAAGCCAACAGCTTCTGCGGTGTCTAAATTCATTGAGAATGAAGTATTTTTAGTTTTTGGGGTTCCTCAGTTCATAATTGCTGACAATGGCAAATAGTTTGCAGGGTCAGAATTTAGGAAATTAGCTGAGAGGTACAATGTTCAAAACATTTGGTTTAACGCTAGATATCACCCACAAGTAAATCCAGTAGATCGATCAAATGCGGTAATAGGTATAGATATACGTAGGTACATTAGAGATAATCAACAAGATTGGGATTTGGAAATATACAGGGTAGCACACGCAATAAGAACAGCTGTCCATGAGGTGACCCGTTTCACTCCGACTTTTTTAAATTTTGGTCGTAAAATTCCAGTTAGTGGAGATTTTTATGGGAGAATAGAATCCACCGAAGGATATCAATTAACACAGGGTGATCGAGACGCTTATGCTGAAGATATACCCAAACTTCCAGATCTCTATAAAACTATTAGAGAAAGTTTGCATAAAGCGTATAAGAAAAATCAAAAAACCTTTGCAGACGTGAAATAAAGTACGAAGTGGGAGACAAAGTTTGGAAAAAGAATAAAGTTCTATCGGATGCTACAAAAAATTTCTCGGCTAAATTAGCGCCTAAATATGTACTATGCACAATTCGTGAAAGATTGTCAAAATTAGTATATGCCTTGAATCATGAAAACGAATCTAATGCAGGTTCTTGGCATGACTCAGACTTAAAACCGTATTACGGGTCAAATTCTGACATATAACTTGGACTTGGAAGTACCGCTAATTGAGATAATTAGGCAGGTAATTACGGTTCGGTTATAGTTACAATTAGTAATTGGTTATTGGTGATATAGAAACCAAAATTTTAGCAGTGACCGATTTTAACAGTTTTGAGTAGTTTTTGAACTTCCTATTTGTCTTCAGAACTGAATCGTCATTTTGCAATTAGAGATACATTTTGGTTGAAGCCATCTTTATTGAATCGTAGAAATTCAAGTTATTGATATCTGTAAATAGTTGATTGTGACAAATTCGTTACATTTGTATTTTGCCTAGTAGATATAGATAGCTCATAGATAAATCTAGATCTAGTTTAAGTATAGTTAAGTATAGATTAGTTAGTTATAAATTAGATTTTAATGAAACGAACTAAGTCTTAATGATATGAACTTGATAGGAAAACCTTAAATATGTCCTAATTTACCTAATATAGTCTTTACCAATTATGTTCCTAAATTTAGACGTAGTTTTTTATTTTTTTATTTAATTTTTATTTCATGCTATATACACAACAGTGCTTGTCAAAAACAATGAAATAGTTAAGTACAATAAGGAACTAACGATAAAAGAAAAAAAAGTAAAAAAGTAAGTTAAAACAGGTGAGATGAGTGGCTCGACTTGCAGGAAGTGACCTACATTGTCGTAGGTACTTAATCGCAGACCTCTCGCTCTGGGCGATGAGCCATTAAATCTATAAATGATACTGCAGGAAACAACTACTCCGCGGGCTAATGCCCCGGCCGGCATTGAATTACACCTGCAGTATCTGTGTGAACAGCCAAGAACCCTTGTCGGCCACTCCACCAGACATAGACCGGTTTCGGGGTTGTTAGCCCTCATCAGTATGCCATAGGTGAGATGACCGACAATTGAACTAGCTGTTCTTTCATATGTAGGTTCACATATAAATCGAGTAAGTAGCAGACCAGTTACATCTCACTTTCACTCGATTTATGCACAATAAGGCTGCGGTGCTTCCGGGGACGCCTCTCAAAAAAAAACTGACGTTTGTGAAAATAACTGTCAAAAGTATGATTTAAAGAGAGTCCTTAGTGTTAAGAAAAAATGCCAATAACCTCAAATTTAAATTTAGTAATAACTACTTATTACAAGATTTACAACAAACTACTAAAAAAATTACAATAATTGTTCAAAGTGCATTCCTCCAGCCTCAATTTTGGCATCGACGAACTAGTGTATTAACCGCAGTTGCTATTTGAACAGGATTGTTTTTTATGTCTTATCCTTTGGATCAATTCCTCACGGGTATGTACCGGCGTATCATACACAATTGCTTTTAGATGGTCCCAAACGAAATAATCCAGAGGATTTAGATCTGGCGAGCGCGGAGGCCAAGCCACTGGTCCTTCGCAAGGAATCCACATATTTTGGGTGGTTGTTGGGTTGCCGTCCAATCCATCGATGAGGATAATTCTCATCCAACCACTGCCGTACTTGCCTTCCTTCCTGTAGAAGAATTTAATTAATATTGTTTGATTACATGATTTATTCTGAAAATTAAGAGTTGTTATGAAATTAAAGATCGGGGTAGGGTAACGAGACTGTATCAGACGCTTATAAAATGTTTGGCTATCTTCTCAAAAACTGCAAAGAGTTTGGTAACTGTGCTATTATGAAATTGTCGTATTTCAGTTTGACTGACCTAAACTAGTGTATGGCACTATAATCTGGTATCCTTGGTATGATTGCCATAAAGCTAACTTTGAATCTGTTCAGCGAAGGTTTTTTTATAAGCTGGATAGTGTTTACCCAATGAGGGACATTAATAATTCTTTGATTTCATTCTCCTAGAATTTTATAACGACACGAGGTAATTTTACGGTGAAAATCATAGAACAAATGTCTTAGCAAAGTCGCCTATACTGGGTGTTCCCTCTAAGACTTTCAGTGCTTATATCTCAGAAACCATTATAGTCAGCGCGACAAAATTTGGTATACAGACACTAAATGACGCGTAGAATGATGATGATAACATCAATTTGATACAGGGTGTTCCATTCTTCAGGATATCGATTTAATTTTGATTTTTTGGTACTCAACCCCGCTAAAACTTATGTCTTAATTGAAATATACTTAATTATGAACACATTCTGAAAAATAAACATTAAAAATTTTTAAAATTGAACATAAAAAATGCCTCCAAAAGGTGTCCAGATTTCATTGTTTTGTCATGTAAAATGTGTATAACCATGAGCCAAACTTACACAGAAGAAACTAACATCGGTAAACGTCAAAACTATGAATTGTCATTGAATTGTCAAATATTAATGGCAGGAACAATGGAACACCCTGTACCCCATCAATAATTATTATTGATGTTATCATTAGATTCTATGCAAAATCTAGTGCGCTGGCTATGGTGGTAGATATAAGCATTATAAATCTTAGAGGTATACGTATATCCAACAATTTCAACATAAACTCTAATCTTTGTATCATTAATTATTATTAAATGAAGTTGTAGGTTTTGTGATGCCATGTATCTGTTAATATGTTTTTTTTTTGTATAATTAATGTTTTCACCGTTTTTTGGCTTTAGAAAAGAAAATACAGATTTGTTATATCTGGTTCTTTAAACACATCTAATCTCTAGGGACACTTTATAGATATGCAATAAAAAATGTGGGGCAGTTGTATATATATTTTTTCTACGTTCATGCAAAAAACAAATCTTTATTCAACTACATTTAGTGGAAAAAGTGTTTTTTTATTGCACTAGTGCAATAAAGTGTTTATTGCATTCATCTGCCATTCTACTACAGCATTTTGTCATCATGGCAAACATAAACATTCAAATCGACGTCACATTTCCTAGACTTAGTGTCATCTAAATAACATTTTTTGGTTTTTGCATGAACGTAGAAAAAATATTGTATGCAACTCGTACAAAAAGTGCTTATTGCACTCGACGCGACGTGTTGTCCTACTCGGCCTGACGGCCTGGTTGGACAATTTCACGTCGCGTGCAATAAATACTTACTTTTTGTACTTGTTGCAAAAATAACTATTAACAAATTGCTAGGTTGCCCATTTTTAGGACGTAGTTGAATTTCAAATTTTTTTATTGAGATATTTAATTCAATCTAATTTAGTTATAGACTTGTTGATATTTGTTTATTGTAATAAAAACATAGGATTTAATTTTATATAGATATTTTTCATCATGATTTATCTTGACATATTGTCGTGTTTGTATTTTTTTGTTTTGGTAATAAACATTGTTTTTGAATGCAAATCTTTTCCTCCACATAACTTTATTGCTTGGAGACTACTCAATGAAAAGTAGTTATTATTTGCCTTTTTGATATTTTTAAAATAATTTAGATAAGAACCACTGTTAGCATGCTAGCATGTTATTTATTATAGATAATAAAAAAAATATACGAACCTGTAAAACACAGACGCGTGTAGACAATTTACATCTTATCTCACTTGGTTTCTTAAATCATTAATTTATTTGCAGGTACTTTTTGTTTTATTGCAAACGATCTGGAGTCTTACTAAGCAAAAATTAATATTTGGCGATTATAATGCAATAGATAAGCTTCTTCAAATGCAGACGTGGCAAAAGAGAGTAAAATGATCGACAGATAAAGCGGTCACTTCCTAAGCTAAAGAAGAAGTCGCGTTTCTCCGATAAATGTTAAAGAGACATTGAGATCTATAGAAAATAAAAAAAATAAAAAGAAGAAAATTACAAACTTTACCTTTATTTTTGTTTAAAGTAGCTAAACTGGATTTTTTTTATTAATTTTTGAAACTACAGGGTTCTTAAGTAGAAGTCACAAATCTAGGGGCGTATTATGTGGCCAAAGATAAGGTTTTTTTTGTTGTATAAATGTGAGGTCTTATGACAGCCATTATCCAGCTACAGCGTTTCAAAATTTAAAAATATATCAGTTTTTAAGTTCTAAACCACTTGAGATAATTTAACCAGATTCATCAAGTATGAAACAAATAATTACCAGTTTTAGAAACTTAGAAGTGACGGAAGTGTGGGTATCATCGATCATTATTTGCCAAAAAAATATATCTCCCTGTATAATATTATAAATAAAATACTTTTTCTTTCTTTACACCTTTTTGTATTTCAAACTACTTAAACTTATCTTAGCATGCAAAACAATACTAATAAGCTATCATCTTGTTTTATTGTGTATTGTCAAATTAAGCCTATTTTTTAAAAAAGATTAAGTTTTATGGCTTATGCATATTAAAATGCTGAAATGGCCAATGTAGTTTACATTTATGGCTTTACAGATGAAAATGGTACTGAGGCTAGGCGAATTTATAGGGAAATATTTCCAAATCATTCAACACCAAATCAAAGAATGTTCATAAATGTTTTTCAATGTCTTTCGGAGGCAGGCTCATTTCAGAAAGGTTCAATTCCTGGAAAGGCTTTTGAGTGTTAGAACGCCAGAATTCAAAGCAGCTATTCTACATGAAATTGAAGAAAACCCAGATAGTAGTAGGTACTAGGATGATCTTCCGCAATAAACACGTTTGGTCTAATGAAAACCCTAATGCCTTAATGGAATATCGATTTCAACATCAGTTTCTTTGAATGTATGTATGGGTATTATTGGAATTTTTTTGTTGTGTCTTACTTTTTCCAAGAATTTTAACCGGTCCTACAGACATTTTCTTGAAAACGTTTTACCTGCCCTACTTGACGATGTTCCCTATGCGCTAAGACAAAGAATGTAGTTTCTGCACGACGGAGCTTCCCCACATTTTAGTTTAACTGTTTGTGAATTTTTAAATGAGATTCAGTAATAACGTGATTGCACGAGGCACTCAAGAACCAGATCAACTATGGCCACTCAGATTACCCAATATGAAACCTATTGATTTTTTTGTTTAGGGGCATCTTAAGACATTAGCTTGCAAGGTTCACATTGAATCTGAGGAGCACTTATGTCAACAAATTATAGCTGATTATGATGTAGTAAGAGCTACTCCTAGAACTTTTGCACATGCAATTTGAAGAAGATTGAGAGAGAGATTTGAAGATAGATAATATTGTATATCTGACCGTAGTTTTTAATTAGGATCGACTTTTCTTAATAACGATTATCGATATTATAAAAAATAAGGGTACTTTACTCTTAAGCAAAATTTACATTTTTCGACATACCTCCCATACGACTACAAAAAATTGAAATATGATTACTTTATTTTGGATTTTAGATCATGCAGAACTTTTTATCAAGAATAATTTTTTTTCATAAAATCAATAATAATTTTTTTCCCATACATGGTGCTGATTTAATTGGACACACTGTATACCGGGTGTTTCCTCTAAGACTTTCAGTGCGAATATCTCAGAAACCAGCATAGTCAGTCCGACGAAATTTCGTATACAGACACTAGATGGCGCGTAGAATATGATGATAAAATCAATTCTTCTACAGGGTGTTGCATTTTCCAAGAAATCGATTTAATTTTGAGTTTTTGGTTGTTAGCCATGCTAAAACTTATGGTTAAATTAAAATATACTTAATTATGAACACATTCTCATAAATAAACATTCAAAAATTTCAAAATTTAACATAAAAAAATGCCTCCAAAAAGTACCCAAATTTCATTGTTTTGTCATGTAAAACGTGCATAGCCTTGAGCCAGACTTACACAGAAGAAACTAACTTCGCTAAACGTCAAAATTATGAATTGTCATTGAATTGTCAAATATTAATGGCATAAAGTATTTTATTTTACAGAAATAACGCTAAATAATGTATTTAATGCAATTTACGTATGCACAATGGTATTATTGTGACTTGTCGATAAAAATTTAGACTTAAGTTGAACCTTTTGGAGCATTGGGGTGGCTGTGTCGGTGCAGTCTACCGCTACAGCTAGGGTTACAGTGTGAATATTGTAAAATATCTGTGGATATTTTTAAATTGTTCCATTATAATGTAATAAAATTTCAGTAAATTGTTTTTTTATGTTACTACAGTGTACATAATAATTAGGTACCCGTATTTTTTATCACAAAATAATTTACAAAATTGTGTAAGTACCTATAGAATATCTCTTTTTTTCCATCTGCTGTAATTATTGATTACTTATTTAACAACAACTAAATTCGAACAAAACGATTCCTAAAACTTTTTTTATTATAATGTGAACGTGTTTGTCGTTGAAAGTCAGATTGGAACCTACCCCAGCCCCACAAAAGAAATGTTATGAAAGCATAACTTAGAAATTATTGAGATTACTTCTGCTTGTGTCCACATATTTCAGCAGTTCAGCACTTTACTTATGTTCCTGAGGGATACAATATGTTTAAGAAGAACTCTACATCTGTAAAATAGTAAACAATGAACTACAATGTTTGTATTTCATATGATACAGAACTAAAATAAAGCAACTGGTTTTTGCTAGGAAGAATCACCTGCAAACGTACTATACCCAGTAGGTACCTATTAAATAGGCATTTAAAGCTAGATAATAATTTGTAATTGTTGTTTTCATCTTACAGTTATGTGTGAGTAGTGCCAGACTGCCACCAGAAAGAATAAGCGAAAAATATTATAGACATTTTCTTGGAAATAATTCAGAACATGGAATGATGGATAAGGATAATATTATAAAGAAGTCTCTAACTCACTTTGAAAAGTATTCTACAAGACATTAAATTCAGTTGTCTGTCGTGGGTTTTAAAATTTCTAAACGAATAAATTTAAGAAAAATAAACTAATTTCATAATTCTATGTACAGTATGAAAACATCTCGTTAGAATATCTTAAAAATGTTGAAAGCTAACTGTTGTTATAATATACACAACATAATGTAATAAGGTTGGTATCGAACACTGATTTGTTTGTAATCGTACATGCATGACCATCCCTCAGATTGAACGTTGCTCTGTTATAGAAATTAGAATACAGAATAACTGTTTAATATCAAACCAGATGTAATAATGTAGACACTTAATGTAATTTTATTTTATTGTTAATAAATTAAAGTCTGTATTTGTTGTTTTTTATTCTACACAAATTATTAAACAAATGTTTAAGAAATAATGAATACTTAAAGATGAAGGGTTGAGTTAATCAATTTAGTCACTAATAAAAATAAATCAACCACTGTGTAGCCAGGTAAGATTTTTTTTTAATTGAAATTATGCTGGTTACAACTGAATAATAGCTAGATATAATAAAATATAAAAAATCGCTCAGTAACATTTTTGAATATTTTGTCCTTGTAGAATACTGTTCGCAATGAATCATATTTACCTTATTTAAGAACTGAATTTTAATTCTTCAGTGAAATTTATGTTCTATACATGTTAATTTTGTTATAAAATTATTAAACACAAGTGGTATTTGCCGTAGTGTATAATAACACTTACTAACAATTTAATAAACTTTAATTTCCGTTATACTTGCATTATTTACATTTTTTATTTAGTTCACTAGTTAACTTACACATTCCATGCACTTTAATTTTATTAAATAATTAAACCAAGTACAGAAAGTTAGGTATGTCCTTATTTATGGCAAAACGTAAAGTCTAATGTTTTCTAGCAAAATTTTCCTCGTCTCTCTCATCTATCTGTCGTACGAATAGAAACTAATCTTGGCATCTGGCTTCTTCAGTATCTTATCGAATCTTTTAACCAATGAATAACTTAACTGTGTATGTCAACCTGTTTCCATAAGAGTACTTTGTTTTCCTGGTTCCTATCTACTGAAGATATGCTGGTGAGACATAACATTTTTGTGGATATTTTTACGTTTGTTCTTTCTGTTCTACAAATATTGGAAAATACCTTCTCATCCCTGCTCTTGAAAGTAAGCCAGAAATTTCCCAATAACTTCTCCATCTGAAAGCAATTAAGTAAAAATAATTCTCGTATATGGGTAAATGAGCAGTTTCTTATAAATATAACCCTACAGTTCAAAAGGTCAAAAGCAATATGCAAGTTGCAATTACCTACAACATTGACATTCTTGCTTTGTATTTATGATTTCTATGATTTTACTCCAATCTAAATATTCTAAGGTAGTCTTCAAGCAATAAAGTTATATGGAGAAAATAACTATAATAATAATATCTATTAATTACCATTATATGTTGCAAGCTCTATTGCATCTTATTGTAAAACTAAGTTAAATAAAGTAGATAAAGGGCACCTAGAACAGCATTCAATAGAGGCTATAGTTTTTTTTGTATGCTTTTTGAAGCTCGCTGTACATCAAAGTTAATAATTTTATTCATAAAATTATTTTAAATTTTGTTTCGTAGCTGGTACGCCATCAAGCAAAAAAATATATAAAACACCAATGTTGTACACCAGTATAAATAATTTCATTCATTAAATGATTTTAAATTTTGTATTGGTTCGTAGTATATCATAAAGTAAAGAAATATGCAAACTAATTATTTTGTTGTTATTTCATAATATTTTTAAATACCTCCATTTGTTTTCAATTGTTACTAATAAAATACTTATGATTTACAGTCCTCCCCTCCTTTGACACATTCATAAAATCTATTAATGCGTTATGATTATATATTCAATAAATATAAAATTTATATAAATAGGTATTGATAAGCCGATACCTCGATTAGTCGAAGTTTGAAGTCATGCAGTATAAATGGATAACTTTTATTCCTGTTATTTCCCTATTATGGATAAGGTATGACTTATTACTTTTATTTGATCACTTTTCTATTTAATTGTCTATTTGTGTCATCTGAAAAAATTAAATAAATAAATGTTATAAAATTATCACTAGTCAGTTAAAGCGCCAGGTCGTATTTACCTACATTATATTTCTTTCCAGCTTGACAGAAATAGTCAGTTATATAAAAAAGTATTTGAAAATTCCATAAATAAATAATTAATTTATATTATAAATATTAATAATTCTTTGCTACTACCAATGATTAAAATATTGCATTAATTTTGTTTGTATAAATTTCATGCAATTTCACGTTAAGAAGGCAAGTTCTGATACTTTCCGAAAATATAATTTGTTAGTCGAACTTTTTACTTACTTTTACGAAAAATTAAGACTAAAAATTATAACAAGCAAGTTAAAGATGGCCATGAATGTAAAAACAAATAATAATCGCACAAAAAGACTCTAGATCTAAATTGTTTTAAGGTCATAATTAGAATTTATCTCAAAGATAAAGCGTTTTATGATTTTAATGAGTTCTGTGCCGACCAGTTTTTAGATATGTAATTGTTTTTTAAATTATTTTGAATGTTTAATTTATTTGTTGTTTTTTGGCATACATTCTAAACTGCACAAGTTTACTTTCTGCAGTGAGAGGCCATACGTATTACGTCTAGTCCAGAATACGGAGTCGATTGCACAAATTCTTTTATTTACTTATGCATTCTTATAGTCACATCTATTATATTTTCCAATGTCTTATCTACGTTAAAAATAATCAGCGCCTCTTTAATAGTAGCGGTCTGTGTCATTGCTATGATACTATAAGG
Source organism: Monochamus saltuarius (assembly GCA_025584915.1). Classification (NCBI taxonomy): domain Eukaryota; kingdom Metazoa; phylum Arthropoda; class Insecta; order Coleoptera; family Cerambycidae; genus Monochamus; species Monochamus saltuarius. The sequence continues at coordinate 27,023,593 of CM046722.1, forward strand.
AAAAATGGTTAGAAAACTGGCTTCCTTAATGGTAGATTTTTTAGACTCCAAAGAATGAAGAAGGGAAGGGTTTCCGGTTTTTCAATGCATTGCTTCCATGTGAGGGAATTTAATTCCAAAATATTTTACAACAAAGCAAAGCATTTCCTATTAAAGAAAACGTTTTACTCTTTTGATGCGTTTTTAACCTGTGATTTGAATGATTTGTGTGATTTTTGCTATTTAATTGTATTCTATTTTCTTTATTTTTTATAATTTTTATATTTATATATCATTTTAACTTGTACTTTTGCTATTTAACATTTAGTTGAATGATTTAGTTACTATACTTACTTCTTTTTTAAACATTGGACGTATACACTTTTTGTGTATTTAGCATGTATAAGAAATAAAATAAAAACTAAAAAGAGATGCATTTGAAAGAATGAAAACTATGGTAATATATGCTCTAATATCGTATTATTGGCATAAAAATGTAACATATTATTTGTTTATAAGAGTAACGCCTACACAAGAAATTTTTCATCGTGTCCATTTGATGACATACCGACTTCTTTAATTGAAAACTTTCATCATTTCTTGCATTGTAGAACATCCTGCTATGAAATCAGTAACCTAACTTTTCCCGATTCAATTCTGTTTGGAGCTGCCACATCTGCTTACCAGATCGAAGGAGCATGGAACGAATCTGGCAAAGGTGTAGGCAGATGGGACTACCTAACACACACACAACAGATAGTAATAACTGATGGAAGCAACGCTGATGTAGCTTGCGACTCTTATCATAAATATCAAGAAGATATAGCCATGCTCAAGGAGCTGGGTGCGAAAATTTATAGATTTTCTATATCGTGGCCAAGGATTTTACCTTCTGGATTCACTAACGAAATCAATCAAGATGGGGTGGACTATTACAACAATCTTATTGATGGTTTATTGGAGGCTGGAATACAACCTTTGGTAAGTAATACTATACGGTACACGTTTTGCATAATGCATTTTGGTGTTAGAATAGTAAATGTTGAATTTTTTTTAAATAATGTTAATCTTATATTTCTATTTGGCATTCACTTATATCTGCTTTACAGATGATATTAATTTCTTAAAATACTATTGAATATTTTTATAGAAATGTACCAAATGACAGAAAATTTAACTCGTACTATTAGTTCTAGTTATCGAATACCACATTTAAATACTCGTAGACAGAGTGGGCAGTTTAACTGAAACAAATTCTGTAACTTAATAAATATTTATCGAAAAATTCGTGAAACACGTCAATTTTTATTTTCAATGTGGCATATTACAAAGAGATAAACTTTTTTTTGTTTTAAAGATTTTTTTGCAAATAAAAAATTTCTTATTTTTTGTTGCTTCTTATAGGTAATGTGTCTGAAAAAAATAGAATAAGGAAATTTTTTCTTACTTGATAAGCCACAATAACAATTACCGTACCTTAGCACTTGATAGTTCGATATCCGGAGATGCTCCTCGACAAATACTATTAAAAATCAAGAAAGATACCCGGTTGAACATGTTTTTGGAAATTGAAGAAAATCTTGTTATTCCAACTAGGCAAATAGTTTGCGTTAACAGTGTTACTCACACAAGCGTTTTCAAAATTCGCAAAGAAACACATATAAGATGCAAAACCTGCACCAGCTTAACGGAGATTTTCCTGATCATAGACACGACTTTTGCGAATAAATTATGGCTTCTATCGATGGTGGGAAAATTGCTTTGAAATAGATGCTGTTTTTTGACGTTTACATTACATGAGTATGTCAATTGCCACAACTGCCGTTATTAGGCTGACGAAAATCCCCACTGGATGCGTAAACGTCATACTCAAATGTCTCAAAAAACAAACTGGAACTATTGGGGATCGCATAGTAGGTCCTGTATTTTTCATTGAAAATGTAACCGGATAAACATATCTATCTATGCTCCAAGATGAACTAGTTCCTGCATTTGCGGTTTTATTCAACAATAGTTTGGATCCCGATTTAGTGGACCAATGGATATGGTTTCAACAAGATGGAGCACCACCACATTTTGCTCAAAATGTACGGACCTATCTCAACGAAGTGTTTCCGAATAGGTGGTTTGGAAGAAGGGGCCCAATTGAGTGGCCAGCAAGGTCACCTGATCTTACTCTATCAGATTTTTTATGGGGTTGTCTTAATGGCAGGGTTGATGCTACGAAACATAACGATATCGCCCAGTGTCAACAAAGATCAGAGATGAAATTAGGCAAGTACTGCTGGAAATATTACAAAATGTTGGAATCACTTTGAACATTTTTAGTATTAAACATTTCCTTATTGTATTTGTTTTACACATTGCTTATAGAAAGTAACAAAAAATACGTAATTGTAGTTGCAATTTATTGAAAAATCTTTAAAATAAAAAATTGATCAACCTTTCCATTTCAAAAAAAGTTGGGAGTTGTTGCAACCCCCACATAATTTAAAAAAATGACCTCTTTGTAATACCTATGCCCCATCTGAGGAATTTTGCGACAAAGCTTTATTTACTAATTTACAGAATTTGTTTCAGCTAAACTTTCCACTCTGTATAATAGCTATGTTCCGAAATCTGATAACAGCGCTGTCTGCACTATTTTACGTTCCGAAAATAGATATTGCAAGTTTTAAGAATCCCTCTCAGACCAACGCGACAAATGCGGTGCGGCAGCGGCAATGACAAGATGTTGAAAACCATTACGGTATACAGGGTGATTCAGAACATATCTATTACTATCTACTATTCAGAAAAAAAATTGAAAGTACATGAGAAACTTTTGACAAATACAATTTTGTAAAAAAAATCAAAAAGGGCAGTTTGAAACTGATTTAAAAATACACTTCTGTACGGGACTGGAAACTTGTCCACTGTAAAACCCAATGATGATATTCCCAATGAAATAAATAACTAACATTTTATAACACTTAATATTTTATACAGCAAATTCCACTGTTTATGCCGCTATTGCTAATCATTTATAGAATTAATTTGTGGTATTAATTTATAGTTTGGCATATCTGATGTTAGAGCAACAAAATTTTGAGCCCGTCTTATCCAGTTTCTACAAACTAACACAAATGTTTCTGCTTCTTGTCCATTTTGAACTCGTAAGCTATTGGCAGCAGCGCAAATCATCAATAGTGTCTACTTCGATGCGATATACTTCATTTTTTAAATATCCCGACAAAAAAAGCCCAACGGATTTATATCAGGGCCTACATGGTACGGATATAATGGAGCCTTGTGTATGAAACGCCACACCGCTGCAATACGCCGTGGACCTCCATCTCTTTCACGATTTGGTTGCAAATTTCCAGTGTCACACCCGCGTTGCACAACCATTGCACTCACTACACACGGCGGTAAAAGTAGCTAAATTGAAAAACAAATATAAACACTCGCATTACAAAAACATTAATACTATAAGTAATCGGATTTCAATATTCGAAATCGCCTGGCTGGAGACTACAGTAGTCCATTGATGTAAAGGTTGAAAATAGTACAACTTCAATAATTTTTTACTTAGAAACTATCAATTTTTCATAACGCATCTGTTCCCAACTTTTTTTAAATAACTTGTGAATCGCTCTGTATAAAAGCATTCATATCAAGGCGGGTATAAATCCATTATTTTAAGTGTTATTTAGTTCCAAATGTTTGATATACAGAAATAATTGATATCAGAACAACATGAACTGTCATAAAATACAATATAATGGAAAGCTAAATATCGATGTGTAAATAAGATATTGGAAAGGAAACTATGTGTCTGTAGGGCCATGAACTTTTCTTTTACTCAATAACTGTACCAGACACTTATTAAGAAATTGCAAGAGACAAAATACATTCTAAATTGAACAGGCATCCAAAAATATTTTTTACTATCAAAAGTTAACCCCAAAAAAGTGTAATTAATTATTATTCAGTACTAGGGGTACTTTACTTCAACGCCTTATGAATAAATAATACTCGGCTGGAAGAAGTTTCATCAGCCTTTATACATCGCCAAATTTCACTTCTTACATCTTTCGCTACTTACATTTTTTGTATAATTTGAAATAGGGCACATTAACTCAGAACTACATCATCATATACACTTTTATATACATTTAAAAGAAAAACAATGGCGTGCAAACATCTCGAAATTCTTTTATAAAAAAACCGAATGTTACGCTATTGAATAAAACAGAAATAATGACAAATATTAATTTTTCAATAACTGTCCAAAATAAATGCTGATCTTTTCGGATGTCGCTAAAATGCATCGTTCCGAAGAAAAACGGGTTTTAATTGTTTATTGTACCTAGACGTCAGTTACAGATAACTTAGTTTGTCAAGACATTGCCGGTTTTAATTAAATTTACTATTTTTGTTAAATTTGCAGCTGTTACGATGGAAATAGCAACTTGCGTCTTATTCAAATTATATCAGCATGTTACTAAATACAGCCCGTTAAATTTAATGTAGTTTCGTGGAGAAACATTTGAAGAACTCTGTTTTGAATGTTGATTGTCGGAGGTAAATTGATCAAAACTGAATATAAAAATATAAATTTATTAAAAGAAAAGGTTAAAGTTTAATTAAAATAAAATACCGTCACGTATTAGGATCTCGGTAGCTGCAATTGAGAAATTGAAATAATAGTGGCATAATATTAATTTTTTATAAAAGGGCTCTAGAATAAAGTGACCATATTTCACGGGAACAGTGGGATAGGAAAATATTTCTTATAAAAGCAGGACAAAAGCGGACCCGCCTAAATCGGGACGGATGGTCACTTTACTCTAGAAATAATGTCTTCGCTCCATTGATATTTTACTTGAAATTCTATCTGCTGATGGAGAACCGTGTTAATGGCATGGCAAATTATAAAACAATTTTCTGGGATATACCCAAATATAATTTAATATTTTTCAACTTCAATATCTATCTTGTATTTCAGAAAGCATGTTTGTACAAAATTGTATATGAATTAATTTTCATTGTAGAATCTAGTGGTGATGTTTGACCAATCAGTAACTGAACACTCCATATATTCCATAATATTCATAGATTTTCCACAAGCTCTTTAATAATAAATATTTGTATCCTACAGGTGACTATGTACCACTTTGATGAGCCACAGGCATTAAGTTTTATTGGAAGCTTCACTAATCCTGATGTTATTGATTACATGGTCCAATATGCAGACCTACTATTTTCACTTTACGGAGATAGAGTGAAGACGTGGCTTACATTCAACGCACCTGTCTCGTTTTGTTTATATTTGCCTTATGTATACACATCTTATGGCTTTATTGTACCAAATGGAATTTCAGAATATCTGTGTATACATAACATTATTAAGGCTCATGCAAGAATTTACCGTTTGTATGAGAGCAAATACAAACTTAAACAAAAAGGTGAGAAAAATATATACATATTTATATAAAAGTAGATAGGGGAAATGGGAAGTTTGGGTAAAGAGAACAATCCGGATAAAGTAAAAAAGTGTGCTGTTTTTGAAGTCATAAGACTTGTATGATCACAGTTATAATAATAATATAAATAAATACGTGTTTCGTAGAATATTAAACTGAAATTTGTTTGAACAATGTTCAAGTTGTCTCAAACTCGAATGGATCTACTGCGAGGATACACAAAATTTAAATAAAATTTGGAACACGTGGTGTTAAATGGGGTGGGGTAAGCTCCATTTTTAATGTCATTACAATAAATAAAAGAATTAAACTTAATAATTCTTTAATACAGTTAAAATAAACGTTGATGATAATAATAACTAAATTTAAAGAATTAGGCAAATGCCCTCATAATACGTACATATTATAATCTATTCTTTATATGACTTCTTTGTAGACTGCGTTTATTAACATTTCGCCGTTTAACTCTTTACAAGCGTTTGTGATTTTTTCTTTCAAATGATAGTATGTCGCGAAAGTATTTTATAAACTTTATTTTTTAAAGACCCACCATAAAAAATCGAAGGGTGGGTGAAGATCTGCGACTTTCCGGGCTACTGAATAGGTCCATTAAACTCAATCCATTTTTTTTTATTGCTGCCCAATCCAGGCCTTGTGGGGTGGAGCTCCGTCGTGCTGAAACCATAGGTTAGCTGCAAAGACACATTCTCATAGAAGTGCAGAAAGTTCTTCTTGTAGGAAATTTAAGTAACTCACAATGTTCAATATATCTTCATACAAATAAGACCCAATTAAATGTCTACCGATGATGCCGCAGCATACATTAACTCCAAAATGGCCTTGGTTTTGGACTGGATTTACAATGTGGTGATTTTCAATGGACCAGTAGTGTTCGTTGCGCCTGTTTGGCAAACCATTACTCAAACCGTCTTTCCAAAGAACGTGCCGAACAAAAGTTCCGATCGACATGTACTATAAATTGAGCTATAATATTAAATCTGTTTTCAATATGACGCTCAGGAAAATTGTGAATTTTGTGGTCATGATACCCATTGGTCTTTCAAATTTGCTAAACGGTTGATTTATCTAAATTCAATTCCAGGCTTCGTGAATTTTACAACTTTATTATAAATGAGTTCATTTCGAGGATAAAAATACTTTTATTAATGTCCTTATATATCCTTAATAAAACACGTTAATACAACTATTTTATAATTTAAAGTCATTTACCCAAGTATACACGACTCTTACACAATATGTTTACAATCCTTATACATATTTTTTAATTGATGTATAACACATTATAATACGTTTTTAAAACTTTTAAAGAACTGAAACTTATTGGTTCTATAAAACACTGTAAAAACTATTATAAAACAATTTTACACAATAACTTTCTTCAGGAACAAAATTATCACACTTATTTGCTCTATAAAATCAAATTGTTGTTTAAACAACACCATTCGATAGTTATAAAATAATTCGCTTCTTTTAAAGTTCCATTTTGCTAGTTGGGAGTCTCAACATTTAAATTATTAAAATACGAAGGCTGCCAAATGACGTCTTGGAAGATCACCGTTATCGGAGCGCATTGTTTTACCGTAGCAGCCGTAATACAAGTATGAATCAAAATCAGTATATGAGCGGGCCCGGGGTACTGAAAATGGTTCCGGCCACCACAAAGCCTAGCCGAGAAAAACAGAGACAGATTAAAGAATCTCAGCTAAGACTAGAGACGTGCAAGTTAATTCTATTATAGGCAGCAACCTCAAAGCCACTATTCCAAATGAACTTGAAATTTCACGCAATAATTTTTCTATAAGTGTGTAATATGAAACGTTTCTGGTTTCAGTTATATTCTCCAACATTTCATGGGTTCACATTTAGGATGATAGAACTTCTGGACTAGTATCTTTTATTCTCCTCGTCCTATTATTGAAATAAAATACCCCAGTAATTTTCATTACATTTTTCTTTGGGGTAAATTTTTTTAATTTAAAACATTTTTTTGAATACCTGTGGAATTTAAAATGTTTTTTGTGTCTAGAAATTTTTTGAAAAGTATTACAGGTTTGCAGTAAAATATAAAGTTCACGTTTGTTACACGCACAGTGTTGCCTTTCCAGTATCTGATTTACACATCGATATCTAGTAGATTTCAGGTACTTTCATTTTGCATTCGATGACAGTTCATTGTTGTTTTATATAAAATATGTATTGCTGAGTATTAAACATTTGGAACTTAATGAACTTATCATTAGCGTCTGTTTCTTTTTCTCTTTGCTACAGCTTCCCTAAGTATTGTTTTAGCGATGTCTAAAACATGAACAACAAACTGAGTTACTAAAGTTACTAATTATACTTAACACTTGTTTATTTATTTGAACCATGTAGGTATCTAATATTGATTATAATTTGATGAATATTTTCTTAATTTCTTTCGTTTGCTTACAGGTAAAATGAGCATGACAATACAGGTAACATTTGCAGAACCAGCTACCAATTCATCTGCTGATATTGAAGCAGCTCACAGAAAACTTTTGTTTGACGTAAGTTGAAAATTACCGCATTATATATAAAAAAAGGTCACCTCGAGAATTTTTTATGATTAATAATTTGTTAAGATATGGATAACAAAAATTTTCAGTTGTAGTGTTCGCCTTGTTAATTCAGGTTTGATATACAGGGTGTTTCATAATATATGCGCAGGACTTCAGGATGTGAGAGCTCGTCCAAAAATTTGAAAAAAAGTTTGTATTAACTTACCCACTAAAATGCACAATTTTCGAGATACAGGGTGTTAAAGTTGTAAAAAAAAATTCGTTTTTTGCGAATATCTCCAGAACCGTTTATCGTATAGAAAACAGCTTTTGCATGCATTTACTACTCATAATAAGCTATGTTCTGTGCGAGAAAATTTTTTTTCAACGTTATAATTGCTGAAGATTTTCAAGGGGAAGTGGGTGCTTTTCTCCCCAACTTCTACGCCACTGGGAAAAGTACGGTTTTGAGACGCCCATTTGAACCGTCAATGTTTTCTACACAAAAAATGTACTCTTGGTCATAAGCTCTAAAGTTGACCGTTTTCGAGAAAACTCTACTTTTATGTGGAAAAACATGGTCAATTTTTTAAAATAAAATTTTTATTTGCTAAATGTATTATATTTTTTTATCAAGTAGTATTAATTTAACTGTGTACGATTTTTATTTTTTATTTTTTAACTATGAAGTTAACGTTTGGTTATGTTACTTGTTCTAACGATTAAATAATTTTTGTTTAATTAGTAAAAAATTTTATTTAAAAATATTGACCATGTCTTTCAACATAAAAGTAGATTTTTCTCGAAAACGGTCAACTTTAGATCTTATGACCAAGAGTACATTTTTTGTGTAGAAAACATTGGCGGTTCAAATGGGCGTCTCAAAACCGTACTTTTTCCAGTGGCGTAGAAGTTGGGAAGAAAAACACCCACTTCCCCTTCAAAATCTTCACCAATTATGGCTTTGAAAAAAAAATTTCTAGCACAGAACATACCTTATTATGAGTAGTAAATGCTTACAAAAGCTGTTTTCTGTACGATAAACGGTTCCGAAAATATTCGCAAAAAACGATTTTTTTTTACAATTTCAATTGTCCATTTTATAGGGTAAGTTAATACACACTTTTTTAAAAATTTTTGAACGAGCTATCACGCATCCTGAAGTCCTGCGCATATATTATGAAACACCCTGTATTAAGACTCCCTAATTTTCTAATTAAATTCCCGCCGAATCTCAAAAAATTAAATCATCTGTTTCTCGAAAACGGTTGAGTTTATCGATTTGTAACAGGTATATCTTTTCTATTTAGAATTGAAGGTAGTTCAATAGTTCCTTATTAAAAAAATTGAAAAGTGTAAAATACAAAGAATTAGACATATTTTTACTTCGACAGTACAGTATAACTAACGCCTAGTCGTAACCTCAACACTGTTTGCATATTCATAATTGCTACCTCAAGAAACATAAGACTAGTTACAAATTTTCAAAACAATGTTACACATTTGTTTTTATTGTCAACGTAATTTGCGATATTTGGTATCGTTAAAAACAATAATTTTTTGCAATTTAGTGCGATATATATAATGCAAACTTTTAGTGTAGTATATAGTTTTATTGCTATCAGCTGCAGTTTCTTAAATATTTTGATGAAAATATAATGAATTATTTATTTGTTCGTATGACGTAAGTCGTCTGAATTCATGTCGCGAATATATGAGAAACCTATTTTACATTCATCGATATGATATCACTGTTCTTTTTTTGTACAAAATTGTAACTTCTATTTCAGCTCGGTTGGTGTGCTTATCCTTTGGTATATGGAGACTACCCCAGCGTAATGAAAGAAATAATCAGAAATATCAGTTCAATACAGGGTTATCCTTTCTCACGTCTGCCAACGTTCACATTTGCAGAGAAATTAATGATCAAAGGAGCATATGATTTCATCGGTCTGAACCACTATACTTCCTTATTGACTGCTGATGCTGGCCCAGAAATTAAAGAAGCTAGTTTCTTTAATGACAGTTTCACTGATCAATACGCAGACCCATCATGGATAGCGGAGAACGGGCAACCAGTAAGTAAAAAAAAGAAAAACATGAGTCCTTATTGATAATAGTGGTCCACACATTTGAAGTCTTACAGACAAGCTTTGGATGACAGGCTTGGTCTATCAGTTTTAGCCTCTGATGGTTCATTACCCACTATCATGAAATAGAGATTGGCGGTCTAAGTTGTTTATTAAGTCCGTGAAGCGCCAATACTGTATGTTAATGGCACAAAACTGTTGAAAAGTCCTAAGTCTTGGCATGGCCCGTGGACTTTCATCGAGTCAAAAGTCTTGGGTTATACTTTATATGACGTATGATGGAAGTATTTATACAAGTAACTATGAGTAATGCAGAAACAAAGGCGATATTCTGTTTATCAAGTTATTCACATAATCTTTCGATTTTGTTTTGCAAAGACATGGAAACTGTTCATATAACTTTATAAAATCTGTTAAAAATTCTTTGGACAAAAATCTCATGTCCTGATCTGTCATTATTTTAGTCAGTTATTTATACATACACCTTACACTAGACAACTACCACGCAACACGTATTCAAATACGTACAATCTCGGAAAATGAAATCCGAGATTGACAGCCCCGGATTTCGGGATTAAAATTTATGATACCGAATCCCGGGATTGATTGCTGTCGACAGTGTCGATATATTATGAAAAATGAATATTATTTTAAGTATCATTTATTTAAAAGAACAGAATGGTAAATATAAAAAATGTTATAATAATTAATATGAATAATCATATACATACAATATGAAATTAATTTTTATTCATATTTCGGAAAAAAATTTAAAAATATATAAGAATAACTAATTCATCCAGCACATTTGAATTCAAATTGAACGAATTTTGGTGGACTACGTTCCAACCGTCAAGAAGGCTGTCTCCAATTTTACACTTGGTTAAAATAGAAAATAACGTAACTTATTTGTACTTGAATCAGACTGAAATGGTTACATAGACTCTTTCGGGCCTTGCTTTTATGTACTGAACAAAGCCGTAATAAAAATATCTATTAGCCTGTAAAGAAGTTATTACTTTGTAAAAATGTGATCAATGTCCAATTTTTTAGACTTGGTCACTAAATTAATTTATCTGTATTAATTAATTATTCTCTAGCCTCGTATTTCACATTAGTCCGTAACATATCTATAATCAAGCTAGCGGGATTTTTGGAACTGAAAATTAGCAGGATCCCGAAATCCCCAAAAATTCGGGGTTAGTTTATGCCGAGCATCAGATAAAACAGATGACAGGCTTTGCCTGTAGGGAGAAGACGTACCCCGTTATACTCCACACAATGCCAGTATTACTGAACAGCAAAGCCTGACACAGTCAAAAACGGTCGATTAGACTGTAAATGTGTGGTCAGTTATTGTTTCGAAGTAGACAATTGCATCTTGTTTACACAGAGCAATGTGATAAAAACAATAGATTCTAATCCTTAATAAAATTGTTTCATATATTATTAAGAAGAAAGTTTTCGTGAAAATGTTAATTATTATGATTCATTATAAAGTTTACGATTGCAAATCATTTTCCTCAAAAAAAGACAATGTAAGATTTGTGATATTTCTTTATTTTCTATTCTAATAACTGACTTTTCTCACAATCAGTACGTATGTCTTATAAGTTATTATATGACATGATAATATATATAATAAACAATAACAAAATATAATTTCATTCTACGCAAACGCATAGAATATCTCGCATAGAAAACACTTTAAGATAATTATTTTGAAGTAAGTTGTATAAGCAATTGCAAACACGGAAGCTACTCTGCAGGCCAATGCCCCGACCAGCATTAAATTTCATCTAAAAAATCTCTAGCGACCGCTAAAGTCATTCGTCAGCAATCCACCAGACATATACCGGATTCGAGCTTATTAGCTCTCATCAGTATGCCGTAAGTGAGGTGACCGACGTACAAGTTTAGTTGTCTATCCCGACAGTAGGAATCATGAGTAACCCACAGTAGCAGAGCTACCTCTAGTAGCCACGCGCTACTCCATACTGAAACCCACAGACAAGAAGCGTTCTACATCGACGTAGAAACCATTGAAAGCTAGGGACCTCTATCACGAATAGGTTTTTAGGCTTATTTTTCACAAAATTGCATAAAACAAGCCTCATTTCGATTAAAATAATACATTCTTTCTTCAGCAGGTATTTGGAAAAATCATGCATTATCTCCATTACCCAACTGATAAGAAAATTGTCATAAAAAGAATGAAATAAAAAAGTAGATAGAATGTATGGTCCATCCTTTAATGAATATGGTGTTCCATTTTAAATAAATAAAATTGAGAACCACTTGCCTAAGTAGTTGAAAGTTAAAAATGTTTTCTTTAAAACATCCGTATCTGAAATATCTCTATAATATAAAGATAAACAGGAACTATAAGATAGTTATTCTTTCATTATTTTAGGTTTATCCAGAAGGGTTCAGGAAATTATTGGTGTATATAAAAGAAACTTACAATGACCCGGAGATTATCGTAACTGAGAATGGATACGCTGATGAACCCGGCTTACTCAATGATGTGGGACGAGTCAATTATATCCAAGTACGTATAACTAAAACCTAGAGATACTTTGAAGCCATGATATTAACTAATATTTTTATAGTCTTATCTCAGCGAATTGGTAAAGGCAATTCGTGAGGATGGAGTGAAAGTAACAGCTTACACGGTCTGGAGTTTGTTAGACAGTTTTGAGTGGTTTAGTGGATACTCGTAAGTTATTTTTCATCGCACTTACTTTTTATTAAATACTCTTAACTTATTCTAGAGTAAGATATGGAATATACAGCGTAGATTTTGATAGCCCTAACAGAACTAGAACTCCAAAGGATTCCGTTTCTTTTTATAAGAATGTCATTGAAACAAGGTGCCTGACTGACGTATGCGAAGAATAAACAGTTATGTTGAACAATTGCCATTATTTTATGTTAAAAATACTTTTGAATTGTTAAAAAAGTCAAAAATTAATAATATATAATAAAATAAACATTTTAAATAATTTCTTGCAAAAATAAAAATTTTCCATTATCACTATCGTTATCGTTATCCCTATCGTTATCTTTATCGGTATCAGTGTCAGTATAAGTATCAGTATAAGTATCAGCATCAGCATCAGCATCAGCATCAGCATCAGCATCAGCATCAGCATCAGCATCAGCATCAGCATCAGCATCAGCATCAGCATCAGCATCAGCATCAGCATCAGCATCAGCATCAGCATCAGCATCAGTATCAGCATCAGCATCAGCATCAGCATCAGCTTCAGCATCAGCATCAGCATCAGCGTCACCATCAGCATCAGTCAGTATTAGTATCAGTTTCAGTGTCATTGTCATTGTTATGGCCATTGTCATTGTCTTTTAACTGAAAATTATATGGTTATGACTGTCTTAATTTCCTCTTAAAAGCAGCATAGAAAAGAGTCTAAGTTAACCGTCATAACTGACATTATTAGCCTTGGTACATTGAGAAAAGTTACTTTATTAGACTGTTTGTTAAACTATTACTTATAGCAGACATAAGAAAAACGAACTCGCAAAAGATCTTTAGATACAAATAATTATTATTATTGATATTAGAATATAATGTTCCTACTCCGTGTTATTATTGCAACATAACTGTGATATGAGCTTCCAAACCGGCGTTCTCGTCGCCCTTCGAGAACTTTTGACATGCGTCTAGAAAGGAATGTACTATCTGTCGTTGCATTTCTCTTGCTCTCTTACATTTCTACCAGGGGGTGGTAATGTTACAAAAGATTGTTAACGCTAAGGTTGCTGACGTGGCTAGCAAAAATTAACGATAGGTGTTACGGGGTTTTCGACAAGGATATAGCAGTTAATGATTGTTAAGCCTGTTGGGCGGTTGACAAAGTATTACAGTTGTTACTCAAAGTGTAGAATGTCTAGAAGTAATAATTAAAATATTGTTGTTACCAACTTGCAGTATTATTCTTTACAGTAACTCTATGGAAAATGCCCAAATTTTACATCGCCACTTTTTGTAAATGCGGACTGCAACGCCTGCAGCGCTGTTATGAAAACATGAAATGAAAGTATTTTTCATGTCAATCTTTCATTCCTGTGATCTGTCATTGCTTCTGTTAAACAAACGTCACAAATTGCTGAACTATACAAACATAAAAGTTTATAAAAAACACGCGTTAAATATTAATGCCGCTAAAACTAAAATTTTATTTTTTGGCCCTCCAAAAGAAAGAAAAAATATAAATAACTTTTCCTTGACTATTGATGATCAAGTAATATTCTCTAGTAATGACGCAAAAAATTTAGGTCTCTTTTATGATACAAGTTTAAGGTTTAACCTCATATTAGTGACTTAGTGAATTTATAATAGTAGGCACTTGTTATCAAGGAAAGTTAAATCCATTTTATGTGAATCTTTAGTCTTGTCCAAATTTAACTTTGCTAATTCTATTTATGGCCCGTGCATTGATGCTATTGATTCTAAAAGAATCCAGTTAGTACAAAACTCTTGCTTAAGATTAATTTTTGGCATTAGGAGACGTCAACATATTTCTCATAAACTATGCGAAATTGGCTGGCTCAATCTGTATAATCGTCGGTTTTTACATAGTGCGTGTTTATATTACAAAATAATACTATATAAAGCACCTTCCTATCTTTATAATAAAATTTCTTTCAGGACTGATGTTCACAATATTAATATTCGATTTAAAGGTACATTGACTCCTCCCCAACACCGTACTGAATTTTTTAAACGCTCGTTTTCATACCAGATCTCTAAAGTTTATAATTCAATACCATGTAACTTTAAAAGTAAGAACATTACTCAATTTAAAAAACTATTAAAGTCTAAACTCCTTGAACAGAATAGAAAAAACCAAATTTGGTATGTGTAGTTGTCATGTGTTCAGTTTTCCACTGTTTCTTGTTCATTTTTTGTTAGGTAGGTACTGTTGTTTATTAGTATGCACAGCTTAGAGGTAGGTGAATAAGATGATTATTATGTTTTTTATACTGATTAATTTTGTTTATATTGTATATTGCTGCGATCAGCTTAGGATTAATACCAGAGGCTGAACATTAACCTGCTCAGTCATCTGATCCTCGGCTTTTTTTCCTTTTTGTATTTGTTTCTTTTCTCTATACCAATATTGTTAATTAATTATCTTGGAAAAATAAAGGCTATTATTATTATTATTATTATTATTATTATTATTATTATTATTATTATTATTATTATTATTATTATTATTATTATTATTATTATTATTATTATTATTATTATTATTATTATTATTATTATTATTATTATTCTTATTATTTTTTTCCAGTAAACACCTTCCGAGGCTCCGACACATTCGGAGATGTTCTGGAGAGTCAAGCAATAACTACTCACCACTCCGTGGAGTCAGTAATCATTGCGCCCGTACATCGTGTGTTCTGAGCAGACGTAGCGAACCAAGGACGATTGCCTTCTGCATTCTGCCGGCTAAGATCTCTGCCGAATTTCAGCAAGCCGGTATGATCTTTAAGTCAGAAAGCAACGTATGTCTCATTCCACCCAGGGCGCCTATAATTAGCACCACAATCTTAACAGAGTGGTCTGGATACAGCCTGCGGAGCTCGGAGAGAAGATCTCGATATTTCCTCCGTTTTTCCTCCTCTTTTAGGACGATGGTGTTCTCTCTTATTATTATTATTATTATTATTATTATTATTATTATTATTATTATTATTATTATTATTATTATTATTATTATTATTATATATTAAAAAATGGCAATATTTCGCATATATATTTATGCGAATTTAAAAGACTTTTACCTACTGAATTTCAGCCTGTTAGAATGACGGGTTTCCATTTTAGAAATATCGAATTTTCAATTTACCCCAATTTCCATCCCTCTGACGGCTTGCGAGTGGATGCCACTGGCATCAGAAAATTGATATTTTTATAAAGTAATTACCTACCATATTTCAGCCTGTTAAAATGACGGGTTTCCATTTTAGAAATATCGAATTTTTTATTTACCCCAATTTCCGACCCTCTGACGTCTTGCGAGTGGATGCCACTGGCATCAGAAAATTGATATTTTTATAAAGTAATTACCTACCGAATTTCAGCCTGTTAGAATGACGGGTTTCCATTTTAGAAATATCGAATTTTTAATTTACCCCAATTTCCGACCCTCTGACGGCTTGCGAGTGGATGCCACTGGCATCAGAAAATTGATATTTTTATAAAGTAATTACCTACCATATTTCAGCCTGTTAAAATGACGGGTTTCCATTTTAGAAATATCGAATATTTTATTTACCCCAATTTCCGACCCTCTGACGGCTTGCGAGTGGATGCCACTGGCATCAGCAAATTGATATTTTTATAAAGTAATTACCTAAAGAATTTCAGCCTGTTAAAATGACGGGTTTCCATTTTAGAAATATCGAATTTTCAATTTACCCCAATTTCCGACCCTCTGACGGCTTGCGAGTGGATGCCACTGGCATCAGAAAATTGATATTTTTATAAAGTAATTACCTAAAGAATTTCAGCCTGTTAAAATGACGGGTTTCCATATTAGAAATATCGAATTTTAATTTACCCCAATTTCCGACCCTCTGACGGCTTGCGAGTGGATGCCACTGGCATCAAAAATTGATATTTTTAAAAGTAATTACCTACCATATTTCAGCCTATTAAAATGACGGGGGTCCATTTTAGAAATATCGAATTTTTTATTTACCCCAATTTCCGACCCTCTGACGGCTTGCGAGTGGATGCCACTGGCATCAGAAAATTGATATTTTTATAAAGTAATTACCTATAGAATTTCAGCCTGTTAAAATGACGGGTTTCCATTTTAGAAATATCGAATTTTTAATTTACGCCAATTTCCGACCCTCTGACGGCTTGCGAGTGGATGCCACTGGCATCAGAAAATTGATATAAAGTAATTACCTACCAAATTTCAGCCTGTTAAAATGACGGGTTTCCATTTTAGAAATATCGAATTTTTAATTTACCCCAATTTCCGACCCTCTGACGGCTTGCGAGTGGATGCCACTGGCATCAGAAAATTGATATTTTTATAAAGTAATTTCCTACCGAATTTCAGCCTGTTAGAATGACGGGTTTCCATTTTAGAAATATCGAATTTTTAATTTACCCCAATTTCCGACCCTCTGACGGCTTGCGAGTGGATGCCACTGGCATCAGAAAATTGATATTTTGATAAAGTAATTACCTAAAGAATTTCAGCCTGTTAAAATGACGGGTTTCCATTTTAGAAATATCGAATTTTTTATTTACCCCAATTTCCGACCCTCTGACGGCTTGCGAGTGGATGCCACTGGCATCAGCAAATTGATATTTTTATAAGGTAATTACCTAAAGAATTTCAGCCTGTTAAAATGACGGGTTTCCATTTTAGAAATATCGAATTTTTAATTTACGCCAATTTCCGACCCTCTGACGGCTTGCGAGTGGATGCCACTGGCATCAGAAAATTGATATTTTCATAAAGTAATTATCTAAAGAATTTCAGCCTGTTAAAATGACGGGTTTCCATTTTAGAAATATCGAATTTTTAATTTACCCCAATTTCCGACCCTCTGACGGCTTGCGAGTGCATGCCATTGGAATCATTAAATTTATATAAAGTAATTACCTACCAAATTTCAGCCTGTTAAAATGACGGGTTTCCATTTTAGAAATATCGAATTTTTAATTTACCCCAATTTCCGACCCTCTGACGGCTTGGGAGTGGATGCCACTGGCATCAGAAAATTGATATTTTTATAAAGTAATTACCTACCGAATTTCAGCCTGTTAGAATGACGGGTTTCCATTTTAGAAATATCGAATTTTTAATTTACTCCAATTTCCGACCCTCTGACGGCTTGCGAGTGGATGCCACTGGCATCAGAAAATTGATATTTTTATAAAGTAATTACCTAAAGAATTTCAGACTGTTAAAATGACGGGTTTCCATTTTAGAAATATCGAATTTTCTATTTACCCCAATTTCCGACCCTCTGACGGCTTGCGAGTGGATGCTACTGTCATCAGCAAATTGATATGTTTATAAAGTAATTACCTAAAGAATTTCAGCCTGTTAAAATAACGGGTTTCCATTTTAGAAATATCGAATTTTTAATTTACGCCAATTTCCGACCCTCTGACGGCTTGCGAGTGGATGCCACTGGCATCAGAAAATTGATATTTTTATAAAGTAATTACCTACCAAATTTCAGCCTGTTAAAATGACGGGTTTCCATTTTAGAAATATCGAATTTTTAATTTACCCCAATTTCCGACCCTCTGACGGCTTGCGAGTGGATGCCACTGGCATCAGAAAATTGATATTTTTATAAAGTAATTTCCTACCGAATTTCAGTCTGTTAGAATGACGGGTTTCCATTTTAGAAATATCGAATTTTTAATTTACCCCAATTTCCGACCCTCTGACGGCTTGCGAGTGGATGCCACTGGCATCAGAAAATTGATATTTTTATAAAGTAATTACCTACCAAATTTCAGCCTGTTAAAATGACGGGTTTCCATTTTAGAAATATCGAATATTTTATTTACCCCAATTTCCGACCCTCTGACGGCTTGCGAGTGGATGCCACTGGCATCAGAAAATTGATATTTTTATAAAGTAATTTCCTACCAAATTTCAGCCTGTTAAAATGACTGGTTTCCATTTTAGAAATATAGAATTTTTTATTTACCCCAATTTCCGACCCTCTGACGGCTTGCGAGTGGATGCCACTGGCATCAGAAAATTGATATTTTTATAAAGTAAGTACCTACCAAATTTCAGCCTGTTAAAATGACGGGTTTCCATTTTAGAAATATCGAATTTTTTATTTACCCCAATTTCCGACCCTCTGACGGCTTGCGAGTGGTTGCCACTGGCATGAGAAAATTGATATTTTTATAAAGTAATTACCTAAAGAATTTCAGCCTGTTAAAATGACGGGTTTCCATTTTAGAAATATCGAATTTTTAATTTACGCCAATTTCCGACCCTCTGACGGCTTGCGAGTGGATGCCACTGGCATCAGCAAATTGATATTTTTATAAAGTAATTACCTAAAGAATTTCAGCCTGTTAAAATGACGGGTTTCCATTTTAGAAATATCAAATTTTTAATTTACCCTAATTTCCGACTCTCTGACGGCTTGCGAGTGGATGCCACTGGCATCAGAAAATTGATATTTTTATAAAGTAATTACCTAAAGAATTTCAGCCTGTTAAAATGACGGGTTTCGATTTTAGAAATATCAAATTTTTAATTTACCCTAATTTCCGACCCTCTGACGGCTTTCGAGTGGATGCCACTGGCATCAGAAAATTGATATAAAGTAATTACCTACCAAATTTCAGCCTGTTAAAATGACGGGTTTCCATTTTAGAAATATCGAATTTTTAATTTACCCCAATTTCCGACCCTCTGACGGCTTGCGAGTGGATGCCACTGGCATCAGAAAATTGATATTTTTATAAAGTAAGTACCTACCAAATTTCAGCCTGTTAAAATGACGGGTTTCCATTTTAGAAATATCGAATTTTTAATTTACCCCAATTTCCGACCCTCTGACGGCTTGCGAGTGGATGCCACTGGCATCAGAAAATTGATATTTTTATAAAGTAATTACCTACCAAATTTCAGCCTGTTAGAATGACGGGTTTCCATTTTAGAAATATCGAATTTTTTATTTACCCCAATTTCCGACCCTCTGACGGCTTGCGAGTGGATGCCACTGGCATCAGAAAATTGATATTTTTATAAAGTAAGTACCTACCAAATTTCAGCCTGTTAAATTGACGGGTTTCCATTTTAGAAATATCGAATATTTTATTTACCCCAATTTCCGACCCTCTGACGGCTTGCGAGTGGATGCCACTGGCATCAGAAAATTGATATTTTTATAAAGTAATTTCCTACCAAATTTCAGCCTGTTAAAATGACGGGTTTCCATTTTAGAAATATCGAATTTTTTATTTACCCCAATTTCCGACCCTCTGACGGCTTGCGAGTGGATGCCACTGGCATCAGAAAATTGATATTTTTATAAAGTAAGTACCTACCAAATTTCAGCCTGTTAAATTGACGGGTTTCCATTTTAGAAATATCGAATTTTTAATTTACCCCAATTTCCGACCCTCTGACGGCTTGCGAGTGGATGCCAAAAAAATTGATATTTTTAAAAGTAATTACCTACCATATTTCAGCCTATTAAAATGACGGGGTCCATTTTAGAAATATCGAATTTTTATTTACCCCAATTTCCGACCCTCTGACGGCTTGCGAGTGGATGCCACTGGCATCAGCAAATTGATATTTTTATAAAGTAATTACCTAAAGAATTTCAGCCTGTTAAAATGACTGGTTTCCATTTTAGAAATATCGAATTTTTAATTTACCCCAATTTCCGACCCTCTGACGGCTTGCGAGTGGATGCCACTGGCATCAGAAAATTGATATTTTTATAAAGTAATTTCCTACCGAATTTCAGCCTGTTAGAATGACGGGTTTCCATTTTAGAAATATCGAATTTTTAATTTACCCCAATTTCCGACCCTCTGACGGCTTGCGAGTGGATGCCACTGGCATCAGAAAATTGATATTTTTATAAAGTAATTACCTCCCGAATTTCAGCCAGTTAGAATGACGGGTTTCCATTTTAGAAATATCGAATTTTTAATTTACCCCAATTTCCGACCCTCTGACGGCTTGCGAGTGGATGCCACTGGCATCAGAAAATTGATATTTTTATAAAGTAATTACCTACGAAATTTCAGCCTGTTAAAATGACGGGTTTCCATTTCCGACCCTCTAACGGCTTGCGAGTGGATGCCACTGGCATCAGAAAATTAATATTTTTATAAAGTAATTACCTACCAAATTTCAGCCTGTTAAAATGACGGGTTTCCATTTTAGAAATATCGAATTTTTAATTTACCCCAATTTCCGACCCTCTGACGGCTTGCGAGTGGATGCCACTGGCATCAGCAAATTGATATTTTTATAAGTTAATTACGTAAAGAATTTCAGCCTGTTAAAATGACGGGTTTCCATTTTAGAAATATCGAATTTTTAATTTACCCCAATTTCCGACCCTCTGACGGCTTGCGAGTGGATGCCACTGGCATCAGCAAATTGATATTTTTATAAAGTAATTACCTAAAGAATTTCAGCCTGTTAAAATGACGGGTTTCCATTTTAGAAATATCAAATTTTTAATTTACCCCAATTTCCGACCCTCTGACGGCTTGCGAGTGGATGCCACTAGCATCAGCAAATTGATATTTTTATAAAGTAATTACCTAAAGAATTTCAGCCTGTTAAAATGACGGGTTTCCATTTTAGAAATATCAAATTTTTTATTTACCCCAATTTCCGACCCTCTGACGGCTTGCGAGTGGATGCCACTGGCATCAGCAAATTGATATTTTTATAAAGTAATTACGTAAAGAATTTCAGCCTGTTAAAATGACGGGTTTCCATTTTAGAAATATCGAATTTTTAATTTACCCCAATTTCCGACCCTCTGACGGCTTGCGAGTGGATGCCACTGGCATCAGCAAATTGATATTTTTATAAAGTAATTACCTAAAGAATTTCAGCCTGTTAAAATGACGGGTTTCCATTTTAGAAATATCAAATTTATAATTTACACCAATTTCCGACCCTCTGACGGCTTGCGAGTGGATGCCACTAGCATCAGCAAATTGATATTTTTATAAAGTAATTACCTAAACAATTTCAGCCTGTTAAAATGACGGGTTTCCATTTTAGAAATATCGAATTTTTTATTTACCCCAATTTCCGACCCTCTGACGGCTTGCGAGTGGATGCCAATGGCTTCAGAAAATTGATAATTTAATAAAGTAATTACCTACCAAATTTCAGCCTGTTAAAATGACGGGTTTCCATTTTAGAAATATCGAATTTTTAATTTACCCCAATTTCCGACCCTCTGACGGCTTGCGAGTGGATGCCACTGGCATCAGAAAATTGATATTTTTATAAAGTAATTACCTAAAGAATTTCAGCCTGTTAAAATGACGGGTTTCCATTTTAGAAATATCGAATTTTTAATTTACCCCAATTTCCGACCCTCTGACGGCTTGCGAGTGGATGCCACTGGCTTCAGAAAATTGATATTTATATGAAGTAATTACCTAAAGAATTTCAGCCTGTTAGAATGACGGGTTTCCATTTTAGAAATATCGAATTTTTAATTTACCCCAATTTCCGACCCTCTGACGGCTTGCGAGTGGATGCCACTGGCATCAGAAAATTGATATTTTTATAAAGTAATTACCTAAAGAATTTCAGCCTGTTAAAATGACGGGTTTCCATTTTAGAAATATAAAATTTTTAATTTACCCCAATTTCCGACCCTCTGACGGCTTGCGAGTGGATGCCACCGGCATCAGCAAATTAATATTTTTATAAAGTAATTACCTAAAGAATTTCAGCCTGTTAAAATGACGGGTTTCCATTTTAGAAATATCAAATTTTTTATTTACCCCAATTTCCGACCCTCTGACGGCTTGCGAGTGGATGCCACTGGCATCAGCAAATTGATATTTTTATAAGGTAATTACCTAAAGAATTTCAGCCTGTTAAAATGACGGGTTTCCATTTTAGAAATATCGAATTTTTAATTTACGCCAATTTCCGACCCTCTGACGGCTTGCGAGTGGATGCCACTGGCATCAGAAAATTGATATTTTTATAAAGTAATTTCCTACCGAATTTCAGCCTGTTAGAATGACGGGTTTCCATTTTAGAAATATCGAATTTTTAATTTACCCCTATTTCCGACCCTCTGACGGCTTGCGAGTGGATGCCACTGGCATCAGAAAATTGATATTTTTATAAAGTAATTACCTACCAAATTTCAGCCTGTTAAAATGACGGGTTTCCATTTTAGAAATATCGAATTTTTTATTTACCCCAATTTCCGACCCTCTGACGGCTTGCGAGTGGATGCCACTGGCATCAGAAAATTGATATTTTTATAAAGTAATTACCTACCGAATTTCAGCCTGTTAGAATGACGGGTTTCCATTTTAGAAATATCGAATTTTTAATTTACCCCTATTTCCGACCCTCTGACGGCTTGCGAGTGGATGCCACTGGCATCAGAAAATTGATATTTTTATAAAGTAATTACCTACCAAATTTCAGCCTGTTAAAATGACGGGTTTCCATTTTAGAAATATCGAATTTTTTATTTACCCCAATTTCCGACCCTCTGACGGCTTGCGAGTGGATGCCACTGGCATCAGAAAATTGATATTTTTATAAAGTAATTACCTACGAAATTTCAGCCTGTTAAAATGACGGGTGTCCATTTCCGACCCTCTGACGGCTTGCGAGTGGATGCCACTGGCATCAGAAAATTGATATTTTTATAAAGTAATTACCTACCAAATTTCAGCCTGTTAAAATGACGGGTTTCCATTTTAGAAATATCGAATTTTTAATTTACCCCAATTTCCGACCCTCTGACGGCTTGCGAGTTGATGCCACTGGCATCAGCAAATTGATATTTTTATAAAGTAATTACCTAAAGAATTTCAGCCTGTTAAAATGACGGGTTTCCATTTTAGAAATATCGAATTTTTATTATTTCCGACCCTCTGACGGCTTGCGAGTGGATGCCACTGGCATCAGCAAATTGATATTTTTATAAGGTAATTACCTAAAGAATTTCAGCCTGTTAAAATGACGGGTTTCCATTTTAGAAATATCGAATTTTTAATTTACCCCAATTTCCGACCCTCTGACGGCTTGCGAGTGGATGCCACTGGCATCAGCAAATTGATATTTTTATAAAGTAATTACCTAAAGAATTTCAGCCTGTTAAAATGACGGGTTTCCATTTTAGAAATATCAAATTTTTAATTTACCCCAATTTCCGACCCTCTGACGGCTTGCGAGTGGATGCCACTAGCATCAGCAAATTGATATTTTTATAAAGTAATTACCTAAAGAATTTCAGCCTGTTAAAATGACGGGTTTCCATTTTAGAAATATCAAATTTTTAATTTACCCCAATTTCCGACCCTCTGACGGCTTGCGAGTGGATGCCACTGGCTTCAGAAAATTGATATTTATATAAAGTAATTACCTACCAAATTTCAGCCTGTTAAAATGACGGGTTTCCATTTTAGAAATATCGAATTTTTAATTTACCCCAATTTCCGACCCTCTGACGGCTTGCGAGTGGATGCCACTGGCATCAGAAAATTGATATTTTGATAAAGTAATTACCTACCAAATTTCAGCCTGTTAAAATGACGGGTTTCCATTTTAGAAATATCGAATTTTTAATTTACTCCAATTTCCGACCCTCTGACGGCTTGCGAGTAGATGCCACTGGCATCAGAAAATTGATATTTTTATAAAGTAATTACCTAAAGAATTTCAGCCTGTTAAAATGACGGGTTTCCATTTTAGAAATATCGAATTTTTTATTTACCCCAATTTCCGACCCTCTGACGGCTTGAGGGGATGCCACTGGCATCAGAAAATTGATATTTTTATAAAGTAATTACCTAAAGAATTTCAGCCTGTTAAAATGACGGGTTTCCATTTTAGAAATATCGAATTTTTTATTTACCCCTATTTCCGACCCTCTGACGGCTTGCGAGTGGATGCCACTGGCATCAGAAAATTGATATTTTTATAAAGTAATTACCTAAAGAATTTCAGCCTGTTAGAATGACGGGTTTCCATTTTAGAAATATCGAATTTTTAATTTACCCCAATTTCCGACCCTCTGACGGCTTGCGAGTGGATGCCACTGGCATCAGAAAATTGATATTTTTATAAAGTAATTTCCTACCAAATTTCAGCCTGTTAAAATGACTGGTTTCCATTTTAGAAATATCGAATTTTTAATTTACCCCAATTTCCGACCCTCTGACGGCTTGCGAGTGGATGCCACTGGCATCAGAAAATTGATATTTTTATAAAGTAATTACCTAAAGAATTTCAGCCTGTTAAAATGACGGGTTTCCAATTTAGAAATATCGAACTTTTAATTTACCCCAATTTCCGACCCTCTGACGGCTTGCGAGTGGATGCCACTGGCATCAGAAAATTGATATTTTTATAAAGTAATTACCTACCATATTTCAGCCTGTTAAAATGACGGGTTTCCATTTTAGAAATATCGAATTTTTCATTTACCCCAATTTCCGACCCTCTGACGGCTTGCGAGTGGATGCCACTAGCATCAGCAAATTGTTATTTTTATAAAGTAATTACCTAAATAATTTCAGCCTGTTAAAATGACTGGTTTCCATTTTAGAAATATCGAATTTTTAATTTACCCCAATTTCCGACCCTCTGACGGCTTGCGAGTGGATGCCACTGGCATCAGAAAATTGATATTTTTATAAAGTAATTACCTACCAAATTTCAGCCTGTTAAAATGACGGGTTTCCATTTTAGAAATATCGAATTTTTTATTTACCCCAATTTCCGACCCTCTGACGGCTTGCGAGTGGATGCCACTGGCATCAGAAAATTCTTATTTTTATAAAGTAAAAACCTAAAGAATTTCAGCCTGTTAAAATGACGGGTTTCCATTTTAGAAATATCAAATTTTCAATTTACCCATTTTCCGACCCTCTGACGGCTTGCGAGTGGATGCCACTGGCATCAGCAAATTGATATTTTTATAAAGTAATTATCTAAAGAATTTCAGCCTGTTAAAATGACGGGTTTCCATTTTAGAAATATCGAATTTTTTATTTACCCCAATTTCCGACCCTCTGACGGCTTGCGAGTGGATGCCACTGGCATCAGAAAATTGATATTTTTAAAAGTAATTACCTACCATATTTCAGCCTATTAAAATGACGAGTCCATTTTAGAAATATCGAATTTTTATTACCCCAATTTCCGACCCTCTGACGGCTTGCGTGGATGCCACTAGCATCAGCAAATTGATATTTTATAATGTAATTATCTACCGAATTCCAGCCTGTTAAAATGACTGGTTTCCATTTTAGAAATATCGAATTTTTAATTTACCCCAATTCCCGACGCTCTGACGGCTTGCGAGTGGATGCCACTGGCATCAGAAAATTGATATTTTTATAAAGTAATTACCTACCAAATTTCAGCCTGTTAAAATGACGGGTTTCCATTTTAGAAATATCGAATTTTTAATTTACCCCAATTTCCGACCCTCTGACGGCTTGCGAGTGGATGCCACTGGCATCAGAAAATTGATATTTTTATAAAGTAATTACCTACCAAATTTCAGCCTGTTAAAATGACGGGTTTCCATTTTAGAAATATCGAATTTTTAATTTACCCCAATTTCCGACCCTCTGACGGCTTGCGAGTTGATGCCACTGGCATCAGCAAATTGATATTTTTATAAAGTAATTATCTAAAGAATTTCAGCCTGTTAAAATGACGGGTTTCCATTTTAGAAATATCGAATTTTTAATTTACCCCAATTTCCGACCCTCTGACGGCTTGCGAGTGGATGCCACTGGCATCAGAAAATTGATATTTTTATAAAGTAATTACCTAAAGAATTTCAGCCTGTTAAAATGACGGGTTTCCATTTTAGAAATATCGAATTTTTTATTTAGACCTATTTCCGACCCTCTGACGGCTTGCGAGTGGATGCCACTGGCATCAGAAAATTGATATTTTTATAAAGTAATTTCCTACCAAATTTCAGCCTGTTAAAATGACTGGTTTCCATTTTAGAAATATCGAATTTTTAATTTACCCCAATTTCCGACCCTCTGACGGCTTGCGAGTGGATGCCACTGGCATCAGAAAATTGATATTTTTATAAAGTAATTACCTAAAGAATTTCAGCCTGTTAAAATGACGGGTTTCCATTTTAGAAATATCGAACTTTTAATTTACCCCAATTTCCGACCCTCTGACGGCTTGCGAGTGGATGCCACTGGCATCAGAAAATTGATATTTTTATAAAGTAATTACCTACTTAATTTCAGCCTGTTAAAATGACGAGTTTCCATTTTAGAAATATCGAATTTTTTATTTACCCCAATTTCCGACCCTCTGACGGCTTGCGAGTGGATGCCACTAGCATCAGCAAATTGATATTTTTATAAAGTAATTACCTAAAGAATTTCAGCCTGTTAAAATGACTGGTTTCCATTTTAGAAATATCGAATTTTTAATTTACCCCAATTTCCGACCCTCTGACGGCTTGCGAGTGGTTGCCACTGGCATCAGAAAATTGATATTTTTATAAAGTAATTACCTACCAAATTTCAGCCTGTTAAAATGACGGGTTTCCATTTTAGAAATATCGAATTTTTAATTTACCCCAATTTCCGACCCTCTGACGGCTTGCGAGTGGATGCCACTGGCATCAGAAAATTGATATTTTTATAAAGTAATTTCCTACCGAATTTCAGCCTGTTAAAATGACGGGTTTCCATTTTAGAAATATCAAATTTTTAATTTACCCCAATTTCCGACCCTCTGACGGCTTGCGAGTGGATGCCACTGGCATCAGCAAATTGATATTTTTATAAAGTAATTACCTAAAGAATTTCAGCCTGTTAAAATGACGGGTTTCCAATTTAGAAATATCGAACTTTTAATTTACCCCAATTTCCGACCCTCTGACGGCTTGCGAGTGGATGCCACTGGCATCAAAAAATTGATATTTTTATAAAGTAATTACCTACCAAATTTCAGCCTGTTAAAATGACGGGTTTCCATTTTAGAAATATCGAATTTTTCATTTACCCCAATTTCCGACCCTCTGACGGCTTGCGAGTGGATGCCACTGGCATCAGCAAATTGATATTTTTATAAAGTAATTACCTAAAGAATTTCAGCCTGTTAAAATGACTGGTTTCCATTTTAGAAATATCGAATTTTTAATTTACCCCAATTTTCGACTCTCTGACGGCTTGCGAGTGGATGCCACTGGCATCAGAAAATTGATAATTTTATAAAGTAATTACCTACCAAATTTCAGCCTGTTAAAATGACGGGTTTCCATTTTAGAAATATCGAATTTTTAATTTACCCCAATTTCCGACCCTCTGACGGCTTGCGAGTGGATGCCACTGGCATCAGAAAATTGATATTTTATAAAGTAATTACCTACCAAATTTCAGCCTGTTAAAATGACGGGTTTCCATTTTAGAAATATCGAATTTTTATTTACCCCAATTTCCGACCCTCTGACGGCTTGCGAGTTGATGCCACTGGCATCAGCAAATTGATATTTTATAAAGTAATTACCTAAAGAATTTCAGCCTGTTAAAATGACGGTTTCCATTATAGAAATATCAAATTTTTATTTACCCTAATTTCCGACCCTCTGACGGCTTGCAAATGGATGCCACTGGCATCAGCAAATTGATATATTTATAAAGTAATTACCTAAAGAATTTCAGCCTGTTAAAATGACGGGTTTCCATTTTAGAAATATCGAATTTTTAATTTACTCCAATTTCCGACCCTCTGACGGCTTGCGAGTGGATGCCACTGGCATCAGCAAATTGATATTTTTATAAAGTAATTACCTAAAGAATTTCAGCCTGTTAAAATGACGGGTTTTTATTTTAGAAATATCAAATTTTTAATTTACCCCAATTTCCGACCCTCTGACGGCTTGCGAGTGGATGCCACTAGCATCAGCAAATTGATATTTTTATAAAGTAATTACCTATAGAATTTCAGCCTGTTAGAATGACGGGTTTCCATTTTAGAAATATCAAATTTTTAATTTACCCCAATTTCCGACCCTCTGACGGCTTGCGAGTGGATGCCACTGGCATCAGAAAATTGATATAAAGTAATTACCTACCAAATTTCAGCCTGTTAAAATGACGGGTTTCCATTTTAGAAATATCGAATTTTTAATTTACCCCAATTTCCGACCCTCTGACGGCTTGCGAGTGGATGCCACTGGCATCAGAAAATTGATATTTTGATAAAGTAATTACCTACCAAATTTCAGCCTGTTAAAATTACGGGTTTCCATTTTAGAAATATCGAATTTTTAATTTACGCCAATTTCCGACCCTCTGACGGCTTGCGAGTAGATGCCACTGGCATCAGAAAATTGATATTTTTATAAAGTAATTACCTAAAGAATTTCAGCCTGTTAAAATGACGGGTTTCCATTTTAGAAATATCGAATTTTTAATTTACCCCAATTTCCGACCCTCTGACGGCTTGCGAGTGGATACCACTGGCATCAAAAATTGATATAAAGTAATTACGTAAAAATTTCAGCCTGTTAAAATGACGGGTTTCCATTTTAGAAATATCGAATTTTTAATTTACCCCAATTTCCGACCCTCTGACGGCTTGCGAGTGGATGCCACTGGCATCAGAAAATTGATATTTTTATAAAGTAATTTCCTACCAAATTTCAGCCTGTTAAAATGACTGGTTTCCATTTTAGAAATATCGAATTTTTAATTTACCCCAATTTCCGACCCTCTGACGGCTTGCGAGTGGATGCCACTGGCATCAGAAAATTGAAATTGTTATAAAGTAATTACCTAAAGAATTTCAGCCTGTTAAAATGACGGGTTTCCAATTTAGAAATATCGAACTTTTAATTTACCCCAATTTCCGACCCTCTGACGGCTTGCGAGTGGATGCCACTGGCATCAGAAAATTGATAATTTTTTAAAGTAATTTCCAAACAAATTTCATCCTTTTAAAATGACGGGTTTCCATTTTAGAAATATCGAATTTTCTATTTACCCCAATTTCCGACCCTCTGACTGCTTGCGAGTGGATGCCACTGGCATCAGCAAATTGATATTTTTATAAAGTAATTACCTAAAGAATTTCAGCCTGTTAAAATGACTGGTTTCCATTTTAGAAATATCTAATTTTTAATTTACCCCAATTACCGACCCTCTGACGGCTTGCGAGTGGATGCCACTGGCATCAGAAAATTGATATTTTTATAATCTAATTACCTACCGAATTTCGGCCTGTTAAAATGACGGGTTTCCATTTTAGAAATATCGAATTTTATATTTACCCCAATGTCCGACCCTCTGACGGCTTGCGAGTGGATGCCACTGGCATCAGAAAATTGATATTTTTATAAAGTAATTTCCTACCAAATTTCAGCCTGTTAAAATGACGGGTTTCCATTTTAGAAATATCAAATTTTTAATTTACCCCAATTTCCGACCCTCTGACGGCTTGCGAGTGGATGCCACTGGCATCAGAAAATTGATATTTTTATAAAGTAATTACCTAAAGAATTTCAGCCTGTTAAAATGACGGGTTTCCATTTTAGAAATATCGAACTTTTAATTTACCCCAATTTCCGACCCTCTGACGGCTTGCGAGTGGATGCCACTGGCATCAGAAAATTGATATTTTTATAAAGTAATTACCTACCATATTTCAGCCTGTTAAAATGACGGGTTTCCATTTTAGAAATATCGAATTTTAATTTACCCCAATTTCCGACCCTCTGACGGCTTGCGAGTGGATGCCACTGGCATCAGAAAATTGATATTTTTATAAAGTAATTTCCTACCAAATTTCAGCCTGTTAAAATGACTGGTTTCCATTTTAGAAATATCGAATTTTTAATTTACCCCAATTTCCGACCCTCTGACGGCTTGCGAGTGGATGCCACTGGCATCAGAAAATTGATATTTTTATAAAGTAATTACCTACCAAATTTCAGCCTGTTAAAATGACGGGTTTCCATTTTAGAAATATCGAATTTTTAATTTACCCCAATTTCCGACCCTCTGACGGCTTGCGAGTGGATGCCACTGGCATCAGAAAATTGATATTTTTATAAAGTAATTACCT
The DNA here is from genome assembly GCA_025584915.1 of Monochamus saltuarius. NCBI lineage: Eukaryota > Metazoa > Arthropoda > Insecta > Coleoptera > Cerambycidae > Monochamus > Monochamus saltuarius. The sequence continues at coordinate 27,054,510 of CM046722.1, forward strand.
AACAAATTTCAGCCTGTTAAAATGACGGGTTTCCATTTTAGAAATATCGAATTTTTAATTTACCCCAATTTCCGACCCTCTGACGGCTTGCGAGGGGATGCCACTGGCTTCAGAAAATTGATATTTTTATAAAGTAATTACCTACCAAATTTCAGCCTGTTAAAATGACGGGTTTCCATTTTAGAAATATCGAATTTTTAATTTACCCCTATTTCCGACCCTCTGACGGCTTGCGAGTGGATGCCACTGGCATCAGAAAATTGATATTTTTATAAAGTAATTACCTAAAGAATTTCAGCCTGTTAAAATGACAGGTTTCCATTTTAGAAATATCGAATTTTTAATTTACCCCAATTTCCGACCCTCTGACGGCTTGCGAGGGATACAACTGGCATCAGAAAATTGATATAAAGTAATTACCTACCAAATTTCAGCCTGTTAAAATGACGGGTTTCCATTTTAGAAATATCGAATTTTTAATTTACCCCAATTTCCGACCCTCTGACGGCTTGCGAGTGGATGCCACTGGCATCAGAAAATTGATATTTTTATAAAGTAATTTCCTACCGAATTTCAGCCTGTTAAAATGACGCGTTTCCATTTTAGAAATATCGAATTTTCAATTTACCCCAATTTCCGACCCTCTGACGGCTTGCGAGTGGATGCCACTGGCATCAGCAATTTGATATTTTTATAAAGTAATTAAATAAATAATTTCATCCTGTTAAAATGACGGGTTTCCATTTTAGAAATATCGAATTTTTAATTTACGCCAATCTCCGACCCTCTGACGGCTTGCGAGTGGATGCCACTAGCATCAGCAAATTGATATTTTTATAAAGTAATTACCTAAAGAATTTCAGCCTGTTAAAATGACGGGTTTCCATTTAAGAAATATCGAATATTTAATTTACCCCAATTTCCGACCCTCTGACGGCTTGCGAGTGGATGCCACTGGCATCAGCAAATTGATATTTTTATAAGGTAATTACCTAAATTATTTCAGCCTGTTAGATTGACGGGTTTCCATTTTAGAAATATCGAATTTTCGATTTACCACAATTTCTGACCCTCTGACGGCTTGCGAGTGGATGCCACTGGCATCAGAAAATTGATATTTTTATAAAGTAATTACCTACCAAATTGCCTGTTAAAATGACAAGTTTCCATTTTGAAATATCGAATTTTTAATTTACCCCAATTTCCGACCCTCTGACGGCTTGCGAGTGGATGCCACTGGCATCAGAAAATTGATATTTTTATAAAGTAATTACCTACCAAATTTCAGCCTGTTAAAATGACGGGTTTCCATTTTAGAAATATCGAATTTTTAATTTACCCCAATTTCCGACCCTCTGACGGCTTGCGAGTGGATGCCACTGGCATCAGAAAATTGATATTTTTATAAAGTAATTACCTACCATATTTCAGCCTGTTAAAATGACGGGTTTCCATTTAAGAAATATCGAATTTTTTATTTACCCCAATTTCCGTCCCTCTGACGGCTTGCGAGTGGATGCCACTGGCATCAGCAAATTGATATATTTATAAAGTAATTACCTAAAGAATTTCAGCCTATTAAAATGACGGGTTTCCATTTTAGAAATATCGAATTTTTAATTTACCCCAATTTTCGACCCTCTGACGGCTTGCGAGTGGATGCCACTGGCATCAGAAAATTGATATTGTTATAAAGTAATTTCCTACCGAATTTCAGCCTGTTAGAATGACGGGTTTCCATTTTAGAAATATCGAATTTATAATTTACCCCAATTTCCGACCCTCTGACGGCTTGCGAGTAAATGACACTGGCATCAGAAAATTGAAATTTTTATAAAGTAATTACCTAAAGAATTTCAGCCTGTTAAAATGACGGGTTTCCATTTTAGAAATATCGAATTTTTTATATACCCCAATTTCCGTCCCTCTGACGGCTTGCGAGTGGATGACACTGGCATCAGAAAATTGATATTTTTATAAAGTAATTACCTAAAGAATTTCAGCCTGTTAAAATGACGGGTTTCCATTTTAGAAATATCGCATTTTATATCTACCCCAATTTCCGACCCTCTGACGGCTTGCGAGTGGATGCCACTGGCATCAGCAAATTGATATTACTATAAAGTAATTACCTAAAGAATTTCAGCCTGTTAAAATGACGGGTTTCCATTTTAGAAATATCAAATTTTTAATTTACCCTAATTTCCGACCCTCTGACGGCTTGCGAGTGGATGCCACTGGCATCAGCAAATTGATATTTTTATAAAGTAATTACCTAAAGAATTTCAGCCTGTTAAAATGACGGGTTTCCATTTTAGAAATATCGAATTTTTTATATACCCCAATTTCCGACCCTCTGACGGCATGCGAGTGGATGCCACTGGCATCAGCAAATTGATATTTTTATAAAGTAATTCCCTAAAGAATTTCAGCCTGTTAAAATGACGGGTTTCCATTTTAGAAATATCAAATTTTTAATTTACCCTAATTTCCGACTCTCTGACGGCTTGCGAGTGGATGCCACTGGCATCAGCAAATTGATATTATTATAAGTAATTACCTAAAGAATTTCAGCCTGTTAAAATGACGGGTTTCCATTTTAGAAATATCGAATTTTTAATTTACTAATTTCCGACCCTCTGACGGCTTGCAGTGGATGCCGCTGGCATCAGAAAATTGATATTTTTATAAAGTAATTACCTAAAGAATTTCAGCCTGTTAGAATGACGGGTTTCCATTTTAGAAATATCGAATTTTTAATTTACCCCAATTTCCGACCCTCTGACGGCTTGCGAGTGGATGCCACTGGCATCAGAAAATTGATATTTTTATAAAGTAATTACCTACCACATTTCAGCCTGTTAAAATGACGGGTTTCCATTTTAGAAATATCGAATATTTTATTTACCCCAATTTCCGACCCTCTGACGGCTTGCGAGTGGATGCCACTGGCATCAGAAAATTGATATTTTTAAAAAGTAATTACCTACCAAATTTCAGCCTATTAAAATGACGGAGTCCATTTTAGAAATATCGAATTTTTTATTTACCCCAATTTCCGACCCTCTGACGGCTTGCGAGTGGATGCCACTGGCATCAGCAAATTGATATTTTTATAAAGTAATTACCTAAAGAATTTCAGCCTGTTAAAATGACTGGTTTCCATTTTAGAAATATCGAATTTTTAATTTACCCCAATTTCCGACCCTCTGACGGCTTGCGAGTGGATGCCACTGGCATCAGAAAATTAATATTTTTATAAAGTAATTACCTACCAAATTTCAGCCTGTTAAAATGACGGGTTTCCATTTTAGAAATATCGAATTTTTTATTTACCCCAATTTCCGACCCTCTGACGGCTTGCGAGTTGATGCCACTGGCATCAGAAAATTGATATTTTTATAAAGTAATTACCTACCAAATTTCAGCCTGTTAAAATGACGGGTTTCCATTTTAGAAATATCGAATTTTTAATTTACCCCAATTTCCGACCCTCTGACGGCTTGCGAGTGGATGCCACTGGCATCAGAAAATTGATATTTTTATAAAGTAATTACCTACGAAATTTCAGCCTGTTAAAATGACGGGTTTCCATTTCCGACCCTCTAACGGCTTGCGAGTGGATGCCACTGGCATCAGAAAATTGATATTTTTATAAAGTAATTACCTACCAAATTTCAGCCTGTTAAAATGACGGGTTTCCATTTTAGAAATATCGAATTTTTTATTTACCCCAATTTCCGACCCTCTGACGGCTTGCGAGTTGATGCCACTGGCATCAGAAAATTGATATTTTTATAAAGTAATTACCTAAAGAATTTCAGCCTGTTAAAATGACGGGTTTCCATTTTAGAAATATCGAATTTTTTATTTACCCCAATTTCCGACCCTCTGACGGTTTGCGAGTGGATGCCACTGGCATCAGCAAATTGATATTTTTATAAGGTAATTACCTAAAGAATTTCAGCCTGTTAAAATGACGGGTTTCCATTTTAGAAATATCGAATTTTTAATTTACACAAATTTCCGACCCTCTGACGGCTTGCGAGTGGATGCCACTGGCATCAGAAAATTGCTATTTTTATAAAGTAATTACCTACGAAATTTCAGCCTGTTAAAATGACGGGTTTCCATTTCCGACCCTCTAACGGCTTGCGAGTGGATGCCACTGGCATCAGAAAATTAATATTTTTATAAAGTAATTACCTACCAAATTTCAGCCTGTTAAAATGACGGGTTTCCATTTTAGAAATATCGAATTTTTTATTTACCCCTATTTCCGACCCTCTGACGGCTTGCGAGTGGATGCCACTGGCATCAGCATATTGATATTTTTATAAAGTAATTACCTAAAGAATTTCAGCCTGTTAAAATTACGGGTTTCCATTTTAGAAATATCGAAATTTTTATTTACCCTAATTTCCGACTCTCTGACGGCTTGCGAGTGGATGCCACTGGCATCAGCAAATTGATATTTTTATAAGGTAATTACCTAAAGAATTTCAGCCTGTTAAAATGACGGGTTTCCATTTTAGAAATATCGAATTTTTAATTTACCCCACGTTCCGACCCTCTGACGGCTTGCGAGTGGATGCCACTGGCATCAGCAAATTGATATTTTTATAAAATAATTACCTAAAGAATTTCAGCCTGTTAAAATGACGGGTTTCCATTTTAGAAATATCGAATTTTTAATTTACCCCAATTTCCGACCCTCTGACGGCTTGCGAGTGGATGCCACTGGCATCAGAAAATTGATATTTTTATAAAGTAATTATCTAAAGAATTTCAGCCTGTTAAAATGACGGGTTTCCATTTTAGAAATATCGAATTTTTAATTTACCCCAATTTCCGACCCTCTGACGGCTTGCGAGTGGATGCCACTGGCTTCAGAAAATTGATATTTTTATAAAGTAATTACCTACCAAATTTCAGCCTGTTAAAATGACGGGTTTCCATTTTAGAAATATCGAATTTTTTATTTACCCCTATTTCCGACCCTCTGACGGCTTGCGAGTGGATGCCACTGGCTTCAGAAAATTGATATTTTTATAAAGTAATTACCTACCAAATTTCAGCCTGTTAAAATGACGGGTTTCCATTTTAGAAATATCGAATTTTTTATTTACCCCAATTTCCGACCCTCTGACGGCTTGCGAGTGGATGCCACTGGCATCAGCAATTTGATATTTTTATAAAGTAATTACCTAAAGAATTTCAGCCTGTTAAAATGACGGGTTTCCATTTTAGAAATATCGAATTTTTAATTTACCCCAATTTCCGACCCTCTGACGGCTTGCGAGTGGATGTCACTGGCATCAGCAAATTGATATTTTTATAAAGTAATTACCTAAAGAATTTCAGCCTGTTAAAATGACGGGTTTCGATTTTAGAAATATCAAATTTTTAATTTACCCTAATTTCCGACCCTCTGACGGCTTTCGAGTGGATGCCACTGGCATCAGAAAATTGATATTTTTATAAAGTAATTACCTACCAAATTGCCTGTTAAAATGACGGGTTTCCATTTTAGAAATATCGAATTTTTTATTTACATCAATTTCCGACCCTCTGACGGCTTGCAGTGGATGCCGCTGGCATCAGATAATTGATATAAAGTAATTAGCTACCAAATTTCAGCCTGTTAAAATGACGGGTTTCCATTTTAGAAATATCGAAATTATAATTTACCCCAATTTCCGACCCTCTGACGGCTTGCGAGTGGATGCCACTGGCATCAGAAAATTGATATTTTTATAAAGTAATTACCTAAAGAATTTCAGCCTGTTAAAATGACGGTTTTCCATTTTAGAAATATCAAATTTTTAATTTACCCCAATTTCCGACCCTCTGACGGCTTGCGAGTGGATGCCACTGGCATCAGCAAATTGATATTTTTATAAGGTAATTACCTAAAGAATTTCAGCCTGTTAAAATGACGGGTTTCCATTTTAGAAATATCGAATTTTTAATTTACCCCAATTTCCGACCCTCTGACGGCTTGCGAGTGGATGCCACTGGCATCAGAAAATTGATATTTTTATAAAGTAATTACCTACGAAATTTCAGCCTGTTAAAATGACGGGTTTCCATTTCCGACCCTCTAACGGCTTGCGAGTGGATGCCACTGGCATCAGAAAATTAATATTTTTATAAAGTAATTACCTACCAAATTTCAGCCTGTTAAAATGACGGGTTTCCATTTTAGAAATATCGAATTTTTTATTTACCCCTATTTCCGACCCTCTGACGGCTTGCGAGTGGATGCCACTTGCATCAGCAAATTGATATTTTTATAAAGTAATTACCTAAAGAATTTCAGCCTGTTAAAATGACGGGTTTCCATTTTAGAAATATCAAATTTTTAATTTACCCTAATTTCCGACCCTCTGACGGCTTGCGAGTGGATGCCACTGGCATCAGCAAATTGATATTTTTATAAGGTAATTACCTAAAGAATTTCAGCCTGTTAAAATGACGGGTTTCCATTTTAGAAATATCGAATTTTTAATTTACCCCAATTTCCGACCCTCTGACGGCTTGCGAGTGGATGCCACTGGCATCAGCAAATTGATATTTTTATAAAATAATTACCTAAAGAATTTCAGCCTGTTAAAATGACGGGTTTCCATTTTAGAAATATCGAATTTTTTATTTACCCCAATTTCCGACCCTCTGACGGCTTGCGAGTGGATGCCACTGGCATCAGAAAATTGATATTTTTATAAAGTAATTATCTAAAGAATTTCAGCCTGTTAAAATGACGGGTTTCCATTTTAGAAATATCGAATTTTTAATTTACCCCAATTTCCGACCCTCTGACGGCTTGCGAGTGGATACCACTGGCATCAGCATATTGATATTTTTCTAAAGTAATTACCTACCAAATTTCAGCCTGTTAAAATGACGGGTTTCCATTTTAGAAATATCGAATTTTTTATTTACCCCTATTTCCGACCCTCTGACGGCTTGCGAGTGGATGCCACTGGCTTCAGAAAATTGATATTTTTATAAAGTAATTACCTACCAAATTTCAGCCTGTTAAAATGACGGGTTTCCATTTTAGAAATATCGAATTTTTAATTTACCCCAATTTCCGACCCTCTGACGGCTTGCGAGTGGATGCCACTGGCATCAGCAATTTGATATTTTTATAAAGTAATTACCTAAATAATTTCAGCCTGTTAAAATGACGGGTTTCCATTTTAGAAATATCGAATTTTTAATTTACCCCAATTTCCGACCCTCTGACGGCTTGCGAGTGGATGCCACTGGCATCAGCAAATTGATATTTTTATAAAGTAATTACCTAAAGAATTTCAGCCTGTTAAAATGACGGGTTTCCATTTTAGAAATATCAAATTTTTAATTTACCCCAATTTCCGACCTTCTGACGGCTTGCGAGTGGATGCCACTGGCATCAGAAAATTGATATTTTTATAAAGTAATTACCTACCAAATTGCCTGTTAAAATGACGGGTTTCCATTTTTGAAATATCGAATTTTTTATTTACCCCAATTTCCGACCATCTGACGGCTTGCGAGTGGATACCACTGGCATCAGATAATTGATATAAAGTAATTACCTACCAAATTTCAGCCTGTTAAAATGACGGGTTTCCATTTTAGAAATATCGAAATTATAATTTACCCCTATTTGACCCTCTGACGGCTTATGAATGAAAGCCACTGGCATCAGAAAATTGATATTTTTATAAAGTAATTACCTACCAAATTTCAGCCTGTTAAAATGACGGGTTTCCATTTTAGAAATATCGAATTTTTTATTTACCCCAATTTCCGTCCCTCTGACGGCTTGCGAGTGGATGCCACTGGCATCAGCAAATTGATATTTTTATAAAGTAATTACCTAAAGAATTTCAGCCTGTTAAAATGACGGGTTTCCATTTTAGAAATATCGAATTTTTAATTTACCCCAATTTCCGACCCTCTGACGGCTTGCGAGTGGATGCCACTGGCATCAGAAAATTGATATTTTTATAAAGTAATTTCCTACCGAATTTCAGCCTGTTAGAATGACGGGTTTCCATTTTAGAAATATCGAATTTTTAATTTACCCCAATTTCCGACCCTCTGACGGCTTGCGAGTGGATGCCACTGGCATCAGAAAATTGATATTTTTATAAAGTAATTACCTACCAAATTTCAGCCTGTTAAAATGACGGGTTTCCATTTTAGAAATATCGAATATTTTATTTACCCCAATTTCCGTCCCTCTGACGGCTTGCGAGTGGATGCCACTGGCATCAGCAAATTGATATTTTTATAAAGTAATTACCTAAAGAATTTCAGCCTGTTAAAATGACGGGTTTCCATTTTAGAAAAATTGAATATTTTATTTACCCCAATTTCCGTCCCTCTGACGGCTTGCGAGTGGATGCCACTGGCATCAGCAAATTGATATTTTTATAAAGTAATTACCTAAAGAATTTCAGCCTGTTAAAATGACGGGTTTCCATTTTAGAAATATCGAATTTTTAATTTACCCCAATTTCCGACCCTCTGACGGTTTGCGAGTGGATGCCACTGGCATCAGAAAATTGATATTTTTATAAAGTAATTACCTGAAGAATTTTAGCCTGTTAAAATGACGGGTTTCCATTTTAGAAATATTGAATTTTTTATTTACCCCAATTTCCGACCCTCTGACGGCTTGCGAGTGGATGCCACTGGCATCAGAAAATTGATATTTTGATAAAGTAATTACCTAAAGAATTTCAGCCTGTTAAAATGACGGGTTTCCATTTTAGAAATATCGAATTTTTTATTTACCCCAATTTCCGACCCTCTGACGGCTTGCGAGTGGATGCCACTGGCATCAGAAAATTGATATTTTTATAAAGGAATTACCTAAAGAATTTCAGCCTGTTAGATTCACGGGTTTCCATTTTAGAAATATCGAATTTTCCTTTTACCCCAATTTCTGACCCTCTGACGGCTTGCGAGTGGATGCCACTGGCATCAGAAAATTGATATTTTTATTTAGTAATTACCTACCAAATTTCAGCCTGTTAAATGACGGGTTTCATTTTTGAAATATCGAATTTTTATTTACCCCAATTTCCGACCCTCTGACGGCTTTATGAGTGGATGCCGCTGGCATCAGATAATTGATATAAAGTAATTACCTACCAAATTTCAGCCTGTTAAAATGACGGGTTTCCATTTTAGAAATATCGAATTTTTTATTTACCCCAATTTCCGACCCTCTGACGGCTTGCGAGTGGATGCCACTGGCATGAGAAAATTGATATTTTGATAAAGTAATTACCTACTTAATTTCAGCCTGTTAAAATGACGGGTTTCCATTTTAGAAATATCGAATTTTTTATTTACCCCAATTTCCGACCCTCTGACGGCTTGCGAGTGGATGTCACTGGCATCAGCAAATTGATATTTTTATAAAGTAATTACCTAAACAATTTCAGCCTGTTAAAATGACGGGTTTCCATTTTAGAAATATCGAATTTTTTATTTACCCCAATTTCCGACCCTCTGACGGTTTGTGAGTGGATGCCACTGGCATCAGAAAATTGATATTTTTATAAAGTAATTTACCGAATTTCAGCCTGTTAGAATGACGGGTTTCCATTTTAGAAATATCGAATTTTTAATTTACCCCAATTTCCGACCCTCTGACGGCTTGCGAGTGGATGCCACTGGCATCAGAAAATTTATATTTTCATAAAATAAGTACCTACCAAATTTCAGCCTGTTAAATTGACGGGTTTCCATTTTAGAAATATCGAATATTTTATTTACCCCAATTTCCGTCCTCTGACGGCTTGCGAGTGGATGTCACTGGCATCAGCAAATTGATATTTTTATAAAGTAATTACCTAAAGAATTTCAGCCTGTTAAAATGACGGGTTTCCATTTTAGAAATATCGAATTTTTAATTTACCCCAATTTCCGACCCTCTGACGGTTTGCGAGTGGATGCCACTGGCATCAGCAAATTGATATTTTTATAAAGTAATTACCTAAAGAATTTCAGCCTGTTAAAATGTCGGGTTTCCATTTTAGAAATATCGAATTTTTAATTTACCCCAATTTCCGACCCTCTGACGGCTTGCGAGTGGATGCCACAGGCATCAGCAAATTGATATTTTTATAAAGTAATTACCTAAAGAATTTCAGCCTGTTAAAATGACGGGTTTCCATTTTAGAAATATCGAATTTTTTATTTACCCCAATTTCCGACCCTCTGACGGCATGCGAGTGGATGCCACTGGCATCAGCAAATTGATATTTTTATAAAGTAATTACCTAAAGAATTTCAGCCTTTTAAAATGACGGGTTTCATTTTAGAAATATCGAATTTTTAATTTACCCCAATTTCCGACCCTCTGACGGCTTGCGAGTGGATGCCACTGGCATCAGCAAATTGATATTTTTATAAAGTAATTACCTAAAGAATTTCAGCCTGTTAAAATGACGGGTTTCTATTTTAGAAATATCGAATTTTTAATTTACCCCAATTTCCGACCCTCTGACGGCTTGCGAGTGGATGCCACTGGCATCAGAAAATTGATATTTTTATAAAGTAATTACCTACCAAATTTCAGCCTGGTAAAATGACGGGGTCCATTTTATAAATATCGAATTTTTTATTTACCCCAATTTCCGACCCTCTGACGGCTTGCGAGTGGATGCCACTGGCATCAGCAAATTGATATTTTTATAAAGTAATTACCTAAAGAATTTCAGTCTGTTAAAATGACGGGTTTCCATTTTAGAAATATCGAATTTTTAATTTACCCCAATTTCCGACCCTCTGACGGCTTGCGAGTGGATGCCACTGGCATCAGAAAATTGATATTTTTATAAAGTAATTTCCTACCGAATTTCAGCCTGTTAGAATGACGGGTTTCCATTTTAGAAATATCGAATTTTTAATTTACCCCAATTTCCGACCCTCTGACGGTTTGCGAGTGGATGCCACTGGCATCAGCAAATTTATATTTTTATAAAGTAATTACCTAAAGAATTTCAGCCTGTTATAATGACGGGTTTCCATTTTAGAAATATCGAATTTTTAATTTACCCCAATTTCCGACCCTCTGACGGCTTGCGAGTGGATGCCACTGGCATCAGAAAATTGATATAAAAATCAACCCCCTCTACTTCATAACGAGGGAAGTTAAAACAAAAGTTTACTAGACTTTTATTCTTATTTTTATTCCCAAAATATGATCACGTGTTTGTGACATATCAAACTGAAACACCCTGTATATCAAAACAGGACATAGTAATGAGAAAATGTATGTATGCAGAAGAACAACTTAACATCTAATAGCAACTTTACGGTTCTTGGCAACTGTCATGATATACTCGCGTCAAGAATTCAGACGTCTTACGTCACGGCTGATGTTACACATTTGTTTTTATTGTCAACGTAATTTACGATATTTGGTTGCGTTAAAAACAATAATTATTTGCAATTTAGTGCAATATATAATGCAAACTTTTAGTGTAGTATATAGTTTTATTACTATCAGTTGCAGTTTCTTAAATATTTTAATGAAAATATAACGAATTATTCATTTGTTCATATGACGTAAGGCGTCTGAATTCTTGTCGCGAGTATATTAAAATCCATTTTCTCTAATGCCGGATTCGCAGAACTTTGCTTGCAATCCCCCACCATGTCTTTTAATTTTCAGCGTGTCGAATTCAAATTATCGCGCAGCTAAAGGCAAATGCTGCTAGTACTTGATTTCAAGGTTATTTTAGTAATCATTTATAAGTTGTTGTCCCTTCAAATGTGTGGTAAATAAATAAAAAGCATACAGGGTGTTTTTAAATGAAGTAGCAAAAATGGTACCAGTGACTGTAGAGCCAAAAATAAGAGGATTGAAGTAAAAATACCTTATATGAAAGTTGCTCCTTTAAGACGATATACCCTCTTAAAGAAGGGGATTGAAATTCACATTTTAATTTTTTAGAGACACGAAACTAGGTACTACGAGCATTCCACTAATAAAGATACAACTTTTTAATATTTGCGTATTTTATAAAGGAGTGAAACAGTCAACCCTAAAAAATTTCTAATAAAATATTGCAATGGGTTTGATTGTTTCACTGCTTTATAAAATGTGTCAATGATAGAAAAAATATTGAAAATAATAATAATAATAATAATTTATTCCAGTAGACCATGTAAACATAGCATAGAAAAGTCAATAAAACACAAATACAAAGGCATCAATAATAAGAAACAGGTTTGCAAAAGGTAAAAATAAGCAAATTTGATAATAAATGACAAAAGACAATTTGACAAGAGCAGTATATAAAACAAACGAACAAAGAAAGTAACATAATACAAAGATCACACGTGTAGTTATAAAAATTCACATAATATGTCCAAGAAATTCATGAGTGCTATAAAAACCTTATCCAATAAATATTGTTTTAATTTTTTCTAAACAACTGCAAATTCGGTATATTTTTTATATCAGGAGAAAGCTTGTTATAAAATAGGATACCAACATACATTGGATTTATCTCATACAGTGATAAATTGTGCCCCGGATAATTAGCGATGATCTCACTCGTGTGCTATAATTATGAAAATCTCCATTGGTGGAAAACTGTTCTAAGTTATTCCTAACATACATTAATATATCATAGATAAAGATACACGGCAGAGTTAATAGTTTTAATTTTTAAAGTATGTTCTACATGATGTTCGTTGGGATACTCCAGCTATAAGTCTAATAGCTTTTTTTTGCATTATAAATATTCTTTCCATATAATTAGGAGAACCCCAGAATATAATACCATATCGCGTACGGGAAACAAATTGAGAATGATAGAAAGATAAAAGAGTAGACATGTTAGTGATTGATTTTAGTCTTAATAATGCATAAAACATTGGTGTAAGCTTGTTGCAAAGATTATTTATGTGTATTTTCCAATTTAATTTATTGTCTAAGTATAAACCAAGGAATTTAGTGTATTCAACCTGCATTAAGGACTTATGGTCAATTTTTAAAAGAAGCGACTTGTCTATTAAAGAAGTTCTCGGAGTAAAGTTTATGAAAACTGTCTTTGATTTGTTAAGACACAATTTGTTTGCTGAGAACCAGTTCATAAACAAAGTAATCATTTCCTGCATTACCGCGACACTATCTTTTATACAAGCTTCGTTAGTTAAATAGGTGTCATCAGCAAACATAATTAAATTGTCTGTACATGAAACTATATTCGGAAGATCATTGACAAATAATAAGAAAGCTAAGGGTCCTAAGATGGATCCTTGAGGTACACCAATATTTATAGTTGTTTCTTTAGAGTAATAACCGTTTATATCAACAATCTGTCTCCTGCCCGATAAATATGAAGATATCCATTCGTAAACTCTACCCCTAAGTCCATAACGCAAAAGTTTCTCTTCAATAGATCATGATTAACTAAATCAAAAGCCTTGCTGAGGTCCATAAATAAACCAATACACTTTTTATTTTCGTCTAAAGATTTATATAAATTATTTATAAAAGATAGTATAGCTGAAAGCGTGTTTTTATTCCTCCTAAATCCATGTTGACAAGTATGCAATATATTTTGACTGTTTAGAAAATTGATGATCTGATCAAATACCACCTTCTCAAGTATTTTGGAAACAGAACTAAGGAGCGCTATAGGACGATAATTTTCTATATTATCCTTTGCTCCTTTTTTATAATATAATATAATATTTCAGGAAATATACCTGTTTCTAACGTCAAATTAATTAAAAATGTTAAAGGAGAATATAATTAACTGCATTCTTTAGTAAATTATAAGAGATGAAGTCAATACCCGTAGAATTAGATTTTTTAAAACCTATAATGATACTGTAAATTATATTTTCCTATATAGGTTGTAGAAACATTGTACCACATGCCTTATAGAAGCAAATACATCGAACTGTATGTTATCTATTTGCGAATTTGCAATTGTTTTTGACGGAATTTCAGTAAAATAGTCATTAAATGAATCGGCAATAATTTTGTTGTCGGTTATCATAGTATCATTAAGTAATATTTGGCATAAACCATTACTTTTCACTGTATTATTTAAGCAACTATTTATTATGGACCAAGCAGCTTTACATTTATTATTTGAAAGTTGATAAATTCTATCATTGTGTAATTTCTTTGCGGCTGTAATAACCTTTCTATAAATTTTTTTGTATTTTTTATAGCACTCAATATCACGTGAATCCTTTGTAGCACACATATTCCTGTAAAGCATCTTTAACTTTTCGGCAGATATTTTAATACCAGTTGTTAGCCACATTTTACCGCGACATTTTATCTGATCAATTTTGGTTACGGGAAAAGATATATCAATGTAATACTTCAATATATTAATAAAACTACAAAACCTTCATCAACATCTTTACACCGATATATATCATTCCACGGTTCCTTACATAAATGATCAAAGAAAGTACAGTAACTACAGTTACTGAAAACTCTCTTATTAATTATTTTATCAGTATGAGGCTCCCAGTTACATCCTAAATTTATAATTTGGGCAGAGTGATCAGAGATACAATTAAATATAACATCAGAAGATATATCAAATACATCTTGATCAAAATTAGTACAGATATAGTCTACCGCAGTAGACGAATTCAGAGTGCATCTTGTTGGCTTATCTATGTGGTTACTAAAACCATATAAATTGATAATATCATGAATTTTATCTCTAAATGTGGAATTAGCCAAGTAGTCAATATTTAGATCTCCACATAACACAGTATATGTATAATTAAATTTTTCGTATTTTTCTAAAAATCTACTTAATTCAGTTAAAAATAAATTTGTGTTTTCTTTAGGAGACCTATAAATACAAACAATAACCAAATGAATACTATTGTTTAACACTATATCCACGCCACAAAATTCGAATAATTTTTCTGAGGATGTAAAATTAAATTTTTTCATTTCCGAAATATTTAGGCCATCATTTTCTTTACAAAAAATAGCAACTCCCCCATTTTTACAATTTGTCCTACAAAAAATGCTAATTAAATTATATCCCTGGATTTTAAGCAATGATACCTGGTCTTCTGATAGTAGATAGTAGTAGAAAAGTTATCTCTTTATTAGTAGGATACTCATACCAAGTTTCGTGTCGCTAGCATGTTAAAGAAACAAATTAAAATGTGAATTTCAATCCTCTCCTTTAAGAGGGTATATCACCTGAGGGGTGCAACTTTCATATAAGATTTTTTTACTTCAATCCTCTTATTTTTGGCTCTACATTCACTGGTACTATTTTTGCTACTTCATTCGTTTAAAATGTATATGACCATAACATACTGGCAATGATGTAAATTACGAAATGTTAAGAAAACTAATTAAATTAATGGTATAGTAGTATACACGTAATATAAGAATAAGTGTTATTTATATGTTAATCCAGTAAAAAAAACAGATTCTTTATGAGTATTCTTTGTCTCGATATATTGGCTATTTCCAGAAATACCGATAGTCGTTAACATTCTTATTTTAAATGAAATATCCAACCTATATATTACTGTGTTTATGGAAAATATATGAAATGTTGAGTTGAAAACATGTAGCATATCAGATTCTTATAAATCCAGCTGTTTTGGAGTTATTGGCATTTTTTTAGACCGACAGGGACGTACAAATATATATATTTTTTCATATACAGTTACACGTTTAACTGTTAGAATATTATAAAAAATGTTAGAGGTTCCATTTGAAATAGTTGAAAATATGTTCTCTAAAAGTTTTCTTTAGAACTTATACGAAAAACTTTGAGCATACGTGCACCCTTAACTAAGAAGTCGATATCACCAAAAAAATACAACAAAAGTCCAATATACTGTGCGTAAAAAATGTTTAAACTTCTAAGATCATAAAGGAATACGTAGCTGGGCAACTGTACTTCAACGGCATCTGATATACAAAAAAGTAAACAAGTTGCTCCGGTAGCGTGTGTCAACATGCCTACCTGGCAAATAGGATTGGAGTGGGCATATGCTCTCTAGGTGGTAAACGAATGAGGTCAGTAGTGTTGTTTTATTTATCGTAAGTGCATCAATCTCTAAAATTTTCAAAACGGCTCATGTGTACAGCAATGCAGACTTGACGAACATGACTCTTACTTAAGGTGAAGTTAGATAAAATGCATTGGCATCTTCGAGCTTATATGCATACGCCAAATGAAGAAACTTTTAAGACAGTGGTGCAACATGATACTGGTAATTTACGTGCAAATCGTAGACGAGATGGTGGCCCCGGACGATCATAACGTATTTTTTCATCTGAAGAACAAGAGATAAACGTGGTCCATGAAAATCCGCGAATACGTACAAGGAAAATTGTTAGACAGGTGTCTGGACTATGCTAATCGACGATGTGCCACTTATTACACGAAGCTTAGTTATACTAACGTATACAGAATAAACATATAAGTTGCTTCACCCTCGAACGCTCCCCGCCTTACCAATTCTGCTCTCCACGCCTGTCTCGGGGACCGTTCGGTTCCCAGGATCCTACACGGTGGTCGACTCTAGAACTGTAACGTGTTGAGTGAGATCGATATATTGTGGGACAAAGAATCTTGAATATCTGTTAGTGTTTATTTTATTTTTCTTCTAAAAGTGCCCGATATATTGTACTGTGAATAATTGTAATCCGTCAAAACATGGTTTTTCCTTTTTTCATTAATCAAGGTATGTATTTTATATTTTATCAACTAATATTAAGAAATAAGTCACGATATAAAATTTTACTCGGTACGCCGATAAAAATTAAAATCCTCATTTGAAAGATTGTCCTGATTAGTGCTATAAAAATATCAGAACTTTAAGCAAATATTTTTCAAATTAAATATCAAACATATTTTTTGTATCAACCAACAAGTAAGTTCTCTGTACTGGCATTTATTTAAAAAAGTGTAATATGCAATAATTATAAGTACGTATTTAATTGTGTCATGTAAATTTTACACTCAAGCATTTTTGTTCAAGCGGAGTTTCTGATAAAACCAAAAATATTTTGGCGCCAAAGTTGCAAGGTGCTGACGTTCAAACTGGTACCCCGATTCTAAGTGATACATGTGCACAAACAGTATATAATAAAAATGGTATGTAAGTAACATATTTAAATAAATTAAAATAATTTGTCGCAAATTAATTAATATACGTATAGAAATACTTATACATTGGGTTTTGATTTAAGTATTTTTTTTTTACTGGAAATAATATATAGTTTATTAAATTACAAAACAAGAATATAATGCATTGTTATTATATTTCATATCAAGACTGCCAAACGTCACAAATACTTTTGTGTAGAAGTCCAAGAAAAGCTGCATTAAAAGAGCAAGTAAAACCCTATATTTACTTTTTTTTTGGAAAGAAACTACTTTTTTCAGTCCTTGGTCATTTTTTGCGACAGTATTTACGTGCTCCGGTACGGCTTTGATCTCAAAACATCACAGTGCCGACAACGAGTGGTATAACTTTCATAAATGATTACAAGCCACGTGACTCGCCACGTGACCAGGACTGTGATTCTCGAAGAACAACTCGTATGTAAATAGATTTCTTGTGACAATTGCCGTAGTGGGAAAGAGGATATTCGCATATGAATTGCTCTGCGATTGATTTGAGAACCTCGACCTTAATCACGTGGCTTTTAATCATTTATGAAAGCACTGTATTTATTCAGTAAACTTTGAGTGTAGTCCCTAGCCAAGCGATTTCATTACTTTTTGTAACGGTGCGGGTCTTTACATTAGTTTTTACAGGTGTAACAACATGTATAGCAACTCAGAGTTGATAGATATCGTTTTAATTTATCGTGATGTAAAAATGCTTTAACAGAACGATTTCCTGGTAAACATGTACCAAATGCAGCTACTTTTACCGCGGTGTCCAGAGCGCAAGTTTAGTGGAAAAGATGGAAGTCTAGGACGTCCACGGCGTATTGCAACAGTATGGCGTGTCATATACGATGCTCAATTATATCCGTACCATGTACAGCGTGTCCAAGCATTAATACAGGGACAGGATGTGGGAGACCAGTACCATGGCCGCCACGATCTCCTGACTTTTAATCATTTAGACTTCTTTTTAATAATAATGATAATGATAATGATAATGATAACGATAACAATAACGACAACGACAACTATAACTATAACCATGACCATCACCATGACGATGACGATGACGATGACGATGACGATGACGATGACGATGACGATGACGATGACGATGACGATGACGATGACGATGACAATGACAATGACAGTGACAGTGGCAGTGACAGTGACAGTGACAGTGACAGTGACACTGACACTAACACGAATAGGAACAGGAACGATAACGTTAACGGAAACGACACCGACAACTTTTTAAGGTTTGATTTTCATTCTTAATCTCCTCGTTCTCTGTTCTCAGGGTGTTAAGTTCCTTGTTTAATTCAACATTTATGTTATTTCCTTCTTAAGTTCCGCGGTATTTGTAGGCAACTGTTTTTTTTTATAATATCAGTTTCTTTCAACACATTTTGCTTCAAATCATAAATCGTTTTATTTGATACATTATTTTCTCCCATGCCTTTATTTTACTAAATATACCTAAACCGTGTTTGCCACTTAGTTGTATTTATAGATATCAAAAGACTGGAGTGATAACTTTTTCTACCGACACTCGATACAATAGTGTATACCTTCGGTTTTAGATTCAAAATAGTTCGTTTCAATTTAGATTGTTTACATTAAATGTTTTTATTCCATTTACCATACCTATTATGAAAATTTTGTATTTAGGAATATATTATTGTCTATTGGAATAGTCTACTCGTGGCCAAAAAAACTTACAGTTTTGTTTCACTTTCTACTACAGTTTTTAATGAAACACATAGAGTACTAAAATACACGACTATCCACCCATGTAGTAACAGACAATGATTTGTGGGGATACTTTTGAATTTTCGCAGATGACATGAGATAACATTCCTGTTATTTACTAACATCTATAATATTATTCAGTTCTTAAATGTCTAAAATTATTTATATTTGTAGAAAACGCTATTTCCAGTATCCGCCGCTTTTAAAGTCGTTTTTCTCAAAAGCGGCTAATTTTAACGTGATATTCCAAGAGGACCTGTTTTAAAGATTTTTTTGACGATCTTTAATTACGTTCACTCTAAATTTATAAAAATATTCATACAAAAAATTTCTAATTCATTATTTGAAGGACAGGTTAGCCCTTTGGCATTGGAACATATGCGTCAAATTAAGAACGTAATTAGAAAAGAATGCGAATATGAGAACAAAATTAGAAAAAAAATTGGTAAACTCACAAAATGTTATTAGCAGAAATCCTTAAAAAACATTTGATGCTGTTCAATTCTGCTAATTTTGAGTTTTCGGAAACATGTTTGAAAAGTGATATATAGGGCGTTGTGGCATTAATTTTTCATGTAGAATTATCCCCCGAAATATTGACGCATCATTTCCGGACACCCTGTATATGTACCTATAATGTTCTAATGGCTCGAGCAAAAATTTGTCGACTGTTTTAATCTAAATAAAAATAAACACAAAATAGAATACATTTCGTTTTTTTCATGATTCATGGCATCTTGTAATTATAGAAATGTGAAATATACTTCAGTATATTTATATTTGTACGAGTTATTACTAAATATCAATTTAAATGATAACGGAAAATTACAACCACTAGTTTTTTAATTAAAAGAAAAACTGTCTGTGTGTGTATCTTCAGAAATTGTTTTATTTATTTTGAATTTTCAAATTTGAATCTCGTGATTTTTTTGTATTGAAGCATATAGAAATTGATGAATATTGAAATAGAACAACTGTTGAACAAAAAATTGTTCACAACTAGTAATTTTATTCACATATGTATATGAAATATCTATTTCTGATTGATCCTAAAAATATTTTGGTT
Organism: Monochamus saltuarius; assembly: GCA_025584915.1. NCBI lineage: Eukaryota > Metazoa > Arthropoda > Insecta > Coleoptera > Cerambycidae > Monochamus > Monochamus saltuarius. Next base: position 27,074,481 of record CM046722.1, read on the forward strand.
CAGTGGTACATCAAATTAATATAAAAAGTCAGTATAAAATGCATATTACAGAAATATAATTATGCTTTTCTTTTTACGAAAACTTTTTATATGAAAATATTTCTAGCATCAAGACTTTAAATTATATTAGTTAAATTATGCATGTCATTATTTCGACAATTTAACATTGAGGTCATTTGTGCCCCCTTTAGGTCGGGTATTACATTACCCTCAAACGTAAAGCAATTTCGCTGCTTTGTTTGCAATTCTCAGGTAAATGTATTGTTGTGTTATGAAATTTTTGTTGGGCGCCAATTAATATTTGTGTTGAAATTGTATTTGTGTTTCTGTATGATTTGTATTTATGTGTTTTGTGTGTAAAAGAAAATTGTATTTATTGGACTACAAACCTGTATCTTATATTTTTTTTATGCTTATTCAATTACCCTGGCTGCTTGGAGAACAAAGACTCTGGTAGTCGGTCTGCTCGTCAAGTCAAATCTTTTAACACACTGTATCTTACTTTCAAATAAATATCAATTTAAAATGGACAATTTTTATTTCATAAGAGATTTGTTTACTACTTATTCAAGAATATTTAACGTTTTATGAACATTTATTAACAGGTAACATATTAATTTTATTTTAAAGGCAGTTGTGTATTAAAAGTTGCCTATCTTTGAAATTTACATAGTACAACACATTCTTAAAATCCGTGATTCTATGGTATTCTGTTAGTGTATGTTTATTGATGGTAATGTATTATATTTGCAAATCATAACCTTTTGACAGATGTTCCACTAAATAACGAATTTTAATATATTAAATAGAAAAGTAAAGATTATTAATTATACTACGGTAAGTAACTTATTGTTTTAATAAGTTTTAGAGTCTGTGACTGTCTATTTTGTGAATTTAATAGCTAGCTAGCGTTTATTTTCTCTGATAAAATTTACGTAAATTTCTGTGAATTTATGTGCACATAAAATACCTTTCTGTAGTTGATTTTCTTTTATAAGACTTCGACTGGAAATCCTTTGGAACTCCTCTGAACTGGTGATTGGGCTGCAGATGATTGGTTTTCCCACTATATGGTACTGCCAAATTTCTGTCTTGGATCTGGATCTCTGTTTATATTGTTGTTCGACACTTTTCTTGCAACGTGAGTATTACTTTTGACTATTATTTGGACTTTTTCTTGCTAATTTCTAAATTTTATGGAACCTCTGTTCAAAACCGACGCTGCCCGTTCTTACATTCTTTCGTATCTAATCAACAAACTTTTGTTTTTCCACTTTTCTACCAAATTGATAACTTGATGCCTTGTTGTAAAATTTGCACACATATTATGGTCCATACATATGATCTTATATAGTTTTTCGATGCACTGTTTTTTTTATGTTTTCACTCCACTACTTAAAACTATGACAAAATTTTTAATGTTATTACAATTTTCCTTATATCTAATTATTAAATATTCTTCAATATTACTCTTTTTATGTACATTGTTATATCCTTGTGAAGCCAACTTTAGACTTGACATTTGTCCCTGTCTATGATATTTATTTGACATTTCTAAATATTTTACTATTTTATTTATTTAAATTACTAATATTTTAATTATCTTCACTTGACTTACGTTGATATGTGTATGATGTTATTAAATGATCTTTTCTTTTTCTATATACTTTAATCTTGGTTTAAGTCCTTTTGTTTATGTACTATACAAAAATGTGATATCATGTCCCAATATTTAATGAATTTTAACTATTTTTTTCTTTCAAAAATTGGTAATTTATTTAATTTACTCTACAATAACTGTTTATATGCTCTGCATTGTCAATTTTTATATTATTTTGTATAATTCTACTATGTTTTAATTTTTATAACAACAATAATTTCTATTCTATTTTATGGTTTTTAAAATAAACATGTAAATTCTCATAAGTATTGAAGCTGAATTTTTTATATTGTCTCAGTATATATCTATATCAGAGGCAGCCAACCTAAAAAAGAATGTTAAAATTAATGCAAAGATTTAGGTATAATATCTTATAAACAAGAAGTATATACGCACTGGCAATCAATTGCAGAGTATTAATTTAACTTTTACCTTTTCCGTTTAATTTAATACTAAATTCTTCCACATTTCTTGATATGTGGAATGTTGCTAGAGTTACACCTGTGCTAAAAAAAGATGATACAAGTGTTTTTCGAAATTGAACACCAATATCAATTTTACTAACTTTTGCTAAATTATTTAAAATTATAATTATATATTAATATTTTTTAGAAAAAAGATCCACTACCACTTATTTATATTGCATAACTAAGATTGTGGCAGATGTTTTTACATAGTTTATATTATTTATATAGACATTTAAAAAGCATTTGCTCAAATTTGTCTATATTTTTTATTATTAAATAAGTTAAGGTTGGTTGGATTTTGTAATAATTTAATCTCATTTTTCACATTTTTGTCATCACAAACAATTTGTAGAACATGAGAGATATTGTTCCTTTATAATATATGAACCTACTTCCGGCGTGCCATAAGACCCTGACTTGGGCCTCTTTGGTTTCATATATTTGTCAATGACATCGTTCTGAACTGTTAACTGCCATAAATTGATGTTTGCAGATGATCTTAAAATCTATTTTAGAATAAATTTGGTATGAGACAGTTTAATGTTGCAAAATAATGTCCCTTCAGTTGTTGAATGATGCGCAAAAAAATCACTTGCAATATTTTAAAATGCAATATGATTACCTTCCTGTAGAAGGAATTAAGTAATATTGTTTGATTACATGATTGATTCTGAAAAGATTAAGAGTTGTTATTGAATTAAAGATCGGGTTATTTATTTTTTGATTCACAACTATCATTTGCAAATTACATTAACGAGACTGTATCAGACGCTCATAAAATGTTTGTCTATCTTCTCAAAAACTGAAAAGATTTTGGTAACTGTGCTATTATAAAAGTGTCGTATTTCAGTTTGACTGGCCTAAACTTGTGTATGGCACTATAATTTGGTATCCTTGGTATGAATGCCATAAAACTAACATTGAATTTGTTCAGCGGAGGTGAACGACTCGAGGTAATTTTACTGTGAAAATCATATACCAAATGTCTTAGCAAAGTCGCCTATACCGGGTGTTCCCTCTAAGACTTTGAGTGCTTATATCTCAGAAACCATCATAGCAAGCGCGACGAAATTTGGTATACAGACACTAAATGATCTGATAACATCAATTCTTATACAGGGTGTTCCATTTTTCAGTAAATTGATTTAATTTTGATTTTTTAGAAATCAACCCTTCTAAAACTTATGTTTAAATTGAAATATACACATTATGAAAATTAATCATTAAAAAAATTGACATAAAAAACGCCTCCAAAAAGTACCCAAATGTCGTTGTTTTGTTATGTAAAATGTTTATAGACTTACACAGAAGAAACTAACATTGGTAAACGTCAAAACTATGAATTGTCATTGAATTGTCAAATATTAATGGCATAAAGTATTTTATTACCTACACATAAATAACGATAAATAATGTATTGAATGCAATTTATGTATGCATGTAACTTGACCCTTCATCTTTAAGTAAGTTATTTCTGAAACATTTCTGTTTAATATTTATTCACAAATTTAGTTTACATTCTTCGGTTTATTGTTAGTAACTAGGTACATGTATGTGTAAATAAATGTTTAAGTGCACAGGCGTAAGTTTTACAAGTAAACTTGATTGCCTGCTTGCTCCTCATTTATCCACGCTTTGCTATGTTATTTCGTTCCTGTTTCGTAACTACACTCCTAAATAAAATAAAATACAAAATAAAATAATTCAGATACACAATTGAAAGTTTCAAATAATATAAAGTTTTATTTCCCTAGCATAATACTTATTTACTTATATTAGTTACTCATATAATTGTAATATTAACATGCCTTTTAAACTTAATCTAATAATTTCATAAACAAATTAATACCTTGCTTTTTTAACCAACTTCTTATAGTTTTTTTCAATTTGTTAATATGTTTAATTTCCCTAACATCCCTGTCATAATACATACAATAATTTATATTGTACTTCTCGAAAACCAACTCTTTCTAAAGATAACAGAAGCTCTTTATGACAAACTGTGTCAAATATAGATATAGTTTTAGATCTAAGAAAACACAGAGGGAGGGTTTAGATCGATCTGCGGCATCATACATAAGATTTGTCAAATATGCAATAGCATCATTAGTTGAACATTTTTCTCGAAAACCGAATTGTAACCCTGACAACACTTCATATTTTTTTAAGTAAGAGTTAATTCGTTGTTTCAATATTTTTTCTAAAACTTTACTAAAACAAGATATTAACGATATGGGTCTGTAGTTTCCTATAAGATCTTTGTCTCCACTCTTCCAAATTGGGGTAATAATTGCCTCTTTAAATGCACAGGGATATTCGCCCGTTTCCAACACTTTATTGTATATATAACATAGTGGTTTTACTAAATATTCTTGTAGTTCCTTTACTGTTTCTGACCTTACTCCGTCCTTTCCTGGAGATTTATTGTTTTTTAATTCACCTATATATTTTTTTATTTCAGATTCGTCAGTGGGACATAAGAAGAAAGAATTGACATTCCGACCTTGAGTTTGTATTTCATCACAGTCACAGCGAATTTTTTCAGCTAAATTACTACCGATATTTGCAAAATAATCGTTAAATTCATTTGCAATAATTTGTTCATCTGTAATTATACATTCATTTTTTTTAATGGAATCAATACTATTGTTTCTATTTTGTTTATTATTAGTTAACATTTTTACATTACTCCATAATGTTTTATTATCAACCTTTCCTTTATATATTAAATTTTTTATATATAAATTTTTTGCTTTTTTAACTAAATTGTTTAGTTTATTTCTGTACTGGGTATATTTTAATTTTATATCAATATTATTGGGATTTTTTAATACGTTTTGATACATCCTATCCCGTTTTATCATCGAGTTTATAAGTCCTGCAGTTATCCATGGTTTCCTCCTTTTATGCTTGCTATTACATTTTAATATTTCTGTACATTCACTTATTACCTTACGTACAATATTTATAAAAATATCTGTACATTTGTTGACATTATCATTTTCATAAACCTCTTCCCAATTTTGACTACTAATAATATTTTTAAGTTTCTGTCTATTTAGCCTGCTAAAAAAATTTTGATATTCATTATTATTTACTTGTTTATGTGTTGACAAATCTAATATTGTTGTATAGTGGTCAGTAATTGTAGTTTGCATTACAACAGCTATATTATTAATCATGTGACTTTGTTCTTTAAAATATAAGAATATATGATCAATACAAGATTTTGAATTATTTTGTTCTCTAGTGTATTTATTTATATATGAAATAAATCCATGTTCATGAAGAAGATCCAGATAATCAAAATAAGTTTGTTCATTAGATAGGATATCAATATTTAAATCACCTACAAATATTGTTAATTCTGCTTTTTTTAAAGAATTTAAGTAATCTCGTAAATTTGAAATAAAATCATCCGAACATATATTAGGCGATTTGTAGATAGCTATTTTTTTTATTTCCTTTTCATTTTTTTGGACGTTTATTTCTACGACGGATATAGCACCTATTTCTACAATGATAGATTTATATTTATAAATACTTTTAATATAAAGAACAACTCCGTCATTCTTATTATATCTACCTTCATTATAAATAACATTATAATTATTCTGCATCTGAAAAATACTTAAATCATGTACATTCCATGATTCCGTGAATACAATACAGTCAAAGCTTTGCTGAAATTGATTCAAAAATACAACGTACTCTTCAAAGTTCTTTGAGAGACTTCTAAGATTATTATGAATAATAGAAAATTCACTAGAATAATTACTATTTCTGGCCTTAATTAATTTTTCATATTCTTCAACTGTTTGCAATATCTCTGTTTTTATGTCAGGATTACTGTAATCTCTTATATACGAATCCATTTATAATATATTTTAAACAAAATATTTAATAAATAAGTAGCATTTATATATAGAAAACTGACTTATACTACATTAATCTTAATAAAGCTACAATTTGAATTTTACTTGGCTCTTCTTTGATTACGGTACGACACCGATGCCGACGTGGTCTTTGGGCTTGTATTTTTTATCTTCCTTCTTTTCTTTTTATTTGCCTCTTCTTGTCTTGTATGAATGATCTTAGGAACTGGTACAACTTCTCGTATATCTTCTTTTTCGTCGTCTGATATAGATTCCTCTTCTGTTGTTGTATTTTCTGATATTTCCTCTCCTAGATTGTCTATTACGTTTTCTGTTTCTAATTGTTCTAATAATTTCGGTAGAATAAAAAATAAATACAAATTTTAATTTATTAACAATAAAATAAAATTACATTAACTATCTACATTATTACATTTGGCTTTATATTAAACAGTTGCTCTGTAATCTAATTTCTTTTACAGAGCACCGTTCAATCTAAGGGATGGTCATACATGTACGATAAACGGATCTTGCCATTACATTGTTTGATACCTTATTACGTTACGTTGTGTATATTGTAACAACAGTTAGTTTTCATCATTGATACGATATTCCAACGAGATGTTTTCGTAGTGTACATAGAATTATGAAATTAGTTTATTTTTTTTTAATTTTATTAGTTTATAAATTTTAAAGCTCACGACAGACAACAATTGAATTTATTTATTATAGAATCATCTTCAAAGTGAGTTAGGGACTTCTTTATAACCATCATTGCATGTTTAGAATTAATTCTAAGAAAATGGCTATGTGATATTTTTCGATTATTCACTTCGGTGTCCGATGTTATGAATCGTTATGTTTTAATGTAATTTGTGGCACTACACACACATACCTGAAAGATAAAAACAATAATAATTACAAATTACTATGTAGCTTTAAATGAATATGTGTTAGGTACCTTCTGGGTCTAGTAAATTCTCAGGTGGTTCTTTCGAAGAGCAGTTGCTTTATGTTAGTTCTGTATCATATTTATAAAATACAGAAATTCTGACGTTCTGACTTTCAGTTCAAGGAGAAACACGTTCACATTATAATATATAAAGTTTTAGGAGTCGTTTTGTTCGAAGTTATTTGTTGCTAAATAAGTAATCAATAATTATTACAGCAGTTAGGAAAAAGGAATATTATTTAGGTACTTGTGATAAAAATACGGGTACCTAATTATTATGTAGGTACACTGCAATAACATTAAAAAAAGTCAATTACTGAAGTTTTATTACATTATAATGGAACAGTTTAAAAATATCTACAGATATTTTATACAATATTCACGCTGAAGAGAGCTGTAACGTAAGACTGCGCCGACGCAACGACCTCAGTGCTCCAAAAGTCTCAACTCAAGTCTAAATTTGTATCTCTCTCTCAATAACACCATTGTGCATACGTAAATTGTATTCAATACATTATTTATCGTTTATGTGCAATAAAATACTATATACCATTAATATTTGACAATTCAATGACAATACACACTTTACATGACAAAACAATAGAATTTGGGCACCTTTTGGAGATATTTTTTATGTTCAATTTTAAAATTTTTGAATGTTTATTTTTCAGAATGTGTTCATAATGAAGTATATTTCAATTAAAACATAAATTTTAGCGGGGTTGACTAAAAAAAAATCAAAATTAAATCGATTTTCTGAACAATGGAACACCCTGTATAAGAATTAGTCTTTGTATCATTAATTATTATAAAAAAAATTGTAGGATTTGTGATGCCATGTATCTGTTAATGTGTTTTTTTTTTTGTATAATAAATGTTTTCAGTGTTTTTTGACTTTAGAAAAGAAAATACGGATTTGTTATATTATCTGGTTTCTTAAACACATCTAATGCGTGCTAATGTAATAAAAAATGAGGGTCTGTTGTATATATTTTTTAACAAATTGTTAGGTTGACCATTTTTAGGACGCAGTTGAATTTCAAAATAGTTTATTGAGATACTTAATTCAAACTAATTTAGTTATAGACTTGTTGATATTTGTTTATTGTAATAAAAAACATAGGATTTAATTTAATTTAGATATTTTTCATAATGATTTATCTTGACATATTGTCGTGTTTGTATTTTTTTGTTTTGGTAATAAACATTGTTTTTGAATGCAAATATTTTCCTCTACATAACTTTATTGCTTGGAGACTACTTAATAAAAAGTACTTATTAATTGCCATTTTGATATTTTTAAAATAATTTAGATAAGAACCACTGTTAGCATGTTTGAATATTTGGCAAATGTGACAATATATAGGCACTGTAAATATTTATTATAGATAATAAAAAAAATATTCGAATCTGTAAAACACAGACGCGTGTAGACAATTTACATCTTATCTCACTTGGTTTCTTAAATCATTAATTTATTTGCAGGTACTTTTTGTTTTATTGCAAACAAACTGGAGTCTTACTAAGCAAAAATTAATATTTGGCGATTATTATGCAATAGATAAGCTTCTTCAATTGCAGGAAAATGGTTGACAGATAAAGCGGTCACTTTCTAAGTAAAAGAAGAAGTCGCGTTTCTCCGATAAATGTTAAAGAGACATTGAGATCTATAGAAAATTAAAAAAAAATTAAAAGAAGAAAATTACTAACTTTACCTTTATTTTTGTTTAAAGTAGCTAAACCGGATTCTTTTATTAATTTTTGAAACTACAGGGTATTTCTTAAGTAAAGGGAAAAAATCTAGGGGCATATTATGTGACCAAGGATAAGGTTTTTTTGTTATATAAATGTGAGGCTTTACGACAGCCATTATCCAGCTACAGCGTTTCACAATTTAAAAAATATATATCAGTTTTTAATTTCTAAACCGCTTGAGATAATTTAATCAGATTCACCAAGTATGAAACAAATAATTACCAGTTTTAGAAACCCGGAAGTGACAGAAGCGTGGGTATCATCAAAGTTTACAGAATAAATATATCGATCACTATTTGCCAAAAAAGTATATCTCCCTGTGTAATATTATAAATAAAATAGGTCATCATATGCGTCATTGTTTTATGTTTACTTTTTCTTTCTTTAAGTACACCTTTTTGTATTTCAAACTACTTATCTTAGGCAGGCCATGCAAAACAATAATAATAAGTCATCATCTTATTTAATATTGTGTATTGTCAAATGAAGCTTATTTTTAAAAAAGATTAAGTTTTAATAATCGCTTATGCATATTCAAATGCTGAACTGGCCAATATGGTTTACATTTATAGCTTTACAGATGGAAATAGTACTGAGGCTAGGCGAATTTATAGGGAAATATTTCCAAATCATCCAACGCCTAATCCGATAATGTTCAGAAATGTTTTTCAATATCTTTCGGAGGCAGGTTCATTTTAGAAAGGTTCAATTCGTGGAAGGCCATTGAGTGTTAGAACGCCAGATTTGAAAGAAGCTATTCTACATGAAATTGAAGAAAACCCAGAGTACTAGGAAGATCGTTGCAAATCTTAATGTGAAACATAAATTATTTTTGTCCATTCTGAACAGTTATACTCGTATCACATATAAAAGGTTGAAACCTTACTGCCGCGAGGCCATCCTGCTCGCCTACAATTTTGCCATTGAAGTTTGCAAGAAATTTAACAAAATGTTGACTTTACCTCTGGTATATTGTTTACCGATGAAACTAATTTTCCAGAGAAGCTATAATGAACTTCCGCAATAAACACCTTTAGTCTAATGAAAGCCCTAATGCCTTAATGGAATCTCGATTTCCACATCAGTTTCTTTGAATGTATGTATGGGTATTACTGGAATTTTTTTGTTGTGCCTTACTTTTTACCAAGAAGTCCTACAGACATTTTCTTGAAAACGTTATACCTGCGCTACTTGACGATGTTATCTATGCGCTAAGACAAAGAATGTGGGGTCTGCACGATGGGGCTTCCCCACATTTTTGTTTAACTGTTTATGAATTTTTAAATGAGATTTAGTAATAATGTGATTGCACGAGGCACTCAAGAACCAGATTAACTTTGCCCACTCAGATTACCCAATATGAACCCTATTGATATTTTTGTTTAGGGGCATCTTAAGACATTAACTTACAAGATTCACATTAAATCTTAGGAGCACTTATGTCAACAAATTATAGCTGATTATAATGTAGTAAGAGCTACTCTTAGAATTTTTGCACATGCAATTTGAAGAAGATTGAGAGAGAGATTTGAAGATAGGTAATATTGGATATCTGACCGTAAGTTTCAATTAGGATCAACTTTTCTTAATAACGATTGTCGATATTATAGTACCTTTAGTATTTTACTCTTGAGAAAAATTTACATTTTTCGACATACCTCCTATACGACTGCAAAAAATTGAAATATGATTACTTTATTTTGGGTTTTAGGCCATGCAGAACTTTTTTGTCAAGAATATTTTTTTTCATAATATCAATAATAAAAAAGTTTTCCATATGGTGCCGACTTAATTGAACACACTGTATATACAAAAAATATGATACTGTTCTTATTTTTTACCATGAAGATGACTATCATACATGTATCCTGTAGTCAATCAAGATAATGATACATATACGTACAAGTTTCAAAAAAATAGTTTTTATTAAGTAGTCTTCAAGCAATAAAGTTATATGAAGAAACTAACTATAATAATAATAACATTTATTAATTACCATTATATGTTGCAAGCTCTATTGCAACTTATTGTGAAATCGTAAAACTAAATTAAATGAAGTAGATAAAGTGCACCTAGAACAGCATCCAATAGAGACTCTAGTTTTTTTGTATGTTTTTTTTAACCTCGCTGTACATCAAAATAAATAATTTCATTCATTAAATTATTTTAAATTTCGTTTTGTTTCGTAGTATATCATAAAGTAAAAAAATATGCAAACTAATTATATTTTTGTTATTTCATAATATTTTTAAATAAGTACCTCCATTTGTTTTCAATTGTTACTAATAAAATACTTATAATTTACAGTCTTCCCCTCCTTTGACACATTAATAAAATCTATAGATGCGTTATGATTATATATTCAATAAATATAAAATTTATATAAATAGGTATTGATAAGCCGATCCCTCAATTAGTCGAAATTTGAAGTCATGCAGTATAAATGGATAACTTTTATTCCTGTTATATCCCTATTATGGATAAGGTATGACATATTATTTTTATTTGATCACTTTTTTATTTAAATGTGTATTAGTGCCATCTGAAAAAAATTAAATAAACAAGTGTTCTAAAATGATCACAGTCAGTTAAAGCGCCAGGTGGTATTTACTTAATCAATTATATACAAAAATATTTGAAAATTTCATAAATAAATAATTAATTTATATTATAAATATTAATAATTCTTTGCTACTACCAATGAATAAAATATTGCATTAATATTGTTTGTATAAATTTCAATCAATTTTACGTTAAGAAGGCAAGTTCTCATACCTTCCGAAAATATAATTTTTGTGTTGATTTTTTTACTCCGCAAAATGTAATAAGTATAATAAGTAATTATTGTTGTTAAAATAATGAAAAGCTTCTACATGAAATTGCTCTGTCTTATAATATGGTAAAACTTGCTTGCAATGGAGGTGTTTAGATAATTTTGGAAAATAAGTAGAAACTCAAGATGCTCAGGTTGGAAACTTTGCTTAATATTATTCATTGTTTTATTTTTTTGTCTGAAAATACTATTCTACTTCATTATTAATAAATTATTATTATTACATACGTACATAAATATGGGTTTATCTCCAAAGCTGTATAAGATATAGAACAAAACAAGATATTACTTTTTTGTAACAAACTAATAGGAGAATTAAATCGCGAATGAAAATCTCAAATTTAGTAACACCGTCAAAATTGTATAAGTTCTAGAACTTAATTTTGACCGTACCTGTATAATGAAGCATCTCTAATTCCAATTTAAATAGTGAAATTTGTCTTTCTATGAGTTACTACTGCTATCCAAATTACTGAGGCTGCCAAGATAACGCTTTAGAAATTATGATTGAAATATTTATCTTCTTACTTGGAAACGTTGTATAGTCGTATGAATGTGAGATAGGCCAATAGTTTCTGGATACTATATATACAGTGTTAGCGCCTCTCGAAATGTGAGAAGACTGTGAACTTTTCGCAAGCTAATTTGTTTACAATTAGTACTTTGTAGGGAAGAGCTACTTCGATTTTTTGAAAGGGTTATTTTTCCAGAGAGTGTTATTAGGTATTTCTTTTAGAAAATATTATCAGACAACACCCATGAGGATACCCATATATCAAATGTGATTGATAAATGTCTATTGACTGTTTTTTTATTGGGGTCAAACTTCGAAAAATTAGGACTAAAAATTACAATAAGCAGGTTAAAGATGACCATGAAAGTGAAAACAAATACTAATCGGACAAAAAGACTAAGTCTCGAGATCTAAATTGTTTTAAGGTCAGAATTAGAAAATATCTCAAAGAAAAAGCGTTTAATAATTTTAATGAGTTCTTTGCCGACCAGTTTTTAGATATGTAATTGTTTTTTAAAATATTTTTAATGTTTAATTTATTTACTGTTTTTTGGCGTACACTCTAAAGTGCACAAGTTTACTTTCTGCAGTGAAAGGCCATACGTCTAGTCCAGAATACGGAGTCGATTGCACAAATTATTTTATTTACTTATGCACTCTTATAGTCACATCTATTATATTTTCCGTTGTCTTATCTACGTTAAAAATAATAATCAGCGCCTCTTTAATGGTAGCGGTCTGTGTCATTTCTATGGTACTATAAGGAAAAATGACATCCTTAATGGTAGATTTTTTAGACTCCAAAGAACGAAGAAGGGATGGGACTTTCTGGGTTTGCGATTTTTCAATGCATTGCCTCCATATGTGAGGAAATTTAATAGTAAAATATTTAAAAGCAAAGCAAAACATTTCCTATTAAAGAAAACGTTTTGCTCTCTTGATGCGTTTTTAATCTGTGATTTGAATGATTTGTTTTGAATTTTGCTATTCAATTGTACGTATGTATTCTATTTTCTTTATTTTTTATAATTTTTATATTTATATTTCACTTAAATGTAAAATATTATTTGAATATAAAAGTAACGCCTACACCATATTTCCAAGAAATTCTTTAATTGAAAACTTTCATCATTTCCTGCATTTTAGAACATCCTGCTATGAAATCAGCAACCTAACTTTTCCCGATTCATTTCTGTTCGGAGCTGCCACGGCTGCATACCAGATCGAAGGGGCATGGAACGAGTCTGGCAAAGGTGTAGGCAGATGGGACTACCTAACACACACACAACAGATAGTAATAACTGATGGAAGCAACGCTGATGTAGCTTGCGACTCTTATCATAAATATCAAGAAGATATAGCCATGCTCAAGGAGCTGGGTGCAAAAATTTATAGATTTTCTATATCGTGGCCAAGGATTTTACCTTCTGGATTCACTAACGAAATTAATCAAGCTGGTGTGGACTATTACAACAATCTCATTGATGGTTTATTGGAGGCTGGAATACAACCTTTGGTAAGGAATACTATACGGTATATGTTTTGTATAATGCATTTTGGTGTAAGAATAGTAAATGTTTAATTTTTTTTAAATAATCTTAATCTTATATTTCTCTTTGGCATCCATTAATATCTGCTTTACAGATGATATTAATTTCTCAAAATACTATTATAATTTTTATAATTTTATAGAAATGTGCCAAATGACAGAAAATTTAATCGTACTATTAGTTCTAGTTATCGAATACCACATTTAAATACTCGTATACAGAGTGGGCAGTTTAACTGGAGCAAATTCTGTAACTTAATAAATATTTATCGAAAAATTCCTGAAACACGTCAGTTTTTATTTTCAATGTGGCATATTACAAAGAAGTAAACTTTTTAGTAAGATTTTTTACAAATACTTTTACTTATTTTTTGTTACTTCTTATAGATAACGTGTCTGAAAAAAAAATAGAATAAGGAAATGGTTGCTGAAAATTTTTTAAATTATAATATATTTTTTCTTACTTGATAAGCCACAATAATAATTACCGTACCTACCTTATCACTTGATAGTTCGATACCCGGAGATGCTCCTCGGCAAATACTTTTAAAAATCAATAAATAAACCCGGTTGAACATGTTTTTGGAAATTGAAGAAAGTCTTGTTAGTCCAGTTAGGCAAATAGCTCGCGTTCAGAGTGTTACTCACACAAGCGTTTTAAAAATTTGGAAAAAAAGCACCCATATAAGATGCAAAATCTGCATCAGCTTAACGAAGATGTTCCTGATCATAGACACGACTGTTGCGAATAAATTATTTCTTCTATCGATGGTGGGCAAATTGCTTTGAAATGGATGTTGTTTTTGACGTTTAAATTACATGGGTATCTCAATCGCCACAACTGCCATTATTAGGCTGACGAAAATCCCCACTGGATGCGTAAACGCCATACTCAAAGGCCTCAAAAAACAAACTGGAACTATTGGGGATCGCATTGTAGGTCCTGTATTTTTCAATGAAAATGTAACCGGATAAACATACCTAACTATGCTCCAATATGAACTCCTGCATTTGCGGTTTAATTCAACAATAGTTTGGATCCCGATTTAGTTTACCAATGGATACGGTTTCAACAAGATGGAGCCCTACCACATTTTGCTCAAAATGTACGGACCTATCTCAACGAAGTGTTTCCGAATAGGTGGATTGGAAGAAGGATCCTAATTGAGTGGTCAGCAAGATCACCCAGTCTCACCCTATCAAATTTTTTATGGGCATATCTTAAAAGGAAGGTTGATGCTACCAAACATAACCACATCGCCGAGTGTCAACAAAGATCAGAGATGAAATTAGGCAAGTACTGCGGGAAGTATTACAAAATGTTCGGAATGCTTTTTATTATCAATTAGGATATTGTCAGCATCAAGGTGGAATCACTTTGAAAATGTTTTGCATTAAACATTCCCTTATTTTATTTTTTTTACACATTGCTTATAAAAAGTAACAAAAAATACGTAAGTGTAGTTGTAAAAAATTGATCAACCTACTCTTCCATTTTAATAAAAGTTAGGGGGGGTGCAAGAGCATTACCGTTAAATTTAATGTAGTTTCGTGAAGAACTATGTATTGAATGTTGATTGGAGGTAAATTTATCGAAACAATATAAAAAATAAAAATTTATTAAAAGGTTAAAGTTTAATTAAAATAAAATACCGTCACGTATTAGGATCTCGGTAGCTGCAGTTGAGAAATTAAAATAATAATGGCATACTATTAATTTTTTATAAAAGGGCTCTAGAATAAAGGGACCATATTTCGCGGGGACAGTCACACAGGAAAATATTTTTTATAAAAGCAGGACAAAAGCGGAACACGAACTGAAACGAGACCGGCGGCTTAAAATAGCCGGACCCGCCTAAATCGGGGCGGAGGGTCACTTTACTCTAGAACTAATGTCTTCGCTCCATTGATCTTTTACTTGAAATTGTATCTGCTGATGAAGAACCGTGTTAATGGCATGGCAAATTATAAAACAGCTTTCTGGGATATACCCTAATATAATTTAATATTTTTCAACTTCAATACCTACCTTGTATTTCAGAAACAAAGCATGTTTGTACAAAATTTTATATGAATTAATTTTCATTGTAGAATCTAGTGGTGATGTTTGACCAATCAGTAACTGAACACTCCGTATATTCCATAATATCCATAGCTTTTTCCACAGCTCTTTAATAATAAATATTTTTATCCTACAGGTGACTATGTACCACTTTGATGAACCACAGGCATTAAATTTTATTGGAAGCTTCACTAATCCTGATATTATTGATTACATGGTCCAATATGCTGACCTATTATTTTCACTTTACGGAGATAGAGTGAAGACGTGGCTTACATTCAACGAACCTGTCTCGTTTTGTTTATATTTTCCTTATGTATACACATTTTATGGATTTATAGTACCAAATGGAATTTCAGAATATCTGTGTATACATAACATCATTAAGGCTCATGCAAGAATTTACCGCTTGTATCAGAGAAAATACAAACTTAAGCAAAAAGGTGAGAAAAATATATACAAATTTATATAAAAGTAGAAAGGGGAAATGAGAAGTTTGGGTAAAGAGAACAATCCGGATAAAGTACACTGGAAAAAAATCACAAACGCTTGTAATGAGTTAAACGGCGAACCGCAGTCTAAAAAGAAGTCATATAAAGAATAGATTATAATATGTATGTATTATGACGTCATTTGACTCATTCTTTAAATTTAGTTATTATTATCATCACCGTTTGTTTCAACTGTATTAAAGAATTATCGAGTTTAGTCCTTTTATTTATTGCAATGACATTAAAAATGGAGCATACCTCACCTAATTTAACACCACGTGATCCAAATTTTATTCATATTTTTTGTATCTTCCCAGTAGGCACATACGAGTACTATCGAGTTTGAGACACCGTGTACCTTGTTGTTAATATATTCTACTGAAATATGAATTAATATGTTCAATTGAAGTTGGATTTAGTTGATTCTGACAATCTACCAAAATTTGATATTTTGTTGATTATGGTTTTTAATAACGATAAAAAGTATACCAGTACAGAAATGAAGGGAATAAGGTACAAAGTTATTAACATATTCATTTTTCAGTTTCTATTTCGTGTCGTTTCGATTAGAATATATAAAATTAAGCTATAACCAAATTAGATTTTATTTATTTACTGTTATTTAAATATATTAATCCTCTATATTTTACGTATTAATTCCGCAACAAAATAATCGTATAAAACGACAAAGTTAAAATTGGTTTTTCCCAAAATTTTACAGCTCATTTTTGGATTAAAAACTTTCATTAATTTATGTTTATGGAAAATAGATATAATTAAAAATAAAATGAGCTATTATATTTTCTTCTCAAAAGCATTTAAATTATTAAAATACGAAGGCTGCTAAATGACGTCTTGGAAGACCACCGTTATCAGAACGCATTGTTTACCATAGCAACCGTAATACAACAATACAAGTATGAATCAAAATCAATAAATAAGCAGGCCCAGGGGTACTGAAAATGGTTCCGCCCGCCACAAAGCCTAGCTGAGAATAACAGGGACAGATCAAAGATATTAGCTAAGACTAGAGATGTGCAAGTTAATTCTATTACAGGCAGCAACCAGTTACCTAGGCCCTAGCTTACCAATCCGGAAAACAGCACAATACGTGGAAGCCTCAAAACCACTATTCCAAATGAACTTGAAATTTCACGCAATAATTTTTCTATAAGTGTGTTATATGAAACGTTTCTGGTTTCAGTTATATTCTCCAACATTTCATGGGTTCACATTTTGGCTGATGGAACTTCTGGACGAGTATTTTTTATTCTCCTCGTCCTATTATGTTATTAAAATTGAAATAGTAATTTTTATAAGATTTTTCTTTAGGGTTAACTATTTTCCAATTTAAACCATTTTTTTAATACTTGTTGAATTTAAAATGTTTTTGTGTCTAGAAATTTTTTGAAAAGCATTACAGGTTTTCAGTCAAATAAAAAGTGTTGCCTTTCCAGTATCTGATTTACACATCGATATCTAGTAGATTTCAGGTATTTTCATTTTGCGTTCGACGACAGTTCATTGTTGTTTTATATAAAATATGTACTGCTGAGTATTAAACATTTGGAACTTAATGAAATTTATCACTAGCGTCTGTTTTTTTTCTTTGTTACAGCTTCACTAAGTATTGTTTTAGCAATGTCTACTAAAGTTGCTGATTATACTTAAAACTTATTTTTATTTATTTGAACCAAGTAGGTATCTAATATTGATTATAATTTCTTTTTAATATTTTCTAAATTCCTGTCCTTTGCTTACAGGTAAAATGAGCATGGCAATACACGCAATCTTTGCAGAACCAGCTACCAACTCATCTGCTGATATTGAAGCAGCTCACAGAAAACTTTTGTTTGACGTAAGTTGAAAATTACCGCATTATATATAAAAAAAGATCAGAATACTAAATAACGCTCAAATATACAAAATATAACTTCAAATGCACACTCACAAAGTTAGAAAGCCATTTATCCGAAAAGAACAATGTCAAGGCGATTGCAGATATTCCATAGCCGTCTGGACGCGAAAATATTATGGAAAACGTAAGTACGGTAGGCAAAGTTTGCAGATTTATTCTAACTTTGGCATTGTGATTGTACTGCTGGATGTATATTTACATTTCCCTCGACTTCATCGAGATACAGACGTACAAGTTATTGCAATAATAATGGCACTCCCTCAAAACAATTTTTGATGATCTTTTCGTTAGGTCTCTATTGGTGAATGGAACAATTAAGAACTTATACGGGGTTAACTATGACTAATAGGGGATAGAGAAAATTAAAAATTAATGGAATCGCCTTTCAGAAAAATTCCAAACTTATTTATAAAGCGAACTTTTTTTTTCGATATATTAAATCCTTATTTAACGCTGCCTATGCGACCCATCCACTGCACGTTTACAGAATCAGAGTAGGCAACCAGCAAGCAACGGTTGCAGTCGCTGTCGTGTCATAATTCAATTCCTGTGTTTACGTTGTAGTTTTGTGTACTTCTTCAGTTTTTAGTGCCTTATTTTAATTTTAAACGTTTTACATTGAACAAAGGAATATGTGTCGGGTACAGATATTTTCCCACAATATAGTTCGCCGGTTTCTTTTTCTTATAATAATAGGCATTTTATCTAACTGCACCTACGGAAAATGTGTATTATCGGTAGTGAGTGGTTGTAATGGAGAAAATGTAGTTTTGCCAGTTTGTAACCAAATAATGAAAAACGAATGCAAAATACTGGAACTGAATTAACTGTTACCTATCTATCAGGTATTATTACTAATAAGAATGTTAATTTTCTTCATTTAGAAACGCTGCAAAAAGACGACCTTATCTATGGATCTAAGTCATCTCAGGCGATGCTTAAAATAGGCGCCGACTTTCCGTAGAAATGAAGGGTTTTGCCCCATTTTTTAAATATCGAGTTAAAATTCTGGAATAATATTTTAATGTCTTTTAGGCCTCCCTGAGCACGTGGTAAACATTTTTGTACTTAGTCATAGTTAACCCTGTAGATGTCACTAAGAATACGCCAGCAGTTTAAAAGCACCCAAATGTGTTTTAAAAAGTGTCATTATTACGGTAATAGATACATAGCCAAGCTGATTTATGACGTCTATAGATACTTACCAGCGAAAATTTTAAAATTTAGCAACTTTGCACTCACATGGTTCAGTTCGAAAAGAGGTTTAAATAATGGCTTGAAATATTTTTTCAGTGTAAACATGCATTTAAAAATCTCTTCAATCGTCTCATCGTATTACACTCATTTCTCTGTATCTCCTTTTTAAATTAATGACATTATAACTGATCATCCTGTATAGGTAAGTTTGGTTAAATTACAATAATATCGACACTACTATATGCACCCGTCCTTAGTCGGTCCTTATGCGAGACATATTCATGTTATGTAACTATGAAATACCTATAGGTTTCATATCCAGGGTGAGTCATTAATAATGGTACATAGCTTAAGGGCAGATTGTTAACGTCAAAATAAAGCAATTGAGCCCAACATGACTTATTCAATTATTGCTCCTTTTCATTCTACAGGGTGGTAATGTTATAAAAATGTTTTTGATTTTTTGCTACATTTTAAGATCGTATTTTGAAAATGTATAGTCTTATGTTTTTTGAGGTGGCAATTACGAATATGCAAACAGTGTTGAAGTCACGACTAGAGGGCGCTAGTTATACTGTACTGTCAATGTAAAAATATGTCTAATTTTTCGTATTTTACACTTTTGAATAAGAAACTATTGAACTACCTTCAATTCTAAATAGAAAAGATATACCTGTTACAAATCGATAAACTCAACCGTTTTCGAGAAACAGATGATTTAAGTTTTTGAGATCCGCGGGAATTAAATTAGAAAATTGGAGTCTTAAAATATCAAACCTGAATTAACAATAAGACGAACACTACAACGACTGAAAATTTTATTATGCATATCTTAACAAATTATTAATCATAAAAAATTCTCGAAGTGACCACCAGCAACCAACGCACTTTCTTATCCTCTTATTTAAATGTTGTCTGATGTTGAATAAAGTTCTATGTTGTTTGATAATATTAACCGATTCTCGAATCTTTTCCCACAGTTGTTCTCGACTATTAATAATGTATTTGTAAACTAATCATTTAATATAGCCCCAAAAGTAAAAATTCAACGGAATTAAATCAGGGCTACGTGCAGGCCAAGGAACTTCGCTGCCACGCCCAATCCAACGCAGCGGAAAGTTTCTATTAAGATATTCTCTTACTCGTCGAGGGTAATGTGCAGGTGCATCATCATGCAAAAACCAGAAGTACTGCCGCAAATTTAAGGGAATATCTTCAAGAAGCAGTGGCAAGTCATTAATTAGAAAATTTAAATAATTTTCTCCGTTAAGTAAATATGGTAGTACGAACGGCCCACAACATTATCGGAGAGAATTCCACACGAAATATTGATAGAGAACTCTTGCTGAAAATGTACTTCTCTTGGCAGGTGAGAATCTTCTAGTTCCCAAGAATGTCTATTTCTCCAATGAAAAATACCCCGTACCCCCGTAAATAATATTTTATTATAAAATGTTGGATCATCATTTTGCTGTTGGCGAAGAAACTGTGCAAACCGTTACCTAACTAGAGGGTATTGTGGTGTTAAATGTTGAACTGGAGTAACATGATAAGGATACAATTTTTCTTTCTGGAGTATTCTGCTAAAGGAAGACTGACTGATGCCAGTAGCTGCCGAAATTTGACGTGTGCATGTAGGTACGTGTGTTTTCAGCAAATCGCACTAAAACTTCATCTTCTTGGTTCGCTGTTCATACTTTCGGCCTTCCAACGTCTCTTTTCGAGTGAAATGATGCTATTCTACTGTAGTAAAATCTTTTAAATAGTCTATGATGGGTTGTCTGTTATCTCGATATAATTCCAAGTACCTCGCTGATGCACGGCGACCATACAAATTTTGTTGGGCATGTACACATATCATGTTTCTCATTTCAATGTTCGAAAAAGTATTATGATGGGGCATTTTAAATATAAAAAATAACAATAAAAAACACTACTGCCTAATCTATGAATTGAGTGACATTGATAGAAACAATATGCGATTGTACTTATTATTTCCACGCCTACTACTTTGGAAAAAATAATTTTCTAATTTAATTCCCACCGAATCTCAAAAATTTAAATCGTCTGTTTCTCGAAAACGATTGAGTTTATCGATTTGTAACAGGCATTCATTTTCTATTTAGAATTGAAGGTAGTTCAATAGTTTATTATTAAATAATGTAAAATACAAAAGGTTAGAGTGGTTAGACATATTTTTACTTCGACAGTACAGTATAATTAGCGCCCCCTAGTCGTAACCTCAACACTGTTTGCATATTCATAATTGCTACCTCAAGAAACATAAGACTATACATTTTCAAAATAATAGGTTCATACGTTCTTAAAATCTAGCAAAAAATCGAAAACATTTTTTTAATATTAACGCCGTGTAGAATGAAAAGAAGCAACAATTGAATATGGCATGTTGGGCTTAATCTCTTTATTTTGACTTTAACAATCTGCCCTTACTTATGCTATGTACCATTATTAATGACTCAAATGTATATGAAATAAATCACCCTATATTATGTATATGAGACACCTATTTTACATTCAACGATATGATACCACAGTTCTTTTTTTGTACAAAATTGTAACTTTTATTTCAGTTCGGTTGGTGTGCTTATCCTTTGGTGTATGGAGACTACCCCAGTGTAATGAAAGAAACAATCAGAAATATCAGTTCAATACAGGGTTATCCTTTCTCACGTCTGCCAACGTTCACATTTGCAGATAAATTAATGATCAAAGGAGCATATGATTTCCTCGGTCTGAACCACTATACTTCCTATTTGACTGCTGATGCTAGCTCAGAAATTAAAGAAGCTAGTTTCTTTAATGACAGTTTTACTGATCAATACCAAAACCCATCATGGAATATTTCAGCGGCGACCTGGCTATCAGTAAGTAAACAAAAGGAAAAACAGGGGTCCTTAATGATAATAGTGGCCCACACATTTACAGTTTTACAAACGAGCTTTAGATGACAGGCTTGGTCTGTCAGTTTTAGCCTCTGATGGTTTATTACCCACTAACATGAAATAAAGTTTGGCGGTCTAAGTTGTTTATTAACTCCGTGAAGTGCCAACACTGTATTTTAATGGCACAAAACTGTTGAAGAGTCCTATGTCTTGGCATGACCCGTGGACTTTCATCCTGTCAAAAGTCTTGGATTATACTTTATATGACCTATGATGGTATAAGTACTTATACAAGTAATTATGAGTAATGCAAAAACAAACGCGATTTTCTGTCTATCAAGTTATTAACATAATTTTTCGATATTGTTCTCCAAAGACATGGAAACTGTTCATATAAAATCTGATAAAAATTATTTGAAAAAAAATCTTATATTTTGAACTGTCATTATTTTAGTCTGTTGTTTAGACATACACTTTACACTAGACAATTATCATGCAACACGTGTTCAAATACCTACATCAAGGGCTGTCAATCTTGGAAAAGATTTCAATCCCGGGATTTAAAATTTGTGATCCCGAATCCCGGGATTGATTGCCGTTGACAATGTCGATATATTATGAAAAATGAATATTATTTTAAGTTTCATTTATTTAAAAAAAAACAGAATGATAAATATAAAAAAATGTTATATTATAATTAATAGGAATAATCAGATACATACAATATGAAATTAATTTTTTATTCATATTTTGGAAATAATGTAAAAAATATATAAGAAAAACTAATTCATCCAGCATATTTGAATTCAAAGTTGAACGACTTTTGGTGGACTACGTTCCAACCGTCAAGAAGGCTCTCTTCGATTTTACACTTGGTTAAAATAGAAAATAACGTAACTTATTTGTACTTGAATCAGACTGAAATGGTTACATAGACTCTTTCAGGCCTTGCTTTTATGTACTGAACAAAGCCGTAATAAAAATATCTATTAGCCTGTAAAAAAGTTATTACTTTGTAAAAATGTGATCAATGTCCAATTTTTTAGACTTGGTCACTAAATTAATTAATATCTGTATTAATTAATTATTCTCTAGCCTCGTATTTCACATTAGTCCGTAACATATCTATAATCAAGCTAGCGGGATTTTAGGAACTGAAAATTAGCAGGATCCCGAAATCACGAAAATTCGGGGGTTAGTTTATGCCGAGCATCAGATAAAACAGGTGACAGGCTTTGGCTGTCGGGAAAAAACGTACCCCGTTATACTTCACACACAGTGCCAGTATTACTGAACGGCAAAGCCTGACACAGTCAAAAATGGTCGATTAGACTGTAAATGTGTGGTCAGTTATTGTTTCGAAACCGATCCAAAAGATAGTTGCGTCTTGTTTACACTGAGCAATGTGATAAAAACAATAGATTCTAATCCTTAATAAAATTGTTTCCAATATTATTAAGAAAAAAATTTTCCTGGAAATGTTAACAATTGTTCTGAATCATTATTAAGTTTATGGTCGCAAATCATTATTCTCAAAAAAAAAACAATGTAAGATTTGTGATATTTCTTTATTTTCTATTCTAATAACTGACTTTTCTCACAATCAGTACGTATGTCTTATAAGTTATTATATGACATGATAAGCAATTGCAAACACGGAAGCTACTCTGCAGGCCAATGCCCCGACCAGCATTAAATTTCATCTAAAAAATCTCTAGCGACCGCTAAAGTCATTCGTCAGCAATCCACCAGACATATACCGGTTTCGAGCTTATTAGCTCTCATCAGTATGCTGTAGGTGAGGTGACCGACCTACAATTTTAGTTGCCTATCCCGACAGTAGGAATCATGAGTAACCCACAGTAGCTACCTCTAGCAGCCATTCGCTACTCCGTACTCAAAAGCCACAGACAAGAAGCGTTCTACATCGCCGTAGAAACCATTGAAAGCTAGCGACCTCTATCACGAAGAGGTTTTTATGCTTATTTTTTCACGAAATTGCATAAAACAAGCCTCATTTCGATTAAAATAATACATTCTTTCTTCAGCAGGTATTTGGAAAAATCATGCATTCTCTCCATTACCCAACTGATAAGAAAATTATCATAAAAAAGAATGAAATAAAAAAGTAGCTAGAATGTATGGTCCATCCTTTACTGAATATCTATATATGGTGTTCCATTTTAAATAAATACAATTGAGAACCACTTGCCAAAGTAGTTGAAAGTTAAAAATATTTTCTTTAAAACACCCGTATCTGAAATACATCTATATAAAGATAAACAGGAACTATAAGATAGTTATTCTTTCATTATTTTAGGTTTATCCAGAAGGGTTCAGGAAAGTATTGGTGCATATAAAAGAAACTTACAATGACCCGGAGATTATCGTAACTGAGAATGGATACGCTGATGAACCCGGCTTACTCAATGATGTTGCACGGGTCAATTATATCCAAGTACGTATAACTAAAACCTAGAGTTACTATGAAGCCATGAAACTAACTAATGTTTTTATAGTCTTATCTCAGCGAATTGTTAAAAGCAATTCGTGAGGATGGAGTAAAAGTAACAGCTTACACGGCCTGGAGTTTGTTAGACAATTTTGAGTGGTTCAGTGGATACTCGTAAGTTATTTTTTATCGCAATTACTTTTTATTAAATAATCTATTTATTTTAGAGTAAGATTTGGAATGTACAGCGTAGATTTTGAAAGCCCTAACAGAACTAGAACTCCGAAAGACTCCGTTTCTTATTACAAGAATGTCATTGAAACAAGGTGCCTGATTGACGTGTGCGAAGAGTAAACAGTTATGTTGAACAATTGTCAATATATTTATTTTATGTTAAAAATACTGTTGAATTGTTAAAAAATCTAAAAAGAATATATAATAAAGTAAACATTTTAAAAAATTTCCTGAAATTGCAAAATTTCAAAATATTCCATTATCATTATCATTATCTCGTTATCATCATCGTTATCTTTATCAGTATCAGTATCAGCATCAGTATCAGTATCAGTGTCAGTGTCAGTGTCAGTGTCAGTGTCATTGTCATTTAACTGGAAATTATATAGTTCTGTCTGTCTTAATTTCCTCTTAATGGCACCACAGAAAAGAGTACAGATTAACCGTCAAACTGCCATTATTGATCTTGGTACATTGATAAAAGTTAGTTTATTATCCGTCTAATAAACTATTTCTTATAGCAGATATAAGAAAAACGAACTCGCAAAAGATCTTTAGATACAAATAATTATTTTTTCATGGCACCATCTAGTATAAACTCAACCATTTCAAAATTTTTATCAGCAGTCATAAAAAAGTTACAGCGTGTTCTC
Organism: Monochamus saltuarius; assembly: GCA_025584915.1. Classification (NCBI taxonomy): domain Eukaryota; kingdom Metazoa; phylum Arthropoda; class Insecta; order Coleoptera; family Cerambycidae; genus Monochamus; species Monochamus saltuarius. The sequence goes on from CM046722.1 coordinate 27,099,996, forward strand.
ACTTTCCGTTGTCACCCGGTATATCGATCGGATATAACACGTTATAGTTCTAGCGTCGACCACCGTGTAGGTGCCTGGGTACCGAACGGTCCCCGAGCGGTTGAGGAGAGCGGAATTGGTTGGGCGGGGCGTATTCGAGAGTGATACAACATATACATTTATTCTGTACACAGAAGATAATAACAATCAGAAGTATATCTCGTTGTTGGCATCTTTGATCATTGATGTTATTTTTCAGTGACCTTGAATGACGTAAATCCCCCTACTTTTGGTATACAAAGTCAGGACTGTATTCAGTGAAATTTTATTGCACTAAACAGGAATGTATTAACAAAAAAGCCAGAAATTTATGTGTAATAGAAAATTAGTTTGATAATGAATTTAGTTTTTTAAAGGCGAATTTTATATTTATTTTTAGGTTAAACCAGTCTATTAATGAAATCGTGCATACTATAGTTATGAATCGAGCTACTGAATAATTTTAAAATTTAAATATTTATCAACAGAAATTTATAAGGACAAGGTAAAAAATGAAAAGAACTACTTAAACAAACATTTATTGTATAACAATATAAATATATCTCAGAACACAAATATATATAATATACATTCTTAAATATTTGAATTATTATGACCATCCTTGTGTAGATTTTCCAAAAACATACAGGGTACCCAATATATAAAATAATTTAAAATATCTAGTATAAAAAAAAATTGAGATTAAAGTTTTTTGCATCTTTTGATAATCATGAATGTTTGGGAACCAGAAATTTTGTTGAAATGTCACCTCATTAATTTCTATTCATGTAAAATTTTTGAAACAACCTAGTATTTCAGTAAAAAAGAAAAAATGAGATAGATAATTTTTAAATTGGTAATATTTTAAACATTTTAAAGGTCGTCTGACTTATGGCACATTAATAAACTGACGTTTCATGCAAAAATATGAAAATAATCATTAGGCGCCCCTCTTCGACATTGCTCTTGAATTAAGATTTTTCCATTGTTAATGAAATGATAGATTGTTTAAAAAACTTTGAAATGGTAGCCCATTCACATTTTACATATCCATATGGGAAAAAGGAGTTGACTAAATATGAACAGAAATTAGTACAGTGACAACAAAATTGGTTGCTAAGGCAAAAAAAATACTGGTTCTCAAATTCAAGATTACCAAAAGGTGGAAAAAAATTCAACTAAAAAATTTATATCTGAAAATTTTTTTATACTGGGTGTATCTGCAAATATATTGGATGTAATGTAATATTATCACTGATGTTTCCAAATTAACAGTTTTTCTTGGTTTCCACTCTTGAAATTTCTATTAATGTTTTTCAGAGAAAAATATATTCTTGTTCGAATATACAGTTTGACAACATATTCTAGTGGAAAATTTATGCAAAGGTGATTGAAACTGAGGGATTCACAAACCTGATAGTAAAATGTTCTACTTACATTATGTCCTGTAGTTATATTTTCAAACTTTTCTTGAAATATAATTTCTATACAGGAAATTAAATAAACAAATGACTCATGCGGAACATTTAATCTCCCAAAAACATCCGCATTAGCACATTCATATGCTTTAAAATAGCAAAACGATAATGTGTCATCTAAATCTGTTTGATCTTTTGCGAAATTCTGACAGGTATTACAGCTATGTCTATTTAGTGCTTTTTTAACTAAATATCCACATGTGTATTTCAAAAAAATTTTTGCAACAAATCGTCGGTTTGGTAGTCTGTCAATGTGCATATTGGGCTGTGATGTATTAATACTGGTTTCTGTTGCGATATTTTCAGAAGTATCACATAACCGTAACAGTATTTCATCAGGATCGGCCTTACAATTTTCTGTTCCTGAGTGAAACAAATTCATGCACAATAATTTTTTAAATGTTCGTTTAAACTGAATGGGTGTTCGATTTCTACAGTTACCGTTCTGCTGTCTAATGGACCCAAAAAAGTTTTCCAGGCAATCTTGGTTTAATCGCCTTGTAAACAGATAATCAAATCCAACTTCCTTCAGTGTACTCCACAAACTTAAAATGGCTTTAATACTAATGTTTAAACATTTAAAACACTTAATTTTATTAGTAATGTCTTCACCGATACGATTAAATACCTTTATTTCATAAAAAAAATCGAGACACTCTTTTATAAAATCAGTTTGGAAAGGCAAACCTTTAAAAGCAGCATTAAATTTTTTTGTTGTTGATGTTTTAGATGAATCTAATAAATCAAATAATTTATCTACCCTATCTATAAATTCTGCGGTAGTTATATCTTCCGCTGAAATTACACCAAATCGCACATATAAACTTAATCAAGCAGAAACTGTGGCACTAAAAATCTGAGAGGCATATTTTACCTTCATTTTTTCAAAGCTACTAGGACTTATATGGGAATCTGTTAGTTTAGGTGCTGCTCTTATGGGATACATTTTATCATTATTGTTAAAGTTTTTTATGGAATTCCATGATATTTTTTTATTTTCATATAGATAATCATGTTTAATTAAATTGTTTCGAATTGCTTTTAAAATGTGAGGGACGTCAAAAATATAGATATCTTTTTGTTCATTTACAAAAAAGTATGGATGTTCAGAAGTAACACCTAGCACTTTGGCTAACTGTAAAGTATTAGATCCCATTATCAGAAGTGAGAACAGTAACCTTTAGTCCAATTTCTTGCAACATTGGAATTGCTTTATACATAACATTTTTTTGTGAATTTGCAGGAAACATTTTGTTTGAAAAAAAGTATGGAAGGGGCTGCTTTCATTTAGAAAATAAACCTCGCAACATTAACACTGGTACAGTAAGGGCGGGCTTAAAAAATCTCACTCCCTCCTCATTTTCTGCGACACCTACTACAGAGTCATTGGTGCGATCATAAAATAAATTTGCCTTGATATACATTTCGTCTACACAACACACAATATTTACTTTGTTCCTCAAAACAGTTGACTTTCATTTTTAAAATTTCAAACACTCTAGGATTATATTCTGCAGAAAACCTTCTACCTTTAGGATGTTTAGCAGCTTGGCTAACTTGAAGATTTATAAATTTAGTAAGCTCTTTTGATTCACAAAATTTATACGTTAATTTTTTATACGTATCTAGAGTGATATGTTCCATCACATCATCCAATTGCTTCTGCATATCTTCCACCATTTTCAGAAGCAGTTGCTTATCGTGAGATAATTGTTTAATTATTCTCTTACGTTTTTCTTTTCTTGGAGAATTGGCACATAAATCCAAGGATGTTTGAGTGGAACTAGAAGAAGTTAAGTCAGGTGAGCACTGATCCACTCCAAAATCAGTATTTATTGAAATAGGACCTAGCTGCCTTAGATATGCTGAAAATAAATAAAACATACATCGGTATACAGGGTGAGTCAGTCATAATGTCATTAATTTTAACCACGTATTCGGGAGGCCTAATAAAGGCAGAAAATCGAAAAAAAAATCTTTAATCGACCTTTAAAAAAATAAACAAATCACCCTATAAAAATCAGTAACACGACGCTCCTGGTACGCTACGAACTTTCTGATGGCGCACCCGACGAAAATCTGTTGCCACAGACTTGCCGTATTAACCATGGATGCCACATTTACATACATAATATCGTCTAACACATCAGCGTGTTATTCAAATTTACCTCCATTTAGCACTCTGCATTTCCCGCATTTCTTCCCCCTCAAATTTGTAGATCATGCCAAAACATTTGGAGGGGGGATGAAGAGAATACAAGCAGTAAGCAGTAGTTTAGTTTGTTTAATTCGGTCTAACTTCACGCATTTGGCGTAAATTCGCAACACATAATTTTACAAATTCCGAATATGTGGAAATGGTAGTGTTATACGGAGAATGTTTACGAAATGCGACTGAATTTTATTAATAAAGTGCTATGGACTGATAAATGCAGTTTGCTTGAAATATGGGCTGTAAACAGGTTAGTATCATACTACTTAAAAAACAATACATTTCTAGGCTAAATGTACGTAACTACAAATTGTACATCTGGTTATGTGTGCGGTTAATTGTACTTACGAGTAATACTAAAAATTCATATTTATTTGTAAAACGTAGTGAAAACGTAATATCAAAATTATTAAACTGTAATAACCTAACATTCGAAAACATTTATTTATTATCTACATTTGTTTTTATTAACAAATAAATCAATATTTAAGGAAAATTGATTCATGTTGTATCTAGATTTAAAAAAATAGTTTTACTCCTTGTCGTTAAATAACATTACAAAAACTAGGTAAGTAGTACCTATAATAATACGGTAGGTCAAAGTCAAGATTAACTCTCGATAACTTAGATTAGCGGCGTGCCATTTCGGTCTTGAACAGTTTTCTGTCAACAACACGATGGTTTTTTTATTAAGTACTTAGTATTTAAACACGAAACACTTTTCAGCTTCTCAATAATTTACCCATTGGGTATAGGTTTTTATGTAATGTAGGTAAATGGTTTATTACTCAGTTTATTATTAGACACATTGGAGTTTTGTTGCAGTCATAACAGCTACATTTGCTCAGAGAAAAATCGACACGCGAGTGTACGGGTATCGTTTGATTGGGCCATATTTTCTACGGGAAAACCTGAGTAGACTGCGTTACTTGCAATTTTTAATAGAGTTATTTGATTATTATTATTTGATTTTATTGGGTATTAACATTTTAAATTATTATTGGCTGAGGTTGAACTGAGCAAGAAAAAATGATATTCTAAAATAGTCAGTACAACCGTTTATTTGTGATGTCTAAAACCTAGGTGGGTAGGTACTATATAGAAAAATATTACAACTTGACAACATTGCATCATGTCGATATCGAGTTGAACTGTGAGCTGTAACCGACCAAGGCTGTGACCGGTCAGTGACAGTCTGAAAAGGGGGTTTAAATAATGATTTGAAAATATTTTTTTTCGTCGTAAATTTGCATTTAGATTTTTTTTAATCACGTATTCGCATTATACTCATTATTCCCTATCTCCTCTTAAAATTAATGACATTATGACTGACTCACCTTGTATAAAAAAATTGAAATTTCTTGAAATTGGTATTTTATAACTGTTTCTACGAAATATGATGGCCGTTGCAGCCTTCATCGAAGCGACAATGCGACATTGGAATTGGTGTTTGTGCTCGAGTAGATTTAATTTCCATTACATGACTTTTAAAAATTAACTTCAAAAATTTAAATTTGTTTATGTGCAAATACAAACACAATCTTGATGTCGTTACCGTTCTTCATTAAATGTTTCACTGGTCAAAATAAACTTCTACCACGTATTTCTCTGAAAACAGTTACATAGTACCAATCTCAAGAAATTGTATAGACGATCTCTATTAATTATACAGGGTGAGTCAAGTTTTAATAGTCAAACTTCAAGGGTCAGTAGTACCATAATTTGGTATTTTGTCGGCAAAATATGGCTAATATATTCCCACTGCTTTAGTAAATATATAAAAAATCCATATTGTTTCCAACTTCAACACCCTGTATCTCTCTTATAAAGCTCCGAAATAGTAATCCGGTGGAAAATTCATCTCCAGTATAAAAACATCTCAATTTTTTAGTGAAGATACTGAATATAAATGTATAATAGGTTATTTTACCTAAAGTTAATAAACCAGACGATTTGGGATCTGAAATGTTTGACTTGTGCCGTTGTTCACTGTCCTCACACAGATATGGACCTAAAAAAAAATAATAATTTTATTATAGTATACAAGGCGCTTTAAAAGTGATGTCTGCTCTTTGATTTAGGAAGGCACTGTCGAGTAATTACAGAAACGTCGACAACACAACAAAGATGTTACAGAACTGAGATCTGTCTTTCCAATTGAAAATTAAGTATGACATAATTTCTGATTATCAGTGTAGATAAAACTTTTAACTTAAATAGCAGAAAATATTAATAACAAATGGCAACCCAAAAATTTCCCACTCTTGATATTTTATTTCTTTTAGCCCCTTAAGACAAATCTAAGAGTTATGGGCGTCACTTTTAGACACCCTATATAGATATTACATTTGAAGTATTTCCGATAGGTAAACACATGATGTACCATAGATGGCAATGAAAATTGAGACGCAAAATTTAGTACACCATTTCTATAATTTTAAGGTTAGAAGTAGTAGATCTTCCAAGAACTTTAGTTAGTTAAATATATTTACCTTTCAGCAAGACATCTTCCAATATTTTAATTTTTTTCGTGGTGGGCCTTCATCTTTTTCCGGACTTTTGTATATCTCTGGAAGTGGACCTGTTGGACCTGTTTAAATACATTTCATTATCAGGACTTAACTAAATCAACTCGTAAATCAAAGGAAAAAAATGATAAAAAGTTATGCTTGAAATTAAAATGAATTTTATTCTCTAGGCTTTGGTCTTAATTTTTTTGTAAATAATCAAAATAGGCCAATTTAGACACAAATCGTAATTCCTTCATAACTTTTAATTCTGAACAACTTTTTCTTGATACTTTTATGAAGTAGAAAAAGAAAACTTGATTTATTCCTAGGACATTTCATATTTTCATAATTTTCTGGATGGGGTGGACGTTCTCCATGGCGACTTTGTTTTAATTACGAGCAAAACTTTTTATTAAGTATATTCTTGTACTGTATAAGACAGAAATAAAAAAGTTTTCCTATTATTCACCCTAATCGTAGACGTACTACATATTTTGAATCACCCTGTATATATTAAATTACAATAGATAATAGACAACTATTGAAACAAAGTCATTATTAGAAAATACTAATGAGTTTACCTTCGTTTTCCTTATTTTCTATCTTCACTGTTATGAGCGGATGACGACTATATGTGTGATCAACAAATTTCGAACTCCCTTCCAAACAAGCGAATAAAGTTGGAACTGCATTGTGGATTAATCGTTTGCACTCCTTATTCACGTACATTTTTTTTTCAAAATGTATACTGCACAATCGGTGACTTTGATTCAACGAATTCAATTTATTAAACAAATCCTCTCTGTTACAGGCTGTTGCCCATATTTTTGCTCTAAAAGATATAAAATATGAAAACATGTTATAGAAATACGAAACAAATATACAATTATTATAACAGAGAATAACAATTGGTAATTATTTACAGCAGCGGAAACTTCTCCAATCTTAATTAAAACATTTAAATCTCACTATTTTCGAGGGTGCTGAACGCGAATCTAAAATAAATATTTTTCCGTCAAATAATTTTCGAAAAAAAATCTTCAAAATCGTTACCCGAGTTGTAACCTATATGGAGACATTACATTAGGTTGAAGTTGCTATATAACGCCTATTTATTTTGACAACAGTGTGTGTGACGTCATGAAAAAACGATGACAGAGCTATATTGCAACTTCAACCTAATGTAACGTATACATAGAGGTTATCATTTAGAAATAAAAATTCCAAAAACGATAGGGGATAGGAATTTTTAAATTAATACTGGAGATGTTGTAAATAATTACCTAACAATTATTGAAACACATACCTATCAATATCTTTTGGAAATCGAAAAAAACTCAATTGTGCATTAGACTGCCGGCTATTGCAGTTCTTGGCAGCACAGGAAACGCCATATTTCCTTTCAACACCACAAATCATAGTTTTTATATTGTCTTTTATTTTTTTAGTCCAACACTTAATTTGTCCTTAATTATTAGAGTACCTACACAAGTCTATGATATACACATCTACACTCACGTAACACAATTCTATGAACACAACACATACACGAAACGAAACAACACCAATGGTTAACGTACGGGATAATAAACACCAAATAAATAACACGCTGGCTCGCCAAGCTCTTAAAATGCCCTAATAACTACACCACTTTGATCGCATACCAAAAGTGGGGGGTGCGCACAGAGATCTGCGCAAATACCCCCACCATGTCGAGATATACTTCTGGTTGTTATTATCTTCTGTGATTCTGTAAAATTTGATAGTAATCAAGTTCCGCACTTCTTTTTCAAAATTAGTGTAACAAAATTTTATTCATTTTAAAGGCACATACATCACTTTGGTTTTTGATAAAAGCGCCGTAAATCTTTTTACGCAGGTGTCGGTTTAATCACTTTGGAGGTTTTTTCGTGGGATATATGTGACAGTCGCATTGTCACTCCATTATAGTAGACCAGTGGACGAGATTCCAGCGGCGTGTAATTAAATATTTTTAAATAGTTGTCAGAATGCGCATATTCATTTTTTTTGCCTTACCATATTTGTATATGTATCCCAATTTTTTTCGGATAAATTCTGAATCGCCCTGTATAATAAAAAACAGAAGACATATTTCGAATTACGAATACCAACAATGGTTTGAGTGGTATAATATAATGCAAATTTAAAATTACCAGTAAATATTATGTAAAAAGAGCATAACAAACATTAAAATTTCCATGCATTTTTATCAGTGTAGCTAGATGCTACATCACGTGTACTCAGGTTCTGTCGGGTTTGACAGAAACGAACAACCGGGGTTAGTCGTCGGTTGACTCGCCTATGGCATACTGATGAGAGCTAACAAGCTCGAAACCGGAATATGTCTGGCGACACCGTTGACGAATGTCTTTGGCCGTTTGCTATACAATTTTCAGGCGTAATCCGATACTGGTTGGGGCTTAAGCCTTCAGAGTAGCTGTTTCTTGAAATACCACTTTTGCAATATTGTTATCGTAGGCGACGAGTCGAAGTTTTTCAATATTACCTGCAGTATGACAGGACGCTTTAAGTAGCCAGTGGTCATTAGATGTAGCTATGTGCTACATCACATGTAAATAAATAGTTATTGATTATATCTACATCAATTATATTTGAAAATAAACCAAATCAAATTCGTGCTTCATTATAGTGTGTAGAATCGTGCAGTATTCAACGTTTGTTACTTTTATGCAGAATCGTGTAAACCGGGTGGACCAGCTTTTTCTTGCCAAACTTTAAGGGTATGTTCTACGTCAAAAAATAACCGTAGTTTGCTATACAAACAATAGTCCAAAATTGCTTCGTTACAAAAATACAGGGTGTTGAAGTTTATTCTGAAAAACAGAAAAATCCATTTTTTTAAACCGCTTGAGATAATTAAATGAAATTTGACAGGTGTCAATAGCAGTGGAAGACTTAAGTTTTGCAATGTAAAAGTTTCTTTTACTGTCACCAGTGGCGCGATAGCGGATCGTCAATGGCCATTTTCCAACAAAAAAATGGTACGTCCTTGGCTTTTCCAAAAAACAAAGTTATTTTTGAATTCCTCGTTCAATTTGATAGAAAAAACTCTCTTGACTTTTCTTTGTATGATGCACTGTTTAATAAATAATAAATTACTTTAAAACTTTTCAGTGTTTTCCTTCAAATTGATTATTATTTGTTAGCTGCATGCCAGATACACTTGCTGTATTACATTAATTTTTAGAAAAACCAGGGACGTACCATTTTTCTGTTGGAAAATAGCCACTGACAATCCGCTGCTCGCGCCACTGGTGACAGTAAAAGAAACTTACCTCATGCCATTTAACACCAAATGTCCTAAATTTTATTTCATTTTTTTGTATCCTCACAGTTTGAGACAATCTGTATAGAAAGGTAAATTAAAATTTAATCAATACATTTTAAATTAACAATCACTTGGTGTGTAAAGATATTTTATATTCTACTACTTTATAGGGGAGTGTTTGTTTGGATATAATTGTCTATAAAATCATATAACAATAAACTTTATAATATACCTAGTTAGTTTTACGTTAGCTAAGTATATAATTTTTTTTGTTTCAGTATTAATCATGCAGTCCAAATTGATAGGAGTAGGATGTCTAATCCTTTTTTTCAAATGGTAAGTGTAGTATTATGTTACATATTTTACTAAAAGGATCTATATACAATTTGAAAATAAAAACAAAATCAATCAAATAAATTTGTACTACATAAATAGTAAATACAGCCTTAATAATATAGACGGTATTTTCTTCCTGAAGTAAAAAAAGAACGTAAAAACATTCTCAGAGAAGCCTTCATGTTTTCAATTATTTCTACATCTTCCCTTAAATCTTATGTGGTTTGATTCACAGCTATTATTTTTATGACTAAAAATGGCTTATAGTATAACAGCCTTATAATGGTTTATATTTTTTTTATCTTTTTCGAACATATTTGTACATAGGTACTCTGTTAAAACTTTTCATCAGGATTGTAGTGGTTTAAATTGTATGCAACTTATTTATTTATTTGGTTACTTTTGCCATAAACTCATACGTTGAATAAAATAGGTAACAGTTCGCCTCAAACAGATTATCAAAGGGGTTAATTTAATGAAGTTAATTTGGCCTAATCTACATATCTCACATTGAGATAGTAGTTGTTCGCTATGTACCTACTGTGAACGCTGTAAGAAATAGCTAATTAATGTTTTCTGTTATATTATAATTAATGTGCTATTTGTTTTTTATAGTACCAAATATATTGTTACAAAATCGCACGAGCCCTAACAACTATATATTGGGAGAAACTAAGGTACATTTATATTTCGGGTACTTGTCTAGATATTAATTTTATATTTTAATTTAAATGATAAATAATCACAAAATATAATTATTATTATTTAATAACAAACCTTATAACGTGTAAGAATGATCAAAATGTGTGAATACTAGGGACAACCATACAGTGTGTTCCGTTTTTCAGGTTAACCTATACATTGTATACAGTGCTTTCGAAAAGTAACGAATAAATTCGCTCTTTTTGAAATTGAGAAGTTTTCGAAATAATCCCCTGACACGTCGATTTTCTTTTAAGAAACGGCACTTTTTGACATAATTATGATCCATATTTGTGACGTCATCGTTGTTCGAGATATGACGTCATCGACAATTTTTTTTAAAATAGGAACTCCCAATTTTGATCATGCCATTTGAGAGAGCGTGTCATTCTACATACGCAGCATGAAAAATTATGGTGTTACATAACAAAAATTTTAAGAAAATAATGTTTGAATATTTTAAAATTTAATTTTCACAATACTGAAAATGATAATGATTATGTAAAAAATTAAATTTTAATTAAATTGTGCACCGTTGGCTGCCTGACAGTAGCTAAGACGATTAATAAATTCTTTTTGGACATTATCAATAACTTCAGGAGGTATACGATGTATCTCGTGACGAATTCTTGCTTTTAAATCTTCTAAATTAACCGGTCTAGTAACGTATACTTTGCTTTTTAAGTATCCCTACAAGAAATAATCTAGGGGTGTCAAATCAGGCGATTTGGCTGGCCACTCAATCGGCCCCTTCTCCCTATCCAACGATTCGGGAACAGCTCATCAAATAAGCACGGACAGGTGTTGCATATGGGGGGGGGCAATGGGGAGGTGCACAGTATTGTAAAAATTAAATTTTAAAATCTTCAAACATAATTTTCTTGAAATTTGTGATATGTATCACCATAATTTTTCATGATGTATGTATGTAGAATGACACGCTCTTTCAAATGGCATGGTCAAAATTGGGGGTTGTTATAAAAAAAATTGTCGATGACGTCATATCTCGAACAACGATGACGTCACAAATATGGGTCGTGCCTTTTTAAAAAACAAAATCGACGTGCCAGGGGATTTTTTCGAAAACTTAATTTCAAATATTAGGAATTTATTCGATGCTTTTCCAAAGCACTGTATGTAATAGTTATTTATGTATCAAGGGAATTATAAGGGCCTTAATTACCGATGGCAAAGTTTGCGTCCCGAGGGCCTCCGGCCCGAGGGACAGCAATTGCCTGAGGTTATTAAGGCTCATTAATTCCCGTGGTACATAGATAATTTTATTTCTGACCGATTTCAATAAAATATTGTTTATTTTTAAAACGGAAAAATTCCCAGTATATTTGAATCAGTTACCATTGATTATAAGAGTTTTGTTGTTGCTAGGTTGTTGCTATGTTACGTATATGTATATTAGCATTTTTTATTTTATTTTTACTTGTGAAAGGTAGAGGGAATTATAGAATCTATAATGTCCCAAGGGAGTTATGACTCTCTTTATTGATAGCGTAACTATGACGATATAAGCTTATAATATCCCGGTCAGAAATAAAATATTTTAACATTTATGAAGACAATTGGAAAAATTGTATTCGCTTGGAAGGAGGCATGGTGGAGAAAACTAAAATTTACTTTAAATTAACGTTTTGTAATTTTTTGTTATAAACTCGCGACAAGAATTCAGAGGACTTACGTCATACGAACAAATAAATAATTCAATATATTTTTATCAAAATATTTAAGAAACTGCAACTAACTACTACTACTACTACATACTACACTAAAAGTTTGCATTATATATTGCACTAAATTACAAAAAATGATTGTTTTTAACGTGACCAAATATCGAAAATTACTTTGACAATAAAAACAAATGTGTAACATCAGCCGTGATGTAAGACGTCTGAATTCTTGACGCGAGTGTAACAGTATTCATAATTCATTACATTTTTTGTACTTTCATTATTTTTACTGTGATGGTAACTAAAAGTGTTAAACTTGTACTGTATGTTGGTTTTCTTTGTCAGATTTGTTTTCACTTTCAAGGCAATCTTTGAAATTATTATAATTTTTAGCTGCCTGATTTTTCGAAGTTTGGTACTTCATAAAAACATACAATATATATTTTTCGATTAAATTTGGTATATGGTTATTTTGATGAATGCTGAATAGCCTGGTAATATTTAAAAAAATACCTAATACCACTCTCTGGAAAAAAGTACCCTTTTAAAAATCGTAGTAGGTCAGATTTTGGTTTTAATTGTAAAAAATTCCACAGCCTTCTTACATTTTCAGAAGTGTTTAACCTGAAAATCGAGACACACTGTATATGGAACAGTATAAAGTAACTGTCAAAAATGAAACGAAGCAAGTAGGCTGTAACAGCAATGTAGCCGGGGGCAATAAGAACCGCCAGTTCATTGTGCAATTAATTTCTTATCGCTTTGAGTGAATCACTGCATTTATTGCACAAAACGGTACGTGGTATCTCTACAAATTAAAAAAATTATGAGGTGATGTTTAAAAATTATTGCCGCCACAAAACAATACGTGAAGTACCAGATTAACTAAATATTACTTACACTACGGTGTGGAATATAATTAAGCACTATTATGAAAGTATCTTATATAAAAAAGGTAAAAGTCTGGGTCGCCCAAACCTAGTTTCTGATAGGAATTAGTGTTGCCTGAGACAAGAAATCTTGTAAAATTTGACAAAGTATTGCTTTGTCTTGTCAAAATACAACAAGAAATTCTTTCAAGTCTTGTTCTTGTTCAATCTTGCAAGACCATGTCTTGCCTCGCAAATTTCTCATGAAACTTTGTTACGAATTCTCTCGGAGCACACACGTAACTGTCAATATAGTCTATCGTCCACATTGGTGGATCGCTAGAAGTTGTAAAGTAGGTATAGAGCCGGTCAGTTTTGCATAATAAGTAATGGTCGAAAGAGACAAAACAAGATCGGAAATCTTTCAGTCACGTGGCAGGAACCAGTTATGTAGAATTGGATCTGGTCTCAACAAACTTTGATTTCCAAAATAATTTTATATGCTGGATGCTATTAAATTATATATATATCTACAATAGAAATACAATGTTCATTCAAGACAATATTGTCAACACTGCACATGAGCAAAATCTGAACAGTCTTGGTCCATAGAGTCCTGAGTGATTTTTGGCGGCCAATGAAAATTTAACCTATGTGCTGTGACTATCGCAAATTCGCGATTCCCACTAAACATAAATCTTCCCACAAGGTTCTAAGTGACGAAAGACGATTTGAGATTGTATGGCAGCTTCAGAATTAGGGTGCTTGCATTTATTGAATGAAAGTGTAAAATAAATTTTTTTAAAATGAATTTTGCATATTTTCAAAATTTCAAAACACAGCGCCGACGTAAAATAGTATTTGTAGTCTATTAAAAAACCGCATATTTTGATTTGAGGAATTACTGAGCGAAAACTATATCCCTTTGGATCGAGCGCTCACCGTAAGCCTTAAGCTAAAACCGTATCTATCATGCAACAATAACTATAAAAATTTAGATAAAATCAGTGTTAACTGTTAAAAAACTAACAAATAAAAACAATGTTATGTGCATGTATCTATGACAGTTAATAAAAATGATTTATTTTTACATCTATTGTTAATACATTTAATACATTACTACACTCATATTTAGAGTAAACTTCGTAGCTATTGTTTTATTGTAAGTTATCAGTGTATTAAATATTATTATTTGCAAACATTACGTACATAAAACGTATACTATTTTCAACGATTATTACCTTGTTATTTTTTTATATAGACACATGAAATTTGGTATGTAGATATAAAAAAGATATAATTTTTGATAATAGCAGTCAATAATTTTTTATTTTTATACATGCAAAATATGCAATGCAATTCATAATTGACTATTGACTTATTATTATTAGGGCTGATAGAATATTGAAAAATACGTGAGGAGAGCCACTCATTTTTGAGATACAGGGCGTGTAAAATAATTTTAAAAAATCAAGTTTTGGATGTAATTTGTTTAATGATCAACATCATTGATTAAAATTTGACAGAAGTATGTTTTTAGGGGTATCGAATTTATCTTACACGTCCGGTATCTCAAAAATGAGTGACTCTAGAACTTGCGTTTATTAAGCAAACCCCACTTATTTTTCAATGTTCTGTCAGCCCTAGTAGTATTGCCATGTCTTTTTGAAACATCCCTTGTAAGTTAATATCAGTCTAACACCTTGTTATACAGGGTGCTTCATAATTTAATGTGAATAATTGATGGGGCTAATATGTGCATAATTGAAAAACAAAAAATTAATGTAACCATATACCCTTTTCACATTTTTTTATATACAGTGCTAAACATTTTTTTATCCTGCGTAGACCAGCTATATTTGCGGAGAGGATTGGCACCCTCTCTGTTTGTATGGTAGGGTGCAAGAATGTTGGTCAATGTGAGAGATTGATACTGGTCGACATTTAACTACCTCCCTAATTAATGAGGTTTTCCAGGTTTCCTTCATTACTGCACTGAATGGTAATTAGGGACTACCAACTAAATCGATCTTGGACGCAAATGCAGCTAATTAGAATGAAGGGTAGAGATATGATTATTATTATATATTTTTCTAATTCACACTATATATCAGAAATGTTTATAAAATTTGATAGTCGTAAACTAGATGTAGTTTCCATACTCTATAAATGCATCGTGTAAGCATGTTACGTTTAAGAATTTTGAAATTATTTAGATACTCTCACAACTAACTGATGATTTTTTTAATGACAATTTATGTTGCTCGGATACAATTAGTATTCAATTCGGTATTCAATAAACACAACTTTTTTTGTACTAAGTACACAGTAATCGCCATACTGTTCCTATTTATATCCATGAGAATAACTATTTATTATTTTAGATGGAAGAATTCACATTAACTCCGTCAAAAATTATTGAATATTGACTAGAAAAATCGAAGAAGATTTATCAGTAAACATATAAAAAAATTATTGATTACCGGGCTGAGAATAACATTATATATTTTTCAAAAAATGTACCATTGGTATATATGCGATGCTAAGAGCTACTTTTCAAAATTAAAAGAATTCTTGAAACGGCAATCGGATGGAAATCGTTCTAAAAAGTCAGGCGTTTTAGAAAATGAATAAATTAAAACATTTCTAATGGAGACCTCTGATAATACGTATTTAGATACAAAGGTAATTACATATAAACAAAATATGTTTGTCAACGAAGCATACTGGCTATTGTTATTTTGGGTGTGATTTACCATATCTGGGGCGTGTTGTTGTGATGAATCAGGTACTTCAAATGAGAATAGAACATATTGAATACATGGGAAGTAGATCACCCCAAAATATTTAAATGGCATTGGGGGTTGAGTAATATTTATTTTGATTTTCTTTATAACAGACTTTAAATTTTATAATTCCACCCAAATTTACATTTTAAAATTTAAATTATGTTTAGTTGCTTACTTACTTCTTAATTGATTAAATGTTCAAACTGATGACCGCCCACTTCCTTACAAGAATAAATATTTTGTTCGAAACGTTCACGCACATTCTGAAACATTTCCGGAGTGAATCGACGGCAAATCTTGCAGCGACGCTGGCTGTGTTTTATAGATTTTACTTTTTAGGTATCCCCACAAAAAAATCAAGGGGCGATAAATCCGGTGATCGTGGAGGCCACACATTGCTGCCTCTTTTCCAAATCCAATTCTGGGGAAAAACGTTGGTCCAAATACTAACGGACAATTAAAGCATAAAGCATTTCACCTCGTGAAAAGCTCTTGAGATTGACTCTGATCAATAGCGGCAATTGGCGATTTACCATCCCGTTCAAGAAGAAACTTCATTCATCAGAAAAACAGATGTTAAAAAGGAGCTGGGGATCGTTCCCTGTTCGCTCACTCATTATTTCGCAAAATTGCAAACGGCGGTCATAATCATCTTCATGAAGTTCCTGGAGTAAATGTGTGTTTGAATGAATTCTTCCAAATGATTTGTATGCTAGTTCGATTGATCCCAGACACAGATGCCAGCTGCCTCGTAGTTAATGTAGCATCAAGATGAACTTCATTAACTATAGGTTTTTCAATTTCTCGTTTTTTATTGGCTACGTTCCTTGCCTCTTGATTTTTTTTACTAACTCTAGAACATACTTTCTTCTGACATGTTGATCTTGATGTTGTTCATTAAATAGCTGACCTGTTCTATTCGCACATTTATTGTTCATAAAATAAAGCGAAATGATATCTTCCCTTTCCGCAATGGAATAAACCATAGTGTTTAATTTTCAAAAACACAGTTAAATAAACTACCAACCAACGCTTCCAGATAATACTAGAAAATAAATTTGGAATTCTCTAATTTTACGTTCGTTGTGAGTGTATAGCATTCACTTCTGTTTTTTTACAATTTTGTTTTTTTACGAAAGTGATAACAAATCGCCAAAAAGCAATGTAACGCAAGAAATATTAAATTTATACCACTGGCGTACTTAACTCGAATGAGTGACATTTTTACCGTTACTAATTGTTTGTACATAAGTTTCAACTTTAAAATCAAAATTATTATTAAGTATTGGGCTGAATTGTAAAATTTTAAGTCTGTTGTATAGAGAATTGTAAGAGCTTTCAAAATAATTATTACTCAACCCCCAATGCCATTTAAATATTTTATGGGTGATGCTTACCCTTGCTTGGGGGTGAAAGTGGCGGAGTCAAAAATACCAGCAAAGAATGTTTCCCTTTAATCTAAAATCGACGGGTCTGACCCTTATTTCTACAATCTTGAGGCAGTTCCTGAAAATGGCTCTGTCTGGCCACCTTGTACATCGGAAATACAGTACCGCAAGACCTACACAACTTTAAAAATGCGTGGTGGATGGAAATCTTCAACTGTAGCTGAATGCTTAATTGATGAATCCAGAACTCGTAAATCAGTTGTTAGCAAGAAAATATTTCCCACTGCAAGTATATTAATTCTGAGTGCGATTTTTTAAATAATTCAACCACTTTGAAGGATTCAGTGAAAACACTTCAACCTACATCGGATCGGTCAGTGGTTGCGCGGTTTAAGGCGTTAGTACTTGAATCGAGCTGACTAGACGGAGTTGGTTCGAGCCCAGCTGCCGGTAGACCGTATATAAGCTATATTCGTGGAGAGGATTGGCACCCTCTCTGTGGGTATGGTAGGGTAGAATAATGTTAGCTTGGGTCAATGTGAGAGATTGATGCCGGTTGATATTTGACCGCCCCCCTAATTAATGAGGTTTTCCAGGTTTCCCTCATTCCTGCACTGAATAGTGGTTAGGGCCTACCAACGTAAGTCGTTCCTGGGCGCAAATGCGGCCTGCTTAATAATAATATGCCGCCCCTCTCCCGCACAAGTCTCCGACTTCTGGGCTAATCCCTGTGATTAGAATGAGGGGTAGAGATATTATTATTATTACATAGACGAAGTAAATGTCTGAAAACAAACAGGACAAGGGATATTCTTTAGAAGCTGTTCTAATGTCTCTATAAATGTTTACAATAAATAAAATTACTTTCGTTAACGAAAAAATTTTCATTTTTAATTTCGCGGCAGTAGAAATGATTCTAACGCCTAGTCAATAATAATAATAATGATGTGACACATTAGTGTCTAACAGCTGTCACTAAAACTACGCCTTTAATATGGATGAGCGAAAAAAATCGTTTTTTTAAATATGTGCCATGACAAAGTGATCAAGTGGCACCACTGGCAAAATTACTCGTGGTATTTCTCTAAGTATTTCTTTCAATATGTTGGTGAAATCGATGGAGTGTCGATGTCGCAGATAATGTAAATTGCTCAAGTTGTTGAAGGATTCATCTTTTTCACATGATCCTTCATTATAATACGGTTGTTTATCCGTTGTGTGTTGTGAACTTGTTAGTCTCTGTATAAATCGTTACATGATTCAAGTCAGCAGTGAGTAAGGTATTCTATTTATCTACGAAATTACATGCACTTCCAGTGTATCAGAAGATGTGATAGCAAATTCTGAAAATTTTATTAAATTATCTGTCCCAGGGTCTTATGTCAAGAGATTAGTAACCTAACATTTCCAAATTCATTCCTATTTGGAGCAGCATCATCAGCATACCAGGTTGAGGGAGCTTGGAATGAATCTGGCAAGGGTCCAAGTAGATGGGACTATCTGGTACATAATACAGCGGTTGTAGCCGATGGAAGTACTGGTGATATAGCAGCTGACTCTTATCATAGATATAAAGATGATATTGCTGCTCTAAAAGAACTGGGAGTCAACCATTATAGATTTTCAATATCTTGGCCCAGAATTTTACCTACAGGATTTGTAAATGAAATTAATCCAGCTGGCGTGGAATATTATAATAATCTTATAGATGGGTTATTAGCAGAAGGAATAGAACCATGGGTAAGTAGAGATTCGTTATTTTCAATTCAAACTAGATTGAAGAAAATAAAATCAGCCGATAGTAACTTAAAGAAAAAGCTCTTGCTTTACATAAAAAAAAAATTTATGCAGATCCGGAAAGTTGAGATGCTCCTTTTGGCCGGAAATGTTTGTTAATTGATGCTGTTATTCAGATCAGAGAAATTAAACAAGATAGGACAGATACAGTTTACGAATTGAATCCTACAGGTGAAAATGTACAGACCTACTTACAATTGTAGGTACGCAAAATCCAACCCGTAGGCTCCTCATGACAACCATTATCACCGTCCAATGATATACTAGTAAGTCGGTTCACTCTTCACTTTGCACTTTGCAAGTTTCTCTGCTGTTAACGCACCAACCTACCAACCCATAATTGATCGCTATTAATTAGCATGATATGCAGCATTTGCGAGTTAAAGATTTTATTTTATTAAATAAGAATTTCTGATGCCCCACTACAAATGGGCAGTATTATTATCATTTCTTATGCAAACAATAGGAAAACATAAACCTTCCGATTCTGTATATATCTAGGAAGTCTATTATTAGATATTTATCTAATATTTAGTATGTTTCAATATACACTCCATTTTCTCCTAAATGATTTAGTGAGTAGCCTTTTTTAAAGTTTTTAGCAAATAAAAACCACTCATTGTATAACACTTTACACAGAGCTAAAACCTTTGGTTATCGTCAAAATATGCATATACATATTATTGCTTACATCGTTGAGTGAGAAATTATAGATAGAGGCGCAACCTTATGGCGAAATGCGTATCCACTTTCGTGCCCGAGATAGTATTAGGTAATAGCAGCTCTTTGGTTCTAAGATTCGTCAATTTATCGACAACTTATTGTTCACGGAGGTTTTCTTTGCTTGTTAAACCATTGAATCGCACCGAACACTCAAAATTGACTGTCGTTAACAACAGTTCTCGACAGACGGACAAATCTCGGGCCCAAAACACCCCTACTGTAAAACACGGTGTAACAGAACGTCAAACATGAAGGCCTTTATTTCTTGTCCGACTTTAAAAACATTTTGCCCTATAGATATTTTCTATTAGGGCCTTTGTTTTCAATATACAGGGTGTTAAACTTATAGATCGAATACGCAATTTGTCATTAAGGTTGCGTCTCTATCTATAATTTCTCACTCAACGCTTTCATTGAACAGGTAACAATGTACCATTGGGATATACCACTACCAGTGTACTACTTGGGAGATTGGAACAATGAGAAAATTGTACAATACTTCACAGACTATGCAGATTTACTGTTCCAACTTTTTGGTGACAGAGTAAAAACATGGCTTACTATTAATGAACCGATGACATTTTGTGTTTTTTATATCACTGCAACCGTAGAGTTAAATGGACAAGAGGGCGTACCGACTGGTATAACAGAATATCAATGTGCCCATAATGTTTTAAGAGCTCATGCGAAAGTGTATCGACTCTATGAATTCAAATACAAAGCAATCCAAAAAGGTGAGTTACAAAAATATCTTCCAATTTTTTTTAGAATAGAATAGAAATGATTTATTGTGTAAAGATTACATAAGAGAAAATAATTACACAAAAGGTAGGAGATTTGGCTTGCACCACTCTTCCACTCCACCTATGATACATAAAATACAGAAAGTGTACATCTAAAAATAAAAAATTAAAAAAAAACATATTAAAAAACACATAAAAAGGTATATATATATATATATATATATATATATATATAAAAAAATATATGTAAAACTAATGCATAATACATACAGAATGTAGAACAATAAATTAGTAAAATAAACTGTTTTATTAATTAGACGCAAACAACAGGCCCTTCAATTCCCTTTCAAACAAGTTGAGTGGTAAATGTAATATATGAAGATATTTATTTAATAAGTTAGGAGCCATATACGAATATGATCCCTCAAATTTTGATGTTACATGTTGAGGAATTGTATAAAGATCGTTTATGACAAAAACATTGTGTACATCAGATCGCTTAATTAACAAATTATGCAAATATGAGGGAGTTTCATACTTACATACTTTATATAGTAACAGTACGTATAAATATTCTACTCTAAATTTCAATCGTGGCTCATTCATTATATTTAATGTGTTCTCTTCGTGTCAAACAACAGACAAATCGCATGTAGGCATTCTGAATTCTTTGAATTTTGGATTGATTGTAATTTGGAAGAAAGTGAAAGTAAATTTGGCTGCAGTAATCAACATGAGGATAAATTAGAGCTTTAATTAATTTTAATTTAGTGTATTCGTCAAGTTGATCACGTAGGTGATACATTGATTTAAGCCAAAAGAATGATCTTTTGGTTACCTGGTTAACATGATCATTGAAATCCAAACAATCATCTACAATGAGACCGAGATTTCTTGCAGATTTTACCCAACTAATGCATGTATTATTAATGATGATGTTATAGTTATCACATATAAATTGTCTTTGTTGTTTATTACCTATACATAATGCTACTGTTTTATTAGGAATAACCCTAAGATCATTATCACTGCACCAATTATTAAAACTTAAAAGGTCTTTATTTATTTGAGACAATACAATCCCAACCTGTTTCACCGTGACTGACTTATATAATTGGACGTCATCTGCATAAAGATGTAATTGGCAGTAATTGATTGAAGAAGTTAAATCAAAAGTGTATATAGAAAATAATATTAGCCCGAGAATACTACCCTGTGGTACTCCATTTAATGTTGGTCGTAATTCAGAAAATTGACAATTATTTAATTTAACCCTTTGCCGACGTCCTACGAGGTAACTTCTGAACCAGGATAAGGCAGCATCCCCGAAGCCAATATATCTCAACTTACTAATTGATAATTCAAAGTTTACCAGGTCGAAAGCTTTACTTTGATCTAATAATACTAAAATTGTGCATTGCGATTTGTCCATATTGATAGCTATATCGTCACTTACTTTTAATAGTGCTGTTGCGGTACCATGCTTTTGTCTAAAACCCGATTGAAACTTAGGTAAAATAATATTAATTTCTAAATACTTCTTAATTTGTGTGGACAATATGTACTCTAGAATTTTTGATATGCAGGGCAAAATACTGATAGGGCGTAAATCACTGTAGGATTCAGGAACAGTAACTTTCGAAAGAGGTATAACGTTAGCACATTTCCACATATCGGGGAATATTCCTTCCTTAATGGAATAATTGAAAATATTTCTAGTAATATCTAAGCAGTACGGAATAATTAAACCAATCATTTCAATATTAATGTTATCAATACCATAAGTTTGAGATTTTATATGCTTTAAGCCGGCAGATATATCATTGTTAGATACTTCTTTAAATTGGAAACTTAGGTTTTCATTTAATTTATTTGAATTATAATGTACTAATAAATTATTACTAACAACTGAATGTCCAGCAACATTCAGTAAAGTAGTAAAGCAGTAAATTTGTAAAGTAAATGATGAATTTTTTTGCAGAGGTATTACTTTGAACATAAAACCGTAAACATAAAAAAAGAAAAAAATAATAAATTGAAAAACTTTATATATTTTAAAAATTTATTTAAATATTGTATAACCTTATTAGGCCAGGAGGGTTACAGATTGGCATGGCTCTAACGTGACATAACTTAGATAACTATTGGAATCGCTCGGGAATGGTATACTTATTGAAAACATCGAGGTGCGCCAGTTTGAAAAGGTGTGCTATTTGCATAAACAACGAAAAAGTGAAAAAAATTGCGAAAATCGCGTTTTTTTTCGGAAACAATCGCATGTAACTCGGTAAGTATGCATTTTAGAGAAAAAATATATACTTATAAATTTGTTCGTTCTGAAATTTTCTATAAGATATATTTGGTCCGATATCCGTAGATTTGAAATGTTCGCTGAAAAATGCTCAAAAGTGCAAAAAAAAGTAGATAAAAAACAAGGTAATTTTAAATTATTTATTTAATAATGAAAAAACAACCCAATCACGTCATACATTTAGAGAAAAGTACTTGACTGCAATACAAAACGAGAGCCGCAAGGCCGATTAATATCGGACTGACAGTTTTTTCATAATGCAATTGTTAAGTAACCTACCTGGAAAAAAAAAGATCTTTTATTTAATTTTGTGCCAGGTTCAAAGTTATGAATATTTTTTTGCGCCCGCGCTTTTACACCTTTTTGGACCCTTAAACTATAATATACAATTGCTATCTTAACCATTTTTCAATTTTTAATAATTTTTTGAGCGGTTTTAGCGGTAGATTTGGCTTTTAAATAAATAAGCCTGTGAATCGGGATTTGCAAGTGGGAAAAAATCGGAAACTATAGAAAAATAGTATTCGGAAAGACGCTTCTTTTTAAAAAAAAAATCATCCAATTCGGTCCAGTAGATGTTGAGATATTAACTTCCAAAGTTGGGAAGGGTATGCGGCGTAACTGTTAATGACAATAAATTATAATATACCAACTAGTTCCTGACAGTATATTGCGATACATCAACTGTAAATGTACAAAGGGCTGCACAAAATCTTGTAGTTGTGTAAAACACAGATTAAAATGTTCCGATTATTGCGCAGGATGCCACGGTCAAACTTGTAAAAATTGCGAAAGAAATGTATTAGACAGTAATATAGATATAGAAGACAGCGACGACGAAATTCCGTGTAAAAGAAAGTATGCCAATTAATGTAACAAATAAACTTGTATTATAAATAAATTCTGTAAATTTTGTCAATTTAATGAAATTGTCGATATTTTACGATTATTTATACCTTATCTCCTGTTATTCAATGTACTATATGCATTAAATAACAATTACATTAGTTTATAACATTATTAGGTACGCATTAATTCTTCAATTTAAAACTAATTTACAATGGACAATATATGCCCAATAAAGATATTATGATTAGCACTAATTTTTAGCAACATTTAAAATGCTTGATTATGAAAATCGACCACCGATTGTTTATTTTTTAAAATTGATAAATGTAACTATGAAAATCTTCTCATTTTTCTACCCCAATTTATAAAAAAAATCGTAAAAATCGGTGCAGTAGAAACCGAGATATATCATCCTGAAGCGAGCGCGCCGATTTTGAAGCGCCTAATCTAGTATGTTTTGTGCGCTGAAGTTTTGCAGCCTATCCCCACCCCTCCGAATTTCGGCTCCGAGCGCGCACTACACAATGTTTATGCAAATTTTTGTGCGTGACGCACACGTGCAATGTCATTTTTGAAAGCAGATACGAAAACATCTCGGAAAAACCTATCGATTGATATATAATTTATTGTTACATCATTAACCGTTACGGAGCATACCCTTCCCAATTTTGCAATTTTTGTATAGTTTCCAATTTTTTCCCACTCGCAAATCGCACTTCACAGGCTTATTTATTTAAAAGCCAAAATTTTTAAACTTTTTAAAACCGCTCAAAAAATTATTAAAAATTGAAAAATGGTTAAGATAGCAATTGTATATGATAGTTTAAGGGTCCAAAATGGTGTAAAAGCGCGGGCGCAAAAAAATATTCATAACTTTGAACCTGGCACAAAATTAAAAAAAGGTATTTTTTTTCAAGGTAGGTTACTTACCAATTGCATTATGAAACAACTGTCAATCCGATCTTAATCGGCCTTGCGGCTCTCGTTTTGTATTGCAGTCAAGTACTTTTCTCTAAATGCATGACGTGATTGGGTTGTTTTTTCATTATTAAATAAATAATTTAAAATTGCCTTGTGTTTTACCTACGTTCTTTGCACTTTCGAGCATTTTGCAGCGAACATTTAAAATCCACGGATATCGGACCAACTCTATCTTATAGAAAATTTCATAACGAACAAATTTATAAGTATAAATTTTTTCTCTAAAATGCATACTTACCGAGTTACATGCGATTGTTTCCGGAAGAAAACGCGATTTTTGCAATTTTTTCACTTTTTCGTTGTTTATGCAAATAGCACACCTTTTCAAGCTGGCGCACCTCGATATTTTCAATAGGTATACCATTCCCGAGCGATTCCAATAGTTATCCAAGTTACGTCACGTTAGAGCCAAATTTGAAAGATTTTTTCGTAATTCTCCTGACCTATATACCTATGTATCAACTATGAATTTAATTTACTCATTGCAACAAAAACTGAAACAGAATTTTAGCAAACAGAGTGTCCCTGAAATGCCTATCTAATAAACCACCTTAGATTCTTAAGATTAAAATACAACGATTTATGCTAATTTGCCTATATGCAAAAAGTCACCGTTAAGGCGTTAGGGGGCGGCAAAGTTTTTAAAAAAATATCAAAAATCGGTTATAATTTAGAAAAGCGTTGAACGATTAAAATGAAATTTAGTAGGTATATGAAAATATTGGTAAAAGGCTTGTCTTAATGTAAGTAATGTTAATTACCGACTTGTACAAATGCCTTAAAGTGGACAATTCAATTAAAAATATATTAATTTTTTTTCCAAAATGTTGATAATTTATACTGTTTAGTAGCAAAAAATGCTGTTCATGCAAATAGGTCCTAACATATATTGTAAAATAAGAAGCAGCACTATCGTGCATAAACCACATTTCTCTTCTTATAAGTAAAGGTACATTTTTTAGCCCAGCAAATAAAATTGTTTCTGAGAATATCAGATAGTTTCCTTTTAAAGTGGTCGGTAATCTTACTGAGATGTGATTGACCCAGTAACCACTTTAAACGGAGAGATGCATCTGCATTTCTTACATAATTTTATCTGTTAAGCTGGAAAATGTTAAGGGTATATTTTCTATACTTATAAATAGAGATATACGGTTCATGCACGATGATACTCCTCGTCGTTTTACAATAAATTTTAGGGCATAACCAAATTATTTTGCGACTAAACAGTATGTTATCAATATTTTGGAAGAAGATATTTTGGAAGTTTTAAATTTTACCAGAAAAAACTGTGACATTCAGACAATACATAATCTTAAGAATTTAAAGTGGCTCGCTGGTACATGCATTTCAGGGTATATGAACTTTTTTCTTTTATAGGTAGAGTAAGTATCGTTATAAACATAGATTTCCCACTACCAGCAAGTGATACTGCTGAGGATATAGCTGCAGCTGAGAGAAAAAGGCAGTTTGATGTAAGCATAACAATTTTTATTTAAATATTACTGTCGAGACTTTACGAATATGGTCCCAAATAATTACAGTGGATTTACTTGTTTATTAGCTGTAGAAAACAATTATGTTCTATTTACTATCGAGATAATAATTATTTTATTATTATTTTTGATACCCATAACCATAAGCGTGAACGTAAACTCTTATAAGATGTAAGCAGTTACATCGTCTACCTTTTAGAGTTTACAATTAATGAAATTTGCAAATTTACCGGAAATTTGTAACTTGGATCGTCGCATATGTTACGGTGATTAGTACGATGAAGCAAATGAGGTAGTACCTCAGTAGAAATTTGGAAGTATAAGTAACAAATAAAAAATAATATCTGCTTAATTTAATTGTCTAACCTATTTATGACATTAGAGTACATTGACTATGTCATATGTGTATTTACAAATTACTAAATTAGTATATTATTGAACGAGAATAAAATGATGGCTGTAATTGACGAAGACGAAGATTATGGCACGAATCGTAAGCGAGTGTCGTAAATCATTCGAGTGAAATACAGGCATTATATGCAAGTAGAATAATATACTTCGTCCACGACTATTAACAATATTTTTACAGAATCTCTTATAGTTTGCTAATTAAGTTCCTCTTTGCATTAGAATTTATAATTTTTGTAATACCTTTATTTTGACGTTTTCTAGAATATTCCAGGCCATATTCGGTTTGATTCCCGACACGTTCTCCAGAACTTCTAGAAACCTAAAAACATATATAAGCGAGACGGTTTTGCCGCCACAGTTCAGTTTATATCAGGCAGTCGAAAGTGAATGACTGAAACGTCAAAGTATAGATTTGACAGTTGTGAATTGGTTTGAAGTACATTTGTTGTGTAATCAAGTAGTGACAATAAAGTTTGTTTTTCTACGTAACGTATTTCAAGGCTAAGTTAGCGTAGAGGTTAAAATATTGTAGCAAACTTTTTACTGAAAAAATTGTACGATATTTTGACATATATAATATACAATTCAGAACTGTCAAAACACCTTTTTTCCAAGTTTGACATTCGTCATTCACTTGATAAATTTAAAAATGCAAATAAAACCTTAACTGGTAGTGGCAGCTTACCTGGAAGAATCGAAGAAACAAATCTTGCGTAACAAAATTTTTAGCTATTCTTCAACTTCAACCGAAAAAGGCGAAAAAGATCACTTTTCGTATTAGGAAAGTAATTATAATAGTGATAAAGAAGATATTTTGAAATTTCTAAGCATACTCAATTTTATCAGAGGCAATTCCAACTTTTTTTGACATACCAATACTTTTTTACTGGATTGGAAAGTTATTTTAAGCCAATATAAAATCTCCTACAATTCCTATTAATCAAGTCATATGTATGCTCTCTAATATCAAACATCTAGGTATGCTAATGAAAAATTCCAAAGACAAAGCTCTATTCAATAATTATCTAAAATAAAAATTAATTAAGCTAAATTTACTAACCTGGTTTCATGAAAATATTCTATAAATATCTAAGTTCACACTTGAAACTGTGAACTCGAAAATTCAACCACAATAGATGAGATCTGACCTATTTCTGCATTTTTAGAATTGCTTCTTCAGGTGGCCTCCTTTAAGTTGACTCAAATATCTAACTATAAAAATTATTATACCAATAAATTAAAATTATTTGAAATTAAATATCGACAATGTCAAAAGTAACTTTAACATGTCGATCAATTTTAAATTAAACATGACAATTACCTACTTAATTAATTAAAAACATTTATACCCCTTATGTAATAATATTGTGTGAAACTAACTACTCTGTGGCTCTGACAGACAATATTTTTAATACCTAAAAATATAAAAAAAAACTAATATACTTATCCAGAACTACATTTTTTACTTTTAGATAGGATGGTATTTTCACCCTTTGGTGTACGGCGACTATCCTAAGATCATGATTGACAGCATTGCTCAAAAAAGTGCTGCTCAGGGATTCCCAGTTTCCCGCTTGCCGAAATTCACAGTTTTGGAGAAATTGGCAATCAAAGGTGCCTATGATTTTTTTGCATTAAACCATTATTCAAGTTTTCTTACTACACCTGACACCACCCATGAAGAATATGCCCCCAGCTTCATTGATGACGATGGTGTTACTACCTATCAAGATCCTTCATGGAATGGATCCGTTTATCAAAAGGTAATAAAAATTCTTTTAGTATCTTTTATTGAACTAATTTCATGAGGTCATTGGTATTGTACTGTATCATGAGTTTTATAAGCAAGCTGGTACTACATAGTTCGTAGGTTTTCACGGCCGGTGTCAATTGAATAATGTACACTTTCTGGGCATGGATGTTCTAAGAAAGACATCGATACAGCCATTAGACCTCGGAATGAGCAAACATCTCCAATGTGACAGATAGAATTTCGAAAATACTACATAAGAAAGATGCGCAGACTACTTTCAGACCAGCGTGTAAAGTAAGTCAGCAACTCCGCAATTCTAAAGATCAATTGAGTCCGTTATAAACTCCGGGAGTGTATTTGGTGCCATGCAGCGATTGTAACAAAGTATACGTGGAAATGTTTAAACAAACCGTAGAAACCAGGATAAAAGAACACGAAAGGCATACGGTTATAACAGTCTGAAAAATCCGCCGTTACTAAACATGCTTGGAAAGACGAACACAGAATCTCACTAGAGGACAAGAGAGCTGGTTCATACCAATAGGTATTATAATCTAGCGCCAAGAGAGAATTTGGATATTCTTCAACACACAAACAACATAATCAGGGATTGAATATTAGTCATACTTGAATGCAACAATATGGATTGGATGCAGGAATAACAAACAAGTGAACCGGAGCGTACCTGAACCAGCCATCCGTAACATGCCTGAACCAGTCAACTTAAATATTGAACTAATCAACCTTGACGCATCGAGTAGTATAACAGCTCGACTTAGAAACCGCTATAAGAAGCACTGAAGATGCCATTTGTTAAGTATGGCGAAACGTCTGCAGTTAAGCATTGACCCAGCTCAGAAAGTGTACATCATTCAATGGTCCTATATACCGAAATTACTCTGTACCTACATCAAAGAATGAGCTTAAAAGTATATGCTCCTTTGTATAATATAAAAATTAGTAGTATAATCTTAAAAATATATACGAACATAACACTTGTAGAGGATTTTTAAAGGAAAGTAACAGAATAACTTCTCTTCTGATTTTACTCTGAAAACAAGTACTTAAATATTGGATCTACGCTTATAGTTGTTACATTTGTTTTATAATAACATAGACTTCTTACGGCTTTTTCTAGATTTTTCCAGAAGGATTTAGGAAACTATTAGTATACATAAAAGAAAATTATAAGGATCCTGAAATAGTTATAACTGAACAAGGATTTGGAGATGTACCAAATATTTTCAATGACACAGCAAGAATTAATTATTATCAGGTGGGTATTAAGCATAAGTTCATTAATAACGAAATGCTTGTATAGTTAACTTGTCTGAAGAAGGGCAGATGCAAATTAACTACAGTGATCAACGTACACCACTGTCAATTTGCTAGATCGGTTGTTATTCTTTCGGTCATATTCATACTTGCCAAATAAATATTTTTAGCAATAGAAATCATTGGTAATAACTAGAGTCAGTGCCAGCGCGGAGTCTAACAGGGTTTAAATTTCGAACTGCGCTTTTAGTTTTAGTTATTTACGAAACGCTCTAATAGTCGGTGTCAGATCGAGACGTTTCTTTTTTACATCTGCTGTAAGTTGTATTCGTGTGGATTTAAATAACTATTTATAACAACATTAACAACTATTAGTTGAGGGAAGAAGTAAAGTAACATGACAAAGAAGAGAAGAAATAGACGGTAATTATTTCAAATATGGTTTGACAGTGATCCAGAAGGCTATAGAGACATCCGTATTAAAGAAAATGACCTGTTTTGTACTGTGGGAATGCATTATAAATTCTTCTGACAATAGTAAAGTGACAAGATATTTGAAGAGCCATGTCGCGTCTAGCGCTGAAGGCTCTTACTTACAGAAACCTTTCTTACAAGCAATATTCCGTTAAACAAACTGGATATTCCCAAGTTATGTACGTTTTTAGAAAAATATATGGATTCAAAAATCTCTCATGGAAGTATGTTAAGATTAAAACATGTTGATAGGGTTTACAACAACGTACTGACATCAATAATACGCGAAGACATTGCGGACAACTTCGTTCATTTCATTATAGATGACGCTACTGATGCTTGTAGCTTGTTCAGTAGCCCGTTCTTTAATTGGTACGCCAAAAAGTGGCACTGCAGTGACAGCCAAATACAAAGTAAAAACTATAATTTTGTGCAGCCACCTATTGGATTCTAAGGTGCTGGACAAAGCCAATCACGGAACTATTATAAATTTTGTTATTGACTGTTTTCGTTATATACAGGGTGAGTCAGTCATAATGTCATTAATTTTAAGATGAGATAGGGAATAATGAGTATAATGCGAATACGTGCGAAAAAAAATCTAAATGCATATTTACGCCGAAAAAAAATATTTTCAAATCATTATTTAAACCCCCTTTTCAGACTATCACTGACCGGTCACAGCCTTGGTCGGTTACAGCTCACAGTTCAACTCGATATCGACCTGATGCAATGTTGTCAAGTTGTAATATTTTTCTATATAGTACCTACCCACCTAGGTTTTAGACATCACAAATAAACGGTTGTACTGACTATTTTAGAATATCATTTTTTCTTTCTCAGTTCAACTTCAGCCAATAATAATTTAAAATGTTATTACAAAATAAAATCAAATTATAATAAATCAATAATAATAATCAAATAACTCTATTAAAAATTGCAAGTAACGCAGTCTACTCAGGTTTTCCCGTAGAAATTAAGGCTCAATCAAACGATACCCGTACACTTGCGTGTCGATTTTTCTCTGAGCAAATGTAGCTGTTATGACTGCAACAAAACTCCAACGTGTCTAATAAGAAACTGAGTAATAAGCCATTTACGTACATTACATAAAAAACCTATACCCAATGGGTAAATTATTGAGAAGCTGTGTTTCGTGTTTAAATACTAAGTACTTAATAAAAAACCATCGTGTTGTCTACAGAAAACTGTCCAAGACCGAAATGACACGCCGCTAATCTAAGTTATCGAGAGTTAATCTTGACCTTGACCTACCGTATTATTAGGTCAATAACCTAGTTACCTAGTTTTTGTACTGTTATTTAACGACAAGGAGTAAAACTATTTTTTTTAATCTAGATACATGAATGAATTTTCCTTAAATATTGATTTATTTGTTAATAAAAACAAATGTTTTCGAATGTTAGGTTATTACAGTTTTATAATTTTGATATTACGTTTTCACTACGTGTTACAAATAAATATGAATTTTTAGTATTACTCGTAAGTACAATTAACCGCACACATAACCAGATGTACAATTTGTAGTTACGTACATCTAGCCTAGAAATGTATTGTTTTTTAAGTAGTATGATACTAACCTGTTTACAGCCCACAAGTAAAACTGCATTTATCCGTCCATAGCACTTTATTAATAAAATTCAGTCGCATTTCGTAAACATTCTCCGTATAACACTACCATTTCCACATATTCGGAATTTGTAAAATTATGCGTTGTGAATTTACGCCAAATACGTAAGGTTAGACCGAAATAAACAAACTACTGCTTACTGCTTGTATTCTCTCCATCCCCCATTCCAAATGTGTGGCATGATCTACAAATTTGAGGGGGAAGAAATGCGGGAAATGCAGAGTGCTAAATGGAGGTAAATTTGAATAACACGCTGATGTGTTAGACGATATTATGTATGTAAATGTGGCATCCATGGTTAATACGGCACGTCTGTGGCATTAGATTTTCGTCGGGTGCGCCATCAGAAAGTTCGTAGCGTACCAGGAGCGTCGTGTGATTTTTATAGGGTGATTTGTTTTTTTTTAAAGGTTGAGTAAAACATTTTCTTTTCGATTTTCTGCCTTTATTAGGCATCCCAAATACGTGGTTAAAATTAATGACATTATGACTGACTCACCCTGTATTGCTTGATTAAGATGCAGTCGTGTACATGTTAAAAACAGGACAGATTTTATCTCAAAAATATACATTTCACATGTGCTGCTCGCGCACTTAATCGAGTAGCTGAGAAAATAAGACAAAATTTCGTTAACTCGCCTATAAGAATGGATGATTTAGGGAGATTTTAGCAGGCATAACTCTGCCCCCCGAACCAGTAATCACTAGATGTTTTACTTGGTTAGAAATCATATCGTATTATGATACACATTTCGATGACATAAAAGATGTTATTTGTAGATTTAATCCTAATGACAGCAGCGTCATATAAACACTGCAGAACTTATTGAAGAATCAAAATATTTGCGATGACGATAAAATCACATGGACTATCCCTAAATGAACAATTTGGTATAATGGATAATGTACGCCCAGTTAATACTACGATAAAAGAAAAAATGGAAAACTTCTTGAAAAAAACTAGAATACACCATATTAGAAAATATATGTAAAGTTTTAGCTGCTACATATGAGCAGTTATCAGCAAATATGTTAATATACAGGGTTAACTATGACTAAGTACAAATATTTTGAGAGGGTATAGAGAAAATTAAGAATTAACGAAATCACCCTTCAAAAAAAATCCAAACTTATTTATAAAGCAAAAACAATTTTTTTTCGAAATTATATTAAATCCCCAAGCCAATGCGAATTGTCCGTCATACCTACGTTTACAGAATCAGAGTAGGTAACATAGGCAACTAGCAATATGACCGTAAAATTTCCAGTCAAGTCATAATTTAATTCCTGTGTTTACTATGTGTTTACGTTATAGTTTTGTATTCTTCTTCAGTTTTTAGTGCCTTTTTTAATTTTTAAACATTTTATAGTTATTAAATAAAGAAATTTGTGTTGGGTGCAGATACTTTCCCACAATATAGTTTGCCGGTTTGATTTTCTAGGTTATGGGACAAGACTGCCGCGGGTACATTAAAAGTGTTCTAGTTTCGTTCGATATTGTTATAATAAATAGGTATTTTATCTAGCTGTGCCTACAGGAAGTGTATAATATCGGTAGTGAGTGGTTATAATGAATGAAAATGTTGTAGATTTGCCAGTTTGTAACGAAATAATGAAAAACAAATCTAAAACGTGGAGCTAACTGGATTAACTGTTACCTACCTATCTATTAGGTATTATTACTAATAAGAATGTTAATTATTGCCGTTTCAGCATTTAGAAATGCTGCAAAATACGATCGCATGATAGTAGTGTAGTAGATACTGTTGACAGGTGTAAGTTTTATCCATGGATCTAAGCCATCTCCGTCGATATACGTATCATAGGCGCCGACATTCCGTAGGAAAAGAGGGTTTTGTCCCATTTTTTAAATATCAAACTAAAATTCTGGAATAATTTTTTTATTGTTTTTTAGGGCTTCCTGAGCACGTGGTTAAAATTTTTGTACTTAGTCATAGTTAACCCTGTATAGTTCATGCCACAGCAATTTTTCATACTATCCGTTGTCAACAGTAGACGTTGAACGGCCATTTTTCCTACACAAGTTATACATAAGTGATAACCATCGCCGTTTCACTACAGAAAAGGCACGTAGTAATATGTTTTAACCACCAACATGTCACGGAAACCTTGTATCAACATTAAGCTTTGCCGGATAAGTGTTGCCATTTTTATGTTATTTTAATTTATGTAGATATGTTATCCTCCACTTAGCCTTACCATTTGGTAATAGTACTATGTTGCGGCTTATTTTTTATGAACATATTATTAATATCTTCATTAGAAAACTGACTACGGTCCTGCTAAATTCCGAGCTGCACTATCTCTAATAATAACCATCTATTTTAAGTCTTCGTAAAGTAATTATAATTCGTAATATACAGGCTGTATCACATAAGAGGGCCACTCCCATGTATCTCGCTTAATATGCGAGACACGTCAAAAATCTTTAATTGTTTTTTGTTGCATTTTTGGAGGCTTTTATGCTCGTAAAAACAAATTTGAGATCCATGGCCAACTTTATGAGTAATAACAAAAAACCTGTAAAGTGCCCAAACTTTAAGGCTGTCTTCTAACTTTTTTATTTTAAGAGATAGAGAAAATTTATTGGTAATAAATTTTGATTGCAAAATTGATACCTTTCACCTGATATAAACAGATTTTTGAAATATCGTATGTGGTTCGCTGCGCCCTCTAGGCGGACAAAAATTTTTTTTATTGAAGCAGGCTATGGCCACAAAAAATTGTCTGTTTTTTCGTCTTTCATGAAATATACTACATGTTGCTCTTATATTTCGTATTTATTACATTTTTTTCAATTTTAGTTAAAAAAAAATTACCTAAATATTTTCGTGTGGCTCAAGATAATGTAGAACCTGTTTAAAGACGCCAATTGCAAAACAAATAATAAACAGAATGTACTTTTTTATGCAAAATACACATTTTCTTATAATATTATTTTATTACATTGTCTGTGTCAAAATAATTTTAAAGACCCAATTGCTTCTAATGTGAAAACCAATAAAATAAAAAGTACATTCTGTTTATTATTTTTTTGCAGTTGACGTCTTTAAAACAGGTTCTACATTATCTTGAGCAACACGAAAATATTTAGGTACATTTTTTTTACCTAAGATTGAAAAAAATTTAATAAATACAAAAGATAAGGACAACATGTAGTATATTGCATGAAAGACGAAAAAGCAAGTAATTTTTTGTGGCCATAGCCTGCTTCAATAAAAAATTTTTTATCCGTCTAGAGGGCGCAGCGAACCACATACGATATTTCAAAAATCTGTTTATATCAGGTGAAAGGTATCAATTTTGCAATCAAAATTTATTACCAATAAGTTTTCTCTATCTCTTAAAATAAAAAAGTTAGACAGCCTTAAAGTTTGGGCACTTTACAGGTTTTTTTGTTATTACTCATAAAGTTGGCCATGGATCTCAAATTTGTTTTTACAAGCATTTTGACGTGTCTCGCATATTAAGCGAGATACATGGGAGTGGCCCTCTTATGTGATACAGCCTGTATTTTGTCTATATAATTGTATACTTTCTACATGGTTGATGATGTTGCAGTTATACCTAACTGAAGCATTGAATGCCATTTACGAAGATGGAGTGAGACTTACTGCATACACAGTTTGGAGTTTAATGGACGATTTCGAGTGGAACAGTGGATATCTGTAAGTAGATAAAAATACATCAAAAATTTATTGTAATGAATTAAAACATGGCAGTTAGACAATTTTATGTGAATTCAGTAAATACTTTAATAATGGATAAAAATATTAAAAAATACTTTCACATTCCATATCACAGGGAGCCTTAAGATATTGTGAAACAATTTATGCTTGTTTTTTTTTACAGAATTACACTAGGACTCTATGATGTCGACTTCGAAAATGAAAATAAAACAAGAACTCCCAAAGAATCTGCAAGATTCTACAAAAATGTTATAGCAACAGGATGTTTGGTTGAAACTTGTATTTGAAATTACTTTTTGATATACTAACCGCATATACTTATTAGTGATTAGTGAAGATAATAAAAAAAAACATAATTTAGTACATAATTTACAACATTTTTTATTTACCTGTAACCTGCTTCTTTAATAACTTTTCCCATAAAATGCAAGAATCCCATCGAATGAACGGAATTGTTTTTACTTATAAATTACATTTACTACGTTTTTTGGGATATTACGCCGCGAAAAGCCAGGTGCAAAGGCCATGGGACGTCTCAGAAGATTATCGTTGTATGATGAGCGGTTCCGACAGTAGTAGCCGTAGTACCAATGATGCATAATTCATTTATGAACGGGTGCAGGAGTTCTAATAGTAGGTGCCTCTTTACAAAGCTAACCTAGAACAACAAGGACAGGTCAAAGATTTCCAGTTAAGGCTAGCAAAGTTTTTGAGTTATTTATTTGATATTTCAACCGGATACAATCCAAACTACAGGAATAGATTAAAGTATAATAATAAAAGGGCGAAAGTAAAATATAACATCAATCAATAAAATAAATTATAGTTAATAGGTAAGATACACACAATAACCAAGCAAACATGTTATTTTAAGTGCAAAATATAATTGCATACAATGTTTAAACTATTATTATAAATATCACATTTGAATGCAATTCTGGTAAATGAACTACACATTAAAAACAATGGTGATTTTGCTAATGTATTGGTTGATTTCCGTTAACTAAGCCTACGTCGATTTGACAATTTGACATGTGTCACCATGGACGTTTCCATATACTGTGACGTGAACCAATCAGAATATTGTTTCCGAACTCGTGACTATATTTTAATAAATTGCTATATAAAATAATGAATTATGAAAAATATAAGAACAATTTTACTGAATTAATAAGATATTATTGTTAAGTACTTAATATATAATAAAATAACAATATTTTTAAGCATTTAAAAATTTCATGCAAATGGCCTATTGTAAGTAATAAAATTGCTTTCGCGCGAGAATGATATTGCTTTACACTCGAAGATATTCAGAGACAAACGATTGTATTTATACCAAGTCGATATACTGTCTAAACAAAGATGAAAACAATCAGACAGAGAGTTTATTGCAGAGTATAACTTAATCAGTGAACATCAGTCGATTACATGAACCAACATCAGGAATATCATTAATGAAAACAAAAGCGGCCCTAGATTAAAGTCTTGTGTCACATCAAAAAAAGGAGAGAAAGAGCGGGAAGTAAAATTTAAAAATCTAACCATGAATTGCTTGATTAATAAATCAGAGAAGACAAATCAAGGTAGTTTTGCTAGGAAAATATGATGAAATTACATTAGTTTGCCTTCCATTGCGAAATACAACTCAATGCTATAATTAGTGGCAACTAATTACTTGGACCACGGACTAGTATTTTACAGTTGTATTAATATTAAAACTAAAAAAGAAATAATTAAATAGATACTTTTTAAAGCCTTCATGACTGTTCCATAAAAACCTGGAGACTACAGAATTTTAATGCCAATAAAGGATGACGAAGCTCCAGCACATTTCACACTTGAAGTACGTAATCACTATGGGTAGTTTGAGTTCCTGATTTGCCATCAATGGACTTATTTCTCTATGGTTAAATAAAGTCGATGGTCTATTGTCTATATCAGTAGTCAATTTGAACGGACTCTTTTTAGGTGCAACACAACATGCAATGCAATAAAAATCAAACTAGTTGTATGACTAGCTATTATAGATTTGAGATTATCTTATTCGACTATTCAACGAGTTTATAAAAACAACATAAAATGCATAATTTTTTGTTTATTAAATTGCAAGCACTTCGCCCTGGAGAAGAAATTTTAATAATATATTTTTGTGAAAACTTTAATGCAAATCTTGAACTTCCATATTTGCTTTTCCTTTTCCAAATTTAGAACATTTTGACTGTTTTTTTGTTTACAGGTGATAATTGTGAACTTCATAGTTTGAATAATTATTTCAATGTGGCTAATTTTTTTTTATTTCGAAAATTGTCCAGTGTTTCACCATTATCTTCTTCAGCTGATGAGTTTTCGACTGTCAGAACAGCAGTTTCTGGAGGTTCTATAAAAGTTTCATTCATGTCTTCAGTGTAAGCTAGTTCTAAAGC
This sequence comes from Monochamus saltuarius, assembly GCA_025584915.1. Lineage (NCBI taxonomy): Eukaryota > Metazoa > Arthropoda > Insecta > Coleoptera > Cerambycidae > Monochamus > Monochamus saltuarius. The sequence goes on from CM046722.1 coordinate 27,137,887, forward strand.
TTTTTGAAGTGTAAAACCTCATTTATAACAATACATTGCAATAAATTTATTGGTAATAAAAACAGTGACAACTGACCCCGCAAAATCCTAGCTAAGCTATATAAAAAGTATGACGTTATCAAATACCTCTAGTATCAATAGGATTTATGTAATGGCAAGTGGAGTATGGTGATCACATAATTATCTCTCCACCTGACAAAGACAATGCCATTTGTGTCAATACTAGAAGCATGATAATCTCTATTTCATGTACTTATGAAATTTTTTTGTCACGGTATTGTTAGTAACTAGCATTAGAAAAATGTCTATTATTAGACTGTAAATAAGTCTCTTCAATCTTTTCACTAAGACAAATTTTTTGTGGAGTAGCTTCTGTAATTTGAATTTGACAATTATTGTTTTCTTTTTGCAGGACAATGGCACTCGCTTCTTTGCTTATACATATTTTCGGATTCTGTTCTCTTCCTTAGCTACTGTACCAAGGCTATTGGTACTTTTATTTCTAATAGAACGGAGTTGACGACTGTTCAAATTGTCCAGTGTTCTGCTATTATCTTCTTTAGTTGAGTATGAGAACAATAATTTACAATAAAAATTTCATCCACGTCGTCAATGTAAGCTATTTTTAATGCTTATTGAAGTGTAAAACCTATTTTATAATGATAAATTAATTGATAACAAAAGCAGTGATAATTGACAACGCAAACTTCTAGATAAGTAACATAAAAAGTATGACGTCATCAAATATCTCTAATATCTGGATTGTATACTACTGCTTGATAAAAACGACATTTGGCTTAAGTAGGATGCAGTTTAGAAAATAAAAAAATATTTACTCGAATTGAATTCCCTGGTTTGTAGTTTCTTATTTATTGTTCTGATAACAAACTAAATAATCTAAATTGACGCTACAGTTTCTAAAGCTTAACTATTACAAAGTATAAATGTGCTGTTATTCTGAAAAAACTGAACTGAAAAAACATACAATGCGTCCATAAAGTAACGTATAAATTCATTATTATTAAAATTTCCTAAAGAGGTCGATTTTTTATTTTAATTTATTGTTTTTTCGAGTAATGATATCATCGGTTTTTTAGGTGGTATTTTTCCTCATTTCGGATTCCTCTTACTGAGCTGACTCCAAAATTGTATCACAAGTTGCTTCAAATTGGTACAGGGTGGGCAACAATATCAATATTACAAGTTATTTACAAATGAATAAGTGTACTAAAAATTAAATGAAATTATGTATTGTTATTACAAATACTTTGATAAACTATTAAAAGGCACCCCAAACACGTTTTACGCTCAGGAAAATCCACATTAGATGCAAAAATACCATACGCAACGATAACAAAAGATCAATGTGTGGGCTAGTATTGTGAGAAATCCAATTGTTGGTTCATATTTTTTTTGATGAAAATTTAACAGGAGCATTGTATCTGAATTTAGTAACGTACAACTTTCTATTAAATTTTTATAAACATCTTTGGTATTGTTGCCCACCCTGTATCAATTTGAAGCAACTTGTAATACATATTTAGAATCAGCTTAGCAACAGAAATCCGGAAATGGGGGGAAAAATAAGGTTTTCCATTAAAAAAAATAATGATGACGTCATTACTCAAAGGCAGGTCACCCTGTATATTAAATTATTATTTGGCAAAATAGTAAATTAAAATAAAAAATCGACCTGTTTCGTAAATGTTTAATAATATTGTTTATTTAGCTAATAATGAATTTATGCGTTACTTTATGACGCACTGTATATGAACTTGAACGTCAGGTCATAATGGTTAATTATATTCTGTGTTGATGAAAATTGTCTTAGCTATTAACAGCAACTTTATGAGACATTTCTTTCTGCAGTTATATTTCCATGCAGCTTTGAAAGCCATTTATGATGATCGAGTGAAGCTTACTGGATACACCGTCTGGAGTTTGCTAAATAGTTTTGAATGGAATAGTGGATATTCGTATGTTTTATTGAGTTCAGCATATTAGTATCTAAGTTACATCACAAAATTCTTATAGTGCTATGAATAGGTAACTTTTATTTTAGTATGGTTTCTATCTCTACTTATTTTTATAGGATTAAATTTGGACTCTATCACGTAGATTTCGAAGACATACACAGAAGAAGAGCTCCCAAAGAGTCAGCAAAATTTTATAAAAACGTCATAGCTACAAGAAGTTTGACTCATCCTTAATTGTAAATACATTCTTATGTAAGTACTACAGCAGAAGTCGAATAAAACCTACAAAAGCAATTTCAAAACGTTATTAACTCGTATAATTTTTTCCAAGTCAAAATGTATAAATATACTGTGTATATGTAGAAAACGATGTATGAAAAATGTATTTCTAATATTAGAGTGTACCTATACAGGGTGTTCTACAAGCTCAATGATATATTTTGGCAGTTGGTAGCTGGGTTAATGACAAACATGTCTTGTATAAACATAGGTCCGATTTAATTTTGTTTAGAAGTTACAGAGTTTTTAAAAAATATAAATAATTTTTCAAAGTATGAGAGGAAGAGACATTACATTTATCTCTATATTTTCTTCTTCCGATCTACATTCAACTAGTACTTACAAAACTTGACAACGTCTGCCACACAAATATATAAAAAGCTTTTTACAGTCCTTTTAGGCCCACATCTGTATTATTTTCCTCCACTCCGTTCTGTTCTTCGTTTTTCTTTTTCAATCCGTTACATTTTTCTCCGTTAGATCTATTGCTACTGTCTCTCTCCATCGCATCCTCGGCCTCCCTCTGTTTTTCTTGTAAAGTTTACACCCTACAATTTTTGTAACTGTCCTTTCATATTCCAGCTATATGCCCTAGCCATTGCGCTTTTCTGGCTTTTATAGCTTCATCTATTTTTGGTGCCTGGTACATTTAATATATTTCCTCATTATTTCTCCTTACATAGTCTTCTTCCGTCTTCTTTCTCCCTAGAATTCTTCTTAAGATTTTGCTTTCCCACCTTAACAGGTTTACTCTTGATTTCTTATTGAGGATCCCAGTTTCACTGCGATACAGCGCTGTCGGTTTCAAAATTGTTTTGTACATTCTAAATTTTACTGCTCTGGACAATTTTTTTTTATTTTATTAAGTGGTTGACTGCTATCAAATTTGTTTTTGCTTTTATTATTCTCCTATTAATGTCATGCTTATCATCACACTTAGCTGTTATCAGCGCCACCAAATACACATATTCTCGAATTTCTTCAAACTCCATCTCTCCGTGCTGCGTTCTCAATTTGAAATTGGTATGTTTTTTTGTTATTCTGAAAAGCTATATGCAATCCTACGTTACGTTCTTCCTCCACAGGTTTTCGTTCGTTACTTTTTCTAATTCCTCACAATCTCTTGCAATTATGGCCACATCAACTGCATAACTTACTATTTGGTGACTTTTAAACAATATGTGTCCTTCCCTGTTCAACTGACTATCTCTTATGATCTTTTCTAGTACTAAATTAAAAAGAAGTGGATCTCCGCGCCAATATCCTTGGCAGGATAAATGACGTTGGATGAGGGGGTTCGAGAGGGACTATCTCTCGTTACCCACTTCATCACTGTAGGCCTGGACGCCTCGTAGAGGTGGGTTCCCTATTCCGGTCCGGCGGCTCGAGGAACCTCCTCCTGTCAGGCAAGCTCCGTCGGCAAGGAGCTCTTCTAGCGCTCTTCTCTTCTTTATTCGCCGACTCGTTAACCCCCGGGGTAGTTATGTTTTGGCCGCGGCGCAAACGCCTCCGGCCAGGTAGGGGTTTGGATTAAGTCAGAATTAGCACTGTGGCTCTAGGGAGACGTTAGGACAAAGAACCTTAAAGGCCCTATCGTCCAGCGTCGAAAGGATAGGGTAACTGAGCCCGCCTAGGCAGGCTCCGGCGTAGGGTGAGGAAAAGTCAAAGTCTCTTCTTGGTCCTATTCTAGATCCTGGCGGGTCTGAAACAGAAGAAATGTCTCAACTTACCCCGTGTCCAGGAGTTGAAACCTTGGCTGCCTGTACCTGGCGGTCGCATCGGGTCGGTAGTCCACCACCGCCTGGATCAGCTGATTGCTGTGGACTTCTGCGCATGCAAAGGAAACTTCCGCTCGCGCTTTCATCGCTTCCAGGGCTGGCGTGAATCAGGCGTGAATCCCAGATCCCGGCGAATGTCGGTGTTGCGGACGAACCAAGGGGCCTCCCTCGCGCAACGCAGGGCGACATTCTCGACGGCCTGCACTCTTTTCAGGTACGTCTTCGCTGCGCATCCCCATGCTGCTCCGGCATACGATACGTCAACTGTGACTGCAAGGTAGTCTTGATTAATGTGGATCTCCTTGCCGCACACGTAATCTGCACAAAAAGTTACTGGTCCGTGCTGGAGAAGTGTACGAAGTCGTGCAGATTTGCAGATCCGCCCTGTGCTGGTCCGTGCCAGTCCATGCAGGCGTAATATGCGTGATCTTTAAAACAGTATTACATATTTTACGGTTGTCATACAAATATACAACATTCGTATAAGATCTTTAATTTTTAATGTTCGATTTGGACTTTACCACGTGGATTTCAAAGATGACGATAGAAAAAGAACACCTAAGGAATCAGCAGAGTTTTATAGAAAAGTCATATCATCTACTGACAGCTGTGATTGAAGATTTCTTACTACCGTTATGAATTTGTATTATAATAAAATATCTTTTGAATCAAATTGATACGGTCAAATAGATTTGGTTGAACAGCATTAAACTGTTTGTTTAACTGTCCTGATTTATTGATACGATAAGTAAAGATTTGCCATTTATGTTTTTGTGTTAGATTGAAAAATTATTACTTTATTTGCATACCTAAAAAGGTTTCAATGTTACTTATTTCAATGTTATAAATTCTAGTTAAAATAAAATTAATTTAAAAAATTGAAGTGTATTTTTTCATGAAAAGATTAGAACTGTATAGTATAGATAACATGCAACCATTGCTGCACTGAAAGTGAAATTTGTGTTGCCTCCGTAGTAAACATACTATAATATGCAAGATTTTAAGATACCCAAGTATTAAAGCGAATCAATACTATATTATTTATTGTTTTTGATGTAAATAATTATTTTTGACCGAAAATTCGAAAGAACGAAATTGCTAATGAATTAATTTCATTGAACGATAATGAAATTGTATAATAAATAATAATAATAATATAGCTCTTATTACCATTGAGTATTTAAATACAAATAAATATGAACATAATATTTTAGTAAAAGGCAAAGTTCAGAGGTCTACAACTTCTGCTCTCCCACTCAACCTACAATGAGAGAGAAAGGGAAATATAAAATTGTAAAGAATAAATTTAAAACGGTCGGTCTATCATACACATCCGTGAAAAACCACAGTGAAAAAAAATAAATAACACAATAAAGAAAAAATTATCAATGAGTTTAATTCTAAATTTATTATAAGAAAATTGTATAAAAGAAAACGGTACTTTATTCCATAAAGATGAAATTGGATATGAAAATCCTGAGCGAAAACACAGCTGTGTGTTTCGGGATTGTTATAGTAAATGTATACCTCATATTTAAATGATGGACATCCGTTCTATAAGTAATTTTGTTATAGAGATGAGGAGAGAAGAAATAATCGTATGAAAAAAACAGCAACTGTGTAGATAATGTCTATTTTTGATACTGAGCTAACAAATTTCCCTCAAGGATGGACACACCGAGTCATACTTATCGTCTTGTGTAAAACAACGCTTTTTTTCCTCCAAATATGAACGCGTTTAGTAGAAAGAAAAATTTATTAAATTTAAATTATTTGATGCGTTTAAAAATTAGGGAAACTTTGGATTGTCATTGTGTGGTCATCGTGGTGTCAACATTTATGTCTTCTTTGGTGTCGTTTTGTGTGGTGTTGGAGGCAGAAATGTCTGATAAATACATAAAGGAGGAATTATTCTATTCGCTTTAGAGGCTATAAGGATGAACTGGGGAGCCGCTTAAAGTCACTTAGTATCAATTGAACTTTTGTTTGTAGCAAACTCATAGCTTTTCTAAAAAAACAATGTGTTTAAATTGAACAGCGCGTTCGAATGAGTTGCACAGGTTACAAGTTGGAAACATTGACAATCGACAGTCTGTATCGCTTGTTTCTCTTCGATGACCGGTTTTTCTATATTACGAATAAGAAATCTGAAGATAGCGTCGTGAAGATTAACGAAAATACATTCCTCAACGTCCTCAGAACGTGTCCCATAACAAATCCTTTATCAACAATCCCTGTGTAACCTGTGGGACCGAATCTAGAAATGTATCCTGAACATGAATATTGCCTTTCTGGCGCAAACTTGGTAATAGTAAAGCAATTGGGTGGTTGACAGTCTTCTACTGCAAGTAGTAGATACATACATTTATAAATCAGGGGCCAACAAAATTGCTTTATCAGAATGCATACTTAACAGTGTGGAAAATCAGATAATTCGCGTCAATACTTCAATATTCTGATCGGAGCAAGTAGGGTTTTTCTGGGAATGTTAATTGTAACATTAATATTTGTATTTACAAATAATAAGTAATAATTTAAATTAGTGGTTATAAGTGCTTACTTAAAAAGTAAAGATCTTTATCTACCCTTAGTGTTAAAGTATCATAATTTAATATACCCTTGCCGTTAAAGTACTGCTTTATCTACAATTTTCGGTATATAGAAGGGAACTTTAACATTAGCTATAGAAAGAAAAAAACATAATTGTTTTAATCTGTTTAGTTGGGTGGTACAAAAATAAAAGCGTATTTGCCCCAATGTTCCTCTTCGAATTGATACATTCACTTTAACTCCTAAGTATATCTATTTATTATACTCATACATATAAAAATAGAATGATAAATTTAAAGTTTTATTTATTTATTAAATTGGGATAAGCAATTACAGCCGTGTGGTCTGTAATTGACTGATAAACCAATTAAAGGCCACACTTATCGCTGTCACTTATTGCAACAGCATGTGAATTTAATTTGGTATAGGTCAGCCCTACTTCTCTAATTTACAACAATCAGCGATCAAAAAATTGGACATGAATCTATTATTTATATTTACTCAAATATTTTATTCCATCGGTGAAATACTTTGACAATGGCGGTACTTAATAAAACTGTTCTTGAACTATGAGATACCAAGACATTAGGTGGTGAATGATGTGTATCTTCTAAAGAAGATTGGAATATGAAACTGGTGTCATAAAGTGTGCTGTTTCATTTTGGAAATTGTACAATAAAATTTGGATGGGCAACTGGCAACTACATGTTTATCTGAGAAATAATTGATACATTAACAATTTAGTTAAAACCCTTAAATGCATGAGTGGGGTCCGCAAAGGACCCATTGTTGGATTTTTTGTGTTAACATTTTTAACCGCGCCATTTGTGAACTGAGAGTTCAGCTATTTGCTTCTGTCAATATTTGGGTTATGTTTAATGTGTTTATGGAAATAAATTGTTGTTGTAATGAAAGTTAGCAAGGAATTAGGTAAGTGGGGTCCTCAAAGGACCCCATGTATATTCATGTTCCTAATATTTAGTATCTTATTGCACACATATTTTTGCAAATTTTGCACAAAATGGCTAACTGGGAAAGAATGAACCTCTAACAGAAGAAGAGCTAAGAAAATTAGTAAGGGAATATTCTTGCGCCAGAAGAACTAAGCGGTGGCCCTATAGATTATTCATGAATATTATTGATATTGCTGCGCATAATCATACGAGTAACTAAATAATTTAGTCATATGCGCATAATGCATTTATTTTGCATAATTTGAAGCATTCCGATTGGCTAAAAGGTCACCAAGGCAGACGTCGAATGTTTCTTATGCAACTCAGTAGCTCGCACAGAAGCATATGGAAAGCCGTGCTAAAATTCTGAATATGCCAAAATATGTGAAAGATGCACTTAGGGATTGTGGAGTTGAACCGGAGCAATCTACACCATCTAATCACCAACAAGAAACAAGCCTAAGAAAGCGAGGAAGATTCTACTTGTGTTCTCGAAAAGAAGATAAAAATCGTGCATTATCTGCAAGTTTTCTGATAATTTTGTTAGTGAAAGGCACATAAAGGTTGAAGGTTTTGTGTGTGTGTGCCATAATAAAAAATAAAAATTTTGATTTCTGTTTATGACTTTCCGATTATATGATTGGATTAAAATACTTGTTTTTACTTCTACAATAAAGATCCTTAGATGCCATTTCTCTGTTTTCTCAATTAAGCACATTTTAATCTGGGGTCCATTAGGGACCCCACTTATGCATTTACGGAATTTTTGTTACTTATGCACTTAAGGGTTAAATTTCTCGAAATCGCTCTTCCACCGGGTCATTTTTAAATACATTGCACTCCAATAAATGTACCTCCTCTCTGCCATACAATTTTTCATATAAGGCCAATTTGGTTTATTTACAAAAAGAAATTTTACCACTTCGGAAATTATTAGTGTTACTGTTTCTACTCAGATTTGAGTGATTGAAGCGACGGTTTTAATTCTTGGAAATTATTTTGCCTTGCTTGCGAATATAATTTATTAATTCTTAGTATATTGGTATTTCTGAAATTGGCTACGAAGTAACTAAAAAAATAGTCTCCTGTCTGAGACAATTTTAGTAACGCTATATGGTATAACACGAAATTAACTAAATCAGGTATATTCAAGTTTTTTTATAGCGTTGACGTTCGCATTAATTTTTTCCTAAACATGTTTGCAAACTGCTAGGGTTATGGTTACGACGAAGTCAGTATTCTATGTAAATATACAGTCGATAAGATTTTTTTACCTTAGCATATTTTCTCTAAAGTATGCCATATACTAGAGTAATTATTTTTGGAATAGCTTCAACATTACAATAAATGTTTAATGCTTTACCAGATGTACCAACTAATGAGTATTGTAATTTTTCTGCGCTAGAAAACTCGGCTTTAGTTTAGCGTGAACATAAAATAATGGTTACAACATGACAATATTAGGCATATTATGAATTCGAGATTGGTTATTACTATTATTCGGAGACACAATCGGAGTGTTAATAACAGTCGGGGCATTAACACGCAGAGTAGTTGTTTCGTGGAATTCTGTGTTTGCAACATATCGTTATCACCGTTTCGCGATAGAGGTCGGTAGGTTTCAATGGATTCTACGGCGATGTACAACGATTCCTGTCTGTGGCTTTTCAGTCCAGCATGGAGTAGTGAATGACCGCTAGAGGCACTTCTACACACACATTCTATTCGAGATATCGTCATGTAAAAAATCTTGATCCAAAAAAAATTCAGACATATCTTCGATAACTTTAAAATATTGTTATTAACATTAATAAAATTATTTAAAGTAAAAAAAAAATGATGTTGACTTTCTGTATAACCGAAAATGCTAAATAGCTCTAAATATTGAGTTGTGTTCACCCCAGAGATTTTACCATTTTGCCAAATTTTTCGAATCAGTATTTTCCAGATAACGATCGACGCAGTTCTCGGTGGGACACTCTCTATCAGATGTGTAATTTGCAGTTGGTACTAGAAACATAATAACCTTTATTTCTAGATAAACCGTAGGTATTTGAGAGCCACTAATAACTACATAAGCTTGTAAACATTTCAAAATAATAATTATTAATATTATTACATCTGTAAGAGTAAACAAGTTTTTATTAGATACAAATATGTACCACCCAACCAATCTCAAAGCAAATAGCGATAACATCTATATTTTGGTTTAATCAACGTTTAATTTTATTGATTATACTTAAATACATGCCAATAAAATATGATTCAATTAATACGTTTATAGAGCCGATATCAACAACAAAAAGTTTGGAATAATGCCTACAAAGATTATATAATAAAGCATATTCATATAAACATATAAACAAAGATAAAGGAGTCCAAATTGAATTCCCACGGACTTTTTCCTATGGGGTAAATTGTCTTTAAATTGTCTTTATTGAGTCCTCATATATTGATACATTATTTGTATAATGAATAGCAAATACATATGAGGAAGGGGCGAAGTATCAGCCGAAGCTGCTTTTCAACTTAACCCTTGAGAGAAGATAACAAAATGTATACATTTACAATACAATCGATGTCCAAGTACATGCAAAAAATACAGATCCAACATCCTAACAGATTCATAGATAGAAAATAATCATAAATTGAATGCATGAAAAACCAATAAAGCGGGACCAAACAGAGCTACTCGTAAATATATAAAGCGGAGGAAACCCAGTGAATGCTATGAGTTTTCCAAGAGATAATGCTTTAATTTTTTTTATGGTAGAACTTTTTTGCAGCTTACTGTATTCATCTGACTATCGAAACAATCTATTCTCCTACCTGTTTTATTTGAAAAAGATATTATCTTAGTGAGGTCGGTAGGAATAACCATTTTTGAAATAATATTATTTCAAATGCTCAGTGCATCGAGTAAAAACTGTTTTAGTTTCAGGTAAAGTGCCTGTTCTGCTGAAAACACAGTAAAACGTCACTAGATTAAATGGTTCAGAATGATAAATTGTGAAGATGTACAAAATTTCAAGATGATCGGCGAGGTTTGATGAAACCATTTTTCAACAAAGCACAAAGATTTTATCAGGGGCCGATCTTTTTAAAATTTTCCACGTCTCCATAATTTACCGTTCTAAATAACTTCTTCGAGTAACATTTTGCTGTATTTTCAGCAGAAAAGGCACTTTACTAAACGATAACAGTTTTCAATCGGTGCACTGAATATTTCAAATAGGATTATTTCGAAAACTGTTACTCCTAACGACTTCAATAAGGTATACCTTTTCCGAATATAACAGTTACGAAAATCGATTGTTTTAATAGTCAGATGGATACACTAAGCAGCAAAAAAGTTCTGCCATTTAAAACAAACGTAATGTGCTATAAGTGGCGCCCTCTACTAGTAATACTACAACTACTAAAATTAAAATTCCGCCAGTGACGTAAAAGTTAGGAAAGGGAAACTGTCCCTCTACCCCTGTAATACGCCTATGGTAGTAGCCATGAACGATTTTGCAGCATTTTTTAATATGTTCTAAAGTATTTAAACTTTATGCCAAGTATGATGATTGTTTAAATAAAACACCCTGTAACTCCGTAAGGATCTAAGCGTTATGTGTCAGTTCTTCACATTTTCAGCTCAGGATTATCCAGTTAGCGTGTGTACAATTATTAATGATCACCATGTATAATTAATTTATCCATATCCAACATTTTCTAAAGGTTCCAAATCTGACATTGAGAACTACCTTCATATAGCAATTATTAACAATTTTTGTAAAAATGTTAAAACCGTTCTCCATGACTATGTTTACAATAAAATATGTCAAAATCAACACGGTTTTGTATTTGAATAGTCAAACACCACGAATCTTCTATGTATATCACAATTTTTAAGCGAGGTACTTGATAGAGGCAGTCAGATCGTTGTATATATATTAATACAATGATTTTAGTAAAGCATTTGACACTTTGGATGTTGAACAAATTGGAAAGTTTCGAATTACCTCCATCACTCGTAATATTTTTCCAGTCATATTTACATAGTATGTCACAATTTGTTTATTATCAAGGTTTTAAATCGTATCCATTTACACCTACATCTGGTGTTCCACAAGGTTCAGTTCTGGGACCACTACTTTTTACTTTATTCATAAATAATCTGGTTTCCGATCTCCAATCCATAGCTTGTTATTGATGATTAAAAATTATACAACAGAATTGATTCTATTAGCGATTGCGGAGGATTGCAGTCAGATTTGAACAAAGTCTCTACATGGTGTTATAACAACGACTTATCCATAAATGTTGGAAAATGTAACATTGTTACTTATACACGTAAGCATGAGCAGGAACATTACAGATATTTTCAAATACCTAAGTGTTCAATTTGACAGTAACTTAAGTTTTATCAACAGTATTACTGCTTCTGCTTTTAAATCAGTGAGTTTTGTCCTAAGAAGCTCCAATGATTTTCGTAACCTGTGTACTTTGCAAAGTTTGTGTAATACCTTTGTCAGAAGTAAACTGGAATATGCAAGTGCAGTGTGGTCTCCATACTATACCTCTCACATAAATTCCTTATAGTCGCGTCGAATTAGCATGAAAATAGTGAAAATGGACAACTTTGTGCGGAGAAGTCCGGTTTTCTGCAAAATGTTCAGGCAATTGTTTATAACAAAAGGTACATCTAACTTCTGTACGCTCGCAAATTTTTAATTGTTTATTTAACAAATGACCCATTTTTGTTGAACATATGGCAAATGTCACACACGATTCAACGAAAATGTCTGGAAAATGTTCTATCGGGGGTTTTCGAGGTCTCTCTTTATCACTTTGGTGTTAGCTTTATTATTTATTGCTAAATTGTTGTAACTGGGCTAATTAAAAAATTAAAAACTCCACCCCCGAAATCACTAGAGAACCGGAATTTTTTCCAGGATTTCTGGCTTATTAAGGCAAACCATTGGCACAAGATTTTTGCAAATATAATTGTTTATTGTTCGATTGTTACAACCTCGCTAATTAACAAATTAATAACTCGAGATTAGTTGTACAAGCAGTTTTGAATCGTGTTTGTATGTGCTTGATGACTCTCAAGACATTGAGTAGGGTTATTAATTTGTTAATTAGCCAGGTTGTAACAATTGAACAATGAACAATTATATTTGCAAAACTCTTGTGCCGATGGTTCGCCTTAAAAAGCCAGAAATCCCGGAAAAAATCGGGTTCTCTAGTGATTCCGGGAGAGAGTCCTTTTAGTAGGTGTAATGTCTCTAAAAGATCTCCGAATTGTTTTGGATTAAGAATCTTTAATAGACTACCTATTATTATTATTATTATTACTATCTGTAGTTCTGCTATACATTTTAATCTCTGTTTTATTTATTTATTTATTCATTCATTCCTTCGTTCGTTCGTTCGTTCATTCATTCATTCAGTTATTATTATTAAAATAGTACACAGAATAAATCGATTATAGAAACAAAGAGCGCATAAAACTTGAAAAATAAAAGTAAATTACAAACATGCCTGTACTTAAACAAACAAACAAGCAAAACAAATAACAAATTTATCAAAATAGTATGTTAAGATGATAAATACGTTAAAGCAATAACAGAAACATATAAAATTAAGTACGTACATTATATAAATCATTAAGTAACATATAATACGAATTATTAACATTGCCATGAGTTTATACCCTATATCTAGCCATGGTATACCCCTATAGTTTCTGCAGTCTGTTGCATCTCCCTTTTTTAAAATTGGTATAATCATAGCATCTCTCCAATCTTCAGGCATACATTCTCTTCTCCAAATCTTTCGGATCATTTCGTATATTCTTTATCTTAAATCCTCTCCTGCGTACTTAATGTTCTCTGCCGTGATTCCGTTTTTTCCTTTACTTTTGTTATTCTTTAAGGCTTCTATAATTATGTCTATTTCCTTTTTTGTAGGTTATTCTACTTCCACTTCCTTTTTCCTTACCAGTATCATCTCTTCCTGATCCTCTCCTTCCCTTTTGTTCTCTTCATTCAACATATCTGCAAAATATTGCCTATAATTATAATTATAGGCAATATTTATATTATAATTATAACTTAATCCAGGATAAACTTGATATTTTTCATTGTTCAACTAGAGATGTTAAACGTGCTTTTATTTGTAAGGTCAATTTGTCTGGTTTCGATTTTTTTCCAGACTCTATAACTGGGATTTCTGTGCTGTTGAGTTTGTGTAAATAAAATAAGAAGTTATAGTGCATACCAACCAACAACGAATTGACAATGCATTAGGCATTAATTAACAATATAATAATGCATTAGTAACTTCTGCGCGTATTGATTTTAGGATCAGAATACCTACTTACGGATAGATTATTATCAGAGTGTAATAAAATATAATTGTAATAAATGCTGTCATTGATATCCTTTTCTAATTTTAATTTAAGCTTATTTATTAATTTATTACTTATTACAATCAACTGGTACATTTGTTTAGCATTTAATTTTAGTTTTATAAGTATATTGATAAATTGTCATTTTTAAAAATATTTTAAAATAAATAGAATGTTTCAAGTATTAATCATATACAATCGTATATCCATAAACTAATTACAGAGGAGTTTTTGGAAGATTAAGTTTTTTCTTATCTAGATATATAAAAAATCAGTTTAGGGTATATGTTTAATAACAATTATGCAGTCTTCGTGGTTAGTGGTTGGGTGCTTGTCCATCTTATTGAAATGGTAAGGATGAATGAAATAAATAACTTAGTTTAACAATATCAAATCCATCAAAATCTTAATAAAATTAGAGGCAGAATAGTTATAATCATTTCTTCACCTGGCAAATGCCCTTTTTGGTCTTTATAGCGTTGCAATTTTAGAAATGCTTTACTATAAAAGTAAAAAGTGTGCCAAATTTGAAAAAATCGTTCCAGCCAAAAAATAAATTTAAAAAAATAATTTTGAGATTACGTAGCTCCGTTAATATTGATTTTTCCAACATGAACTTGACACATTATTTTTTCGAGTAGTATCACTCCCTAGACTTTCTGCGCAGAGTTTCCGGACACCCTGTATGTACTGTGTCCCTATGCATTGTAGTTTATTTAACCGAAATCCTGTATAATAAATTATGGAGTAGGGAGTTGTTTCCGACAGGGCAGCATAGTTATTAATTTGTAATACTGCTTTCAGGGTAACATGTCAGAATATTAGCACACTGACTTTTCCAGACTCTTTCCTTTTTGGGGCAGCTACTTCCGCATATCAGATTGAAGGCGCTTGGGATGAGGATGGGAAAGGTGAAAGTAGATGGGACTATATAGTTCATAACACAAATTTTATATCAGATAACAGCACTGGTGACGTAGCCTGTGACTCCTATCACAAATATAATGAAGACATTGCAGCTTTAAAGGAGCTAGGTGTGGACTATTATAGATTTTCCATATCTTGGCCTAGACTGTTACCAAATGGTTTTGCAAATGAGGTTAATCCAGCAGGAGTTGAATATTACAACAATCTTATTGATGGTTTACTGGCAGAAGGAATACAGCCATGGGTAAGGAATTGTTATATGTAACTATATTAATTAAATAAATAATAATTTAAAACATCATCCTCTTCATCTCTAAGTTTGATCAGTTTTTTCATACCTACGTCGTTTTTATTCTGTCTGCATATATATGTGATAAAATGGACTGTTTCCACAAACGTGTATAAAAGTATAATTTTTGAAATCCCAAGGACATTTTTGGTCCATATCTTTTCTATCTCTATCTTCTAAGTATCACAATGAATGAGACAAATACAAGTACTAAAAGACTCAACATTGATATTAGACGGCAATTTGTTTTGTTAAAAATATAATAACTATAACAAAAGAATACTGTGTTATAAATATAATAATAATGATTTCTAATCAATTTTCCTTATTTAATTTCTTTTAACACATTACCTCCCAGTAGATGAAAAAAATAAAATTGTGCTTTAAAACTTGGTTATATTAATTAAATCACTTTTTAAAAGCCATTTTTGGATTTAAAAAATTTAAAGTACATATCACACATACAAAAAATTTGGTGCTGCATAAACGTACCATTGGTACAATGCATGAAAAACAATTTTCTAAATATTAATACATAAATAATATTAAACAAAGTGTTTTATGGTTTATTTTAATAGTTATTTATGCAACAAGTACAAAAAGTAAGTGTTTATTGCACGCGACGCAAAATTGTCTAGACAACACGTCGAGTACAATAAGCACTTTTTGTACGAGTTGCATACAATATTTTTTCTACGTTCATGCAAAAACCAAAAAATGTTATTTAGATGACACTAAGTCTAGGAAAATGTGACATTGATTTGAACGTTAATGTTTGTCATTATGACAAAACGCTGTAGTAGAATGACAGATGAATGCAATACACATTTTATTGCGCTAGTGCAATAAAGAACCACTTTTTCCAATAAATAATAATAATAAAATGGCTTTATTTCTAAAATGGATTGCAATTTACAGACAATCACATTAGAAAAGGCGAAGTTTAGCCTAAGGCTACTCTACTTAACCTTAACAGTAACAGAAAAATAAAACAAATACAAACAGAAGTCAAACATTTTCATAAGAACTAACCCAAATAGGTAAAAATGCGGAATAACATTTTCATGAAGAAAAAATAGTGATAAAAATAAATAATATAAAACTGGAAATGCTCCACATAAGTACACCTGAAAATACATAGAAATACAATACAATACAATTACACATATACTAAAATTACATTTGTAATGATAAAAGATACATTTTAATAATTTTGCGAAATGCAAATCTATGCTTAAGGTGGGAACTTAGATTATTGTAAACATGTACTGCATTATACGAAAATGCTCTCTGAAATATGGCGGAGTGATAACGGGAAGTGCTAGCAAATTTGAGTATCTAACATTAACAGAATGAAAATTAAACCTAAAAGAAAGTTTCTCCCGAAGATAGGGTGGTGATGAAGTAGTTAAAATGTTATGAACAAACACAGCTAAATTATATCTATACAAGTTTTCAAGTTTAAGCCAAGATAGTTCGTTAATTTTAGAAGAAACATGATCATATTTTCTTAATCTATAAACAAATCTACAACAACAGTTTTGAATCACTTGAAGGCGACGTTTTGAAAATTTATCTAAACACGAATAATAAACTACACTACAGTATGACAGAATTGGTAGGACTAGAGTCTCGACCAGCTTTTTTCTAAATTTAAAATTTAAAATATTTACATTTACATATAAAAGTCGTAGAGCCCTAACATTTTTAATTAAAACTTTTATATGTTCTTTAAAGCGCAAATCAGTGTCAAAAATTATACCAAGGTTTTTACTGTACCAACAGATCTAAGTGGTTGCTGATCTATTCTTAAATTAAAATTTGCATCAATAAATGTTCTTATTACCGAGAACAAAAACAAATGGCATTACATTTATCAGGATTTAATTTTAGATTATTTCTCAAAGAATATTCCTGCAAAGACATTAAATCTGAGTTAATTTTACTGAAAGCCGCAACGAAATCTTTTGGACAAAAACTAAACGAGAGCTGTGTATCGTCAGCATAACATTTCATTCTCGTGTATTTTACACAATTAAACATATCTGCTGTATACACCAAAAATAAAAGGGGCCCAAGGACTGAGCCCTGGGGAACTCCTGAGGTAACAGACAGAGGACTGGAACATTTATCATCAAATATGACCATTTGACGTCTTTCTCCCAAATAAGACTTAAAAAAACTGATAGTTATGTTGTCAAACCCATAATACTTTAATTTAGAACATAGTAAGACATGATCAAGGGTGTCAAACGCTTTTGAGTAGTCAAGCAAAATTAGTGCAGTGGCATTTCCTTTGTCCAGTGAGGAGATAATATCATCAGTGACAGCTGTTAAAACCGTGGTAGTACTATAACCCTTACGAAAACCAGACTGAAGGTCAGATATAATGCTGTTATCCATAACGTACTTATACAACTGAGTCTGTATTACCTTTTCTAATATTTTTGAAATTGCTGGTATAATTGTAATTGGTCTCAAGTCACTATAATTTTGTGGGTCACTTATTTTTGCTAATAATAAGGTTATAGATAATTTTCAATCAGTAGGAAAACATTCTGATTCTAAGCAACAATTAATTATATGTGTAATATATTTACTAATCAGGGGAGTACATAGTACATTTTAGCAGAAATATTATCAGCACCATATGCATTTGATTTTATAGTTCAATAAAGTTTTGTTTTTTGCATGAACGTAGAAAATAGTTATTTATGCAATAAGTACAAAAAGTAAGTGTTTATTGCACGCGACGTAAAATTTTAAAACGAGGCCGTAGGCCGAGTAGGACAACACGTCGAGTGCAATAAGCACTTTTTGTACGAGTTGCCTACAATATTTTTGCTACGTTCATGTAAAAACCAAAAAACGTTTTATTTAGATGACACTAAGTAGGAAAATATGACGTCGATTTGAAGGTTTATGTTTGTCATGATCACAAAACGCTGTAGTAGAATGACAGATGAATGCAATACCAAATTTATAACCCTGTAAAGTGCCCAAACTTTAAGCCTGTCTAACTTTTTTATTTTAAGAGATAGAGAAAACTTATTGGTAATAAATTTTTATTGCAAAATTGATACCTTCCACCTGATATAAACAGATTTTTGAAATATCGTATGTGGTTTGCTGCGCCCTCTAGGCGGAGAAAAAAATTTTTTATTGAAGCAGGCTATGACCACAAAAAATTGCCTATTTTTTCGTCTTTCATGCAATATAGTACATGTTGCCCCTATCTTTTGTATTTATTACATTTTTTTCAATTTTAGTTAAAAAAATGTACCTAAATATTTTCGTGTTGTTAAGATAATGTAGAACCTGTTTTAAAGACGCAATTGCAAAAATAATAAACAGAATGTACTTTTATGCAAAATACAGATTTTCTTATAATATTATTTTATTATATTGTCTGTGTCAAAATAACTTTAAAGACTAATCTTCTAATGTCAAAACCAATAAAATAATATTATAAGAAAATCTGTATTTTGAATAAAAAGTAAATTCTGTTTATTATTTTTTTGCAGTTTGAGTATTTAAAACAGGTTATCCATGATCTTGATCAACACTAAAATATTTTTTTTTTTAACTAAAATTGAAAAAAATTAATAAATACAAAGATAACGGCAACATGTAGTATATTGCATGAAAGACGAAAAACAGGCAATTTTGTGGTCATAGCCTGCTTCAATAAAGAAAAATTTTATCCGCCTAGAGGGCGCAACGAACCACATACGATATTTAAAAAATCTGTTTATATCAGGTGAAAGGTATCAATTTTGCAATAAAAACTTATTACCAATAAGTTTTCTCTATCTCTTAAAATAAAAAAGTTAGACAGCCTTAAAGTTTGGGCACTACAGGTTTTTTTGTTATTACCTACTCATAAAGTTGGCCATGGATCTCAAATTTGTTTTTACGAGCACAAAGGCCTCCAAAAAGCAACAAAAACAATTAAAGATTTTTGACGTCTCGCATATCAAGCGAGATACATGAGTGGCCCTCTTATGTGATACAACCTGTATATTCCTTAAATGCATGAGTGGGGTCCGCAAAGGACCCCAGTGTTGGATTTTTTGTGTTAACATTTTTAACCGCGCCATTTGTGAACTGAGAGTTCAGCTATTTGCTTCTGTCAATATTTGGGTTATGTTTAATGTGTTTATGGAAATAAATTGTTGTTGTAATCAAAGTTAGCAAGGAATTAGGTAAGTGGGGTCCTCAATGGACCCCATGTATGCATTCATGTTCCTAATATTTAGTATCTAATTGCACACATATTTTGCACAAAATGGCTAACTGGGTAAAAATAAACCTTTAACAGAAGAAGAGCTAAGAAAATTAGTAAGGGAATATTCTTGCGCCAGAAGAACTAAGCGGTGGCCCTATAGATTATTCATGAATATTATTAATGTTGCTGTCTAAACCACTTTCCCAACAGTCTGATTCTGGGTGACAATAATAATGATCCCCCAACGACATCACAAGGTAGGTCTAGACGACCTACTAGAGATGACTGGTTGGTAGCTAAAAAAGTTATCACAGTACCAATTGTTGAATGGGCGATCAAGTCATTTGAACCATTCAAATCCTCTGGCGAAGACGGCATATTTCCAGCTCTAATGCAACATGGACTGGAAATTATAAAGGTGCACCTCGTCAAGCTATTTAGAGCCAGCTTGGCATGGAATTACATTCCATACAGCTGGTCAGTCACTAGGGTGGTCTATATACCTAAGATAGGTAGGAAAGATTTAAGCCCTAAGGCATTCAGGCCAATTAGCCTGACATCTTTTCTGTTGAAAAGTCTGGAAAAGGCGTTGGATGGGTACGTTAGGGGGGGAACACTTAGTGTGAACCCGCTTAGTGTTCATCAGTATGCCTATCAGACCGGGAAATCGACAGAACTTGCACTACATAACCTTGTCGGGAAAATCACCCAATCCTTTCAGGAGAAGGGTATTGCGGTGGCTGCATTCCTAGACATTGAAGGAGCATTTAACAATGCACTACCAGAGTCCTCTATACAGCAGCAGCTGCTAGGGGAATTGAATCTACCATATGTGGCTGGATACGAGCAATGCTGGCGAACAGGACCGTAACGACGACCCTGCAGGGGGAGGAGGTCAGGTTTAGGGCTGCAAGGGGGTGTCCGCAGGGTGGGGTTCTTTCTCCCCTGCTCGCCATACTCTCTGCATGGGAGGTCGAGGTCCAGGCATATGCTGATGATCTGGTCATAATGGTAAGAGGCATAAATGAAGATAGTATATCAACTATTCTTCAGGAAGTTTTAAGTGGGGTACTTGACTGGTGTGAGAGGGAGCAGATGTCTGTGAATCCCCACAAAACAGTGATTGTGTCCTTCACAAAGAAACGCAAACTGGTCGACTTAAGACCCCCCATTTTACGGGGAGAGACAATACCATTTGCAGAGGAAGCGAAATATCTGGGAGTTGTTCTAGATAAAACGCTTAACTGGAACTCTCATATGGATAAAGTCATCCACAAGGCCAGAATGTCCTTATGGACGTGTCGACGAATTTGTGGAAAGTCTTGGGGCGTAGGTCCTAAACAACTATACTGGCTGTATGTGATGGTTATCAGACCCATGATCACATACGGCTCAATAGTTTGGTGGTCCAAAGGTCTTCAAAAGATAGCCAAAATAAAACTCTCGGGTTTGCAGAGACAAGCTAGTCTGGCGATAACTGGTGCAATCAGTACCACACCGTCAGCGGCTCTGGAAGTCCTTCTGGACCTACCACCTCTTCATATACTGTTGGAGAGAGAAGCCAGGTGGGCTATGTACAGACTAAAGCAAGCGGCTACTTGCATGCCGAAGGCTAACATAATAGAGCGTAGTGGAGTGCTGGAGGACATAGAAGGACACAGCACTCTATCGATGGTCTCGGATGTTATGCCTACAAAAATCAACTATAAACTGCCTTTCGAGATCCTCTTTCCTCGGAGGGAGGAGTGGGAGCGAGGTGAAACCGACCTCCTAAAGGCAGATAGTTGCTGGTACACTGATGGCTCGAGTGTATAGTTGCAACCCAAACACCAGGCTATCAGTAAGCCTGGGTAAATATGCGACTATATTTCAGGCTGAAATTCATGCCATCGAACTGTGTGTGGGGAAGCTGGAAAAGCTTAGACTCAAGCGCAGGTCGATAAAAATCTTTTCAGATAGCCAAGCAGCTTTAAAAGCACTTGGATCCTACCGGTGTAACTCAAGAACGGTATGGAACTGTCAAAAGGCTCTGGAGGTACAAGGTACAAGCAACAGAGTAACCCTGGTTTGGATACCTGGTCATGCGGGTATCCAGGGAAACGAGGCAGCGGACTCGTTAGCAAGGCGGGGTGCCTCTTCCAGCTTTATAGGTCCGGAACCGGCTCTTGGCTTAGCTTCGGCTACTGCCAAAGCAGTCATCGCGACCTGGTCAGAGGAAAAGATAAGGAGTACTGGCGAGATCTGCCAAGATTAGCTCATTCGAAGGCGTTCATAGGGGCACTTCGACAAAGAGAGCTAAATGTTTGCTAGAGTTAAATAGGCTTGACCTAAAAACTCTGGTTGGCCTATATACAGGGCACTGCCGGTTAAGAAGTCACATGCACAAGTTGGGGCTGGCTGAGGAGGCCGAGTGCCGATTGTGTTTAGAAAGTGACGAATCGGCAGAACATATTTTATGTTGTCCGGCTGGGGAACGGACCAGATTTTCGATATTTGGCAAAGTGTATCTCTTGCCAGAAGATCTGGACAAAATCTCACCCAACAAGGTTATCGGCTTCGTAAAGAGGCTAAACCTGTTGGGTGAAGTATAATAAGTATGTGAGCCACAATAGACCACAGGGTCGCAGTGGAGGGCCAGCTTTTGGCCCACTCACGTAGAACTATGAACTATGTTGCTGCGCATAATGCGTTTATTTTGCATAATTTGAAGCATTCCGATTGGCTAAAAGGTCACCAAGGCAGACGTCGAATGTTTCTTATGCAACTCAGTAGCTCGCACAGAAGCATATGGAAAGCAGTGCTAAAATTCCGAATATGCCAAAATATGTGAAAGATGCACTTAGGGACTGTGGAGTTGAACCGGAGCAATCTACACCATCTAATAACCAACAAGAAACAAGCCTATAAAAGCGAGGAAGATTCTACTTGTATTCTCGAAAAGAAGATAAAAATCGTGCATTATCTGCAAGTTTTCTGATAATTTTGTTAGTGAAAGGCACAGAAAGGTTGAAGGTTTGTGTGCCATAATAAAAAATAAAAATTTTGATTTCTGTTTATGACTTTCCGATTATATGTTTGGATTAAAATACTTGTTTTTACTTCTACAATAAATTTCCTTAGATGCCATTTCTCTGTTTTCTCAATTAATCACATTTTAATCTGGTGTACATTAGGGACCCCACTTATTCATTTACAGAATTTTTGTTACCTATGCACTTAAGGGATATCCAAAAAATAATCTTGAGTATATATTTTATTATTTTTTCAGCTTTTTGAGAGTAGCATAACATTTGACATATTTACATTTTTTAAGACAAATATTTTCCTCTCATTTAATTACCTTCTTAAATACGTATATAGGTGAATTTCATAAAATAAATCTGAATTTACTGTAAAAAAAGTATGTAAAAATTCTGGTTCGCTCACGCACCACTGGGAATAAATGGGTTAATAACAATATTTTCCTCATTTCTTATCCACCTTTAACTGCGTATACTTTTTCATAACAGAAAATAAATGTAATTTTTTTCAGGTGACACTTTATCACTGGGATATACCAAATGTGATATATTATTTGGGGACTTGGAATAACGCTGAAACTACAGATTACATGATCGAGTACGCAGATATAGCATTTCAGTTGTTCGGCGACAGAGTTAAAACTTGGCTCACTATTAACGAACCACTGACTTTTTGCGCTCATTTTCCCAATGCAACATCAACATTGTACGGCCAGAATGTACCAGTTGGAGTCACAGAATATCTGTGTGGCCACAATGTTTTAAGAGCCCACGCAAAAATATATAGATTGTACCAACTCAAGTACAAAAACAGTCAAGAAGGTAAGACATAATCTTTCATTAAAAAAAAAAATAAGACACAAAAAAGGCGGGAATATACATGCTAGAGTATAGACAGTAGGTTGTATGCTAAGAAATGGTGTATGCAAGTGGATGGCAGAACGATGATACATCGGTACTTGTAAGTAAAATGGCATGCCTTGTTAGTACGTTGCTTATTGAAATGTCAGTACCTAGCAAATGGTAATACACGAAGACGCCTAACATTACATGTCAAAAAATCAAATTATCTACAATTTACTTGCAGGCCTTCTACTGGTATGCCTTTTAGTACACGCATGCCAGTAGCTGCTCTCTGTAAGTACCTTGCATGCCATTATGCAAGTAACAGGCATGTGTATTCTCTGCTATACAGGGTGGTCCTTAAGTAATAGCTAATAAAGACATACTAGATTTTTCACTTCACAATATTACGATTTAAGCCAACTTGCCTTAATAAAATGTTGAGAATAAAAAAGATACAGTGTGTCAAAATTGGAATTTAAAAAGTGATTCTATCTAAAATTACACATGTTTGTTTGACTACATCAACTCAAAAATTTGAAAATAATTATTTTTGGATATGAGATAATATAATCTGTTGTATCATTTTTGTGACGTAAATGTGAGCGTAAACGTTTTTTGGCTCTAACGTTATCACGTCTTTTATCAAAAAATTTTAAACCTACATTATTTTTGAGGAAAAAAGGTATACCTGTCATTAGTCTTGGAAATTTTCGAAATAATAGCTTTTTAACAATCAGCTGCATAGTTTCTTGTACAATACTTAACGTAGGAAGCACCAATATTAAGTTAAATTTTAACAATTTTTAGATAAAATTTATGTTAATGTTAAGAAGTATTACCAAATGTAAGGTATTTATCTAGTTTTGGTTAAAATCAATTACTTTACAAAATTGAAGAAATCTGAGACAATAATTTTTCTTATTCAGATACGAGAGATAATAATATTAATAATACAGGGTGGTAAAAAAAGAGTGTAAATTATTTCAGGAGGTAATAGTATGAACCAAAATAAGCAGAAAAGTCATTATAAGCATGGGTCTACAAAGTAACGGTTGCGGAGATATGGACCACTATTCGTTTTTCAAACATTTTATTTTATTAGGAATAAACCGACAAAGAAAGCTTTTAACAAACAAAAAACAAAGTTACAGAATATCTTAAAAATGCCCTCCGTCCATTTCCAAGCAGGCACGACATCTTCGTCTCAACGATATTCGAACTCTTTCTTATTCACTCTCCTTGGTTTTTATTTCTTGACTCTTTTGATTATTCCGTAGCTGCAGCTCTTCCAGGCTATTTACAGGAGTACCATACACTAATGTCTTCAAATATCCCCAAACAAATAAATCTAGAGGATTCAGATCAGGCGATCTTGGAGGCCATAAAACATGTCCGGCCCTTCCTACCCATCTATGTGGAAAAGTTTAGTGTAGATGCTCTCTACCGGTCATAGAAAAATGAGCTGGATCACTATCATGCTGGAACCACATTTGTTGCCTCTGATTCAAAGGAATGTCTTCCAAAAACTCATACAGTGCGTTCTGCAGAAACTTGAGGTAAGCAGCGCCTGTTAATCAGTTTGGTAAAACAACAGGACCTAGAACTCTGTCACCTACAATACCCATCCAAATGTTTAATGAAAACCGTACCTGACGTCCAGATTCTATTATAGCATGAGAATTTTCGTCGGCCCAAATATGCGTATTGTGAAAATTAAACACTCCATTTCTTGTGAACCCGACCTCATCAGTAAAAAGAATGTTTGCAAGAAAACGAGGGTATTCAGCATCATGACGTAGAAACCAGCGGCAAAAAACCAAACGTGTTTGATGATCATTTATTGGATTTAAGGCCTGTACTCGTTGCACATGGTATGGATAAAGCAGTTGCTTGTAAAGGATTATCCAAACAAGAGGACCACTAATTCCTACCTCGGCTGATATTCTCCGCACACTCGTACCTGGATTCTGCTCTACCAGTGCTAGAATTTCTTCTTCTGCTCTAGGAGTGGATACCGATCTTGGTCTTCCGGATAAATGGCACTGTTTGCTCAAGGAACCGGTATCACGCAATCTTTGGTGAATTCTTCCAAACATGCGTTGTGAAGGAATCTGGCGATTTGGATAAACGTCAACATAAGGACGTCGCGCAAAAACGCAAAACATTCCATATCTCCGCAACCGCTACTTTGCGGACCATGTTTATTGAGACTTTTCTGCTTATTTTGGTTCATACTATTACCTCCTTAAATATTTTACACTCTTTTTTTAACACCCTGCATATGTCTTTATTGTTTTTAGTAATAAAAACAAAGGACGAAGTTTAGCTGACGCTTCTCTTACACTTAATCCTTAAATTTAAAATATATAACAGTATAGACAATAATAAAGCAACAAATACACATACAGCTTTATACAAAATAGTGACAAAAACACATTACTTAAAAACATAAACATAAGAAGCAGGAAACAGGAAAACAAGAATATATATAACATAATATACAAGCAATATAAAACGTAATAATGGTAGTGGTAGCATAAATATGGCATAATTAAGAATTTAAAATGATATCGTTTAGTAATTTTTTAAATTGTGGTGGTGCCAGGTGTTTGGGGTTACCTTCAGTTGGATTGTAACACTTAACAGCAGTGTACTTAAAAGACCTACAAAACAGTGATGTACAAAACTGAAGCATATATAAAGTATTTTTTGTTCTTATATGAACATGATTGCTCTAATTTGAAATTTTTCTGCGAGGTAACTAGGAATACCAGTATTAAGCAATTTATGGACAAATATTAAATAATGCTGTTTAACTATATTTTCCATATTTAACAAGCCCAGAATTTTTATTTTCTCCGAAATATGGCCAAATTTCCTCAGTTCAAATATAAAACGACAACATGCATTATGAATCTTTTGAATTCAGTTTTTTGTTATTTTATCTAAGCATGGAAAATAAACCAGGTCAGAATAACTGAAAATAGGCAAACTTAAAGTTTCACACAGTTTTTTTCTCACTTAAAAATTCAAAATGAATCTATTTGAATATAATAATTTCAAAGAAATGAAGGATTTTTGGATTAACTTATTGACATGCTCATCAAATCTCAATTTTTCATCTATTAATGCCCAAGTTTTTCATAGTTTTCACAAACTGCAAATTTTGACCTTCGACACAAATATCCAAGATAGTTTTATTGGAACAAAACAACATGGCATTACTTTTTTGAGGATTAATTTTTAAGTTGGTTTCTTTAGAAAATGATAAATGCTCTGGAGATATTTATTTAGCCTATTTGAAACATCATGTACTTCAGAACTGTCAAAATTACATAAAATTTGAGTGTCGTCAGCATAAGTGGTTGAAAATTTTAAAGTATATAAAATTTCAGCTGTATATACAAGAAATAGTATTGGACTCAATATAAACCCTTGAGGAACTCCAGAGCAAATGGATCTCAGATCAGATATACTATCGCCGATTTTAACTCTGACAACCACCAGTTAAATAACTATTAAAAAAGAAACCGATATGTCGTCAAAACCATAAAAAATTAGCTTAGCTTTCATAAGGTCATGGTCAATAGTCTCAAACGCCTTCGAGAAATTGAGTGATACTACAATTGTTGCCAATTTTCCGTCAATAGATCTAATGACACTGTCAAAACCTATATAAATGGGACGTTGTTGTGCTATGCGCTGAACGAAAGCGGGATTGATGTATGTACAGGTAGAATATTATTTGCTACATAAATAAGCGTGTATTTGCTTGTAAACAATTTTTTGCAATATCTTCGATAAAATTGGCAATTAAATTTCAATGACCGTATTAGGCAACGAGAATATTTGGGAGTATTTCGAAATAGATTGCAACCTAATAATGAACAATTTAAAAAATCTGTTTTGGAATTTATAGAAAAAAAATGTATTCGCATTGATCTACAAGCCAATTCAAGACGATTATTATCGGCTGCTGCCACTATGCATGAAATGTGAGAATGTATGAAAAATACTACCTATAGCATTTTAAACCAGTGCCAATTTTATTGCTTGTCGACTACGTAGAAATATTGTACAATGAATTTTTTCTGTATTCTAAAGGTATTTAAGATAATATAAATCTATTTTCCTACAATTCCTATCAATGAAGTCATATAATATTAGAGAATATACCTACATATGACTTCATTTATCGGAATTGCAGGAAAATTTATTTATATTAGCTTAAATACCTTTACAGTACAGTAAAAAATGATGTAAATATTATCGTAAAACAATTTTAATGTTTTAACAAGTCTTCAGAAAACAATTTTAAGTTAAAATTTCACAAAATGTTAATGGGAAGTAAGTTTAATTTAAATTTTAACAAATTAATGTCAAGTGTCAAATTAAATTTTAATTTTTCGAACAAAATAATAAATATAGTTTTAAATAATCAAGAGTTACAAGTTAAAAGTGCATATTCATATAATTTAACAAGTACTATATTTTGAGAAATATCCGGCCGACTATGTTTCATAAATTTTTACTACTAGTATCAAAATTTAAAATAAAACATCCACAAAAGACCAGGTACAAACGACGTTACAATTAAATATAGTTTTAAATTAAAGTTCTAGAAACAAAGGGAATAAAAGCCAACATTTTTTTACTTGTATATACAGTGTGGAAGAAAAGTATGGAATAAATTCATTATTTCTAAAACAACGAAGTTTCATGAAATTTCCTCGGACACGTCAATTTTGCTTTTTAAAAAGACTCTTTTTTCTATACCAACGCTTTTCCGGCATTCACTTGTTTTTGCGTGATGACGTCATCGGATATTTTTTTTAAATAGAACCCCTATATTTTTTCATCGGATTTTTGTAGAGCTTAACTTGCTGAATTCAAAAATGTATAATTTCAACACTTTATTCCTTCAACTTCGGTTATTATTTTTTTTCTCGGAAAGTTGAAGGAATAAAGTGTTGAAATTATATATTTTTTAATTCAGCAAGTTAAGCTCTACAAGAATCCGATGAAAAAACATTCTATTCTATTTTAAAAAATAACCGATGACGTCATCACGCGGAAACAAATGAACGTCGGAAATGCGTTGGTATAAAAAAAGAGTCTTTTTAAAAAGCAAAATCGACGTGTCCGAGGAAATTTCAGGAAACTTCATTGTTTTAGAAATAATGAATTTATTCCATACTTTTCTTCCACACTGTATATTGGTAAAATACATATAAACCTACTTCGTCGAGATTTTACAGTTTGCTTGAAAAAAATCCATTAAAACTAATATCTCTGATACAATAAATACCGCAATGGGTTTGGACTACTCACCTGTTTTTCTCCATAATTCTTCCAAAATTTACTTTACGATTTTAATCTAAAAAATAGTAACTGCTGAAGATTTGAGTAACAGAATTCGGTTGTTTTATAATTAATATAAAATTTTAAAAATAGTAGTTTTGCTTTGTTATCTTCTTTATAATTTTTTATAAAAATTATGTAGTTTAGATTGAACTTTTCATAGATGGTTGTCAGAAAATTTGATGGATGATGATTTGAATGTAAAAAATGTTGACTATTATTCCTTTTACTTCTAGAACTTTTGTAACGTCGTTTGAACCTGTTCTTTCGAGGAAATTTAATTTTATATTTAAAGTTGGACATTAATTGTTTATTGTAATAATTTATAAAACATAATCAGATGGATATTTTTCAAAATTTTGTACCTACTTGTACAATGAAATATATATACACTTTTACCGGATTTTTCTGAACTCAACTAATAATTATTCCATAATTGTACCTACTTGCATTTTTTTAATTTAAAAGTGAAAATTATTTTGCAAAATTTTGATAGGCATTAACTTGTTAAAAATCAAATTAAACATACTTCTCATTAATATTCTATGAAATTTAAAATTGTTTTCTGAAGTCTTGTTAAAAAATCAAAAACTAAAATTGGTTTACGAAGATATTTAAATAAATTAAAAATTTTCGTAGTTTCCGAAAAACTATCATGAACTCACATTTATCAGTTTCAAAATTAATAAAAATGTATTTTCAGGTAGAATTTCATTAGCTTTAAATGTAGAATATGGCATACCAGAAACTGATTCTGATGAAGACATAGCCGCAGCTAAAAGGAAAATCGATTTTGAGGTAAGTCTTTTTTATGCTTAGCTTTGTTTTTAAATGGTTTAAAGCTTTATCTAGTCAGTGGTGCTATCTGCACTTCTTATACGTAAAGACACGTATTGTCACATCACGACACGTTATTGTCGCATTACGACACTTTATTGTTACGTAAGCTCATATGGTATAGGAAACACGGACACATATAGTTTTTGCATATATTTAAATCAAATTTGGAATAAACACACATTATCGCAATAACATCATAATAACTCAAAGGCAACATTAACGTCAACAACAACGTTAAATTTCTCCTGAAAATTTACTTCGCTTCAGCTATGGCTTTACAGGACCTCCTGCTCAGTTAGTTCCGAGCGCCAGTTTCCCAAAATTAGATGCGAAGGAAACTCCACGTTAACTTACCCTCAGTCAAGAGGGAGTACTTGGCTTAGCTAAAGTGAAGAAAAATAATTTCAGGGGTCTATTGTATTTCTTTTTGTTTGATCGGATAATAGTAGTTTTTGCAGTGTATATAATTATGCTAAAATTAGATTAAAATTTTATTTAAAAGTGCGTAAACAAAGGACAATGCATGCGTATTAATAATAAATAATAGTTAACAATTATTAAAAACACATTTTATTATTGTAAATAATTTGTTCCGTTGGCGTTGACTGTGTTAATTCTCTTGTGGTTGCTGATTGTATGGCTGATTTTATTTAATGAGCTGTTGACATTGACTCGTTATTCAAAAAGATTTGTTAGAAGATTTGAGTTGATGATCGTTGACGAGTTGTAAATAAGGTTTTATAGGATTTGCTGAACAATGTCCAGTTATCTTAATACATTCTTATATTAACACCTGCTCTAGCTAAATTTGATACTGCGCTGTAGCTACGTGAATGATTAGATTTTTGTGTATATACAGAGTGTCCACCTTTATTTATGTACAAATCCGTAAAATCTTTATTCTTCAAGATAATCAAAAAATTGTTTTTATTTTGCTCATGCTCATAAAAACATCCTAAAAAAGAGGTATGCAACGTTGCTAAATAGTCAAAACCTATCTGATCTGATTTATAATTCAGTTACGCTTGTTCAAACAGAAACAAGTTGCTGAGTGTGGTTTGTTTGGTACAATTTAAGACATAGCAAACATAAAGACATCCTGTAGATTATCTGTAATGTGAACCTAATAAAATAATAAAATTTTTCGCAGATGAGCTGATTTTTATTTGAATTAATAAAACTTATTTGTTATCATTACTTATCTTATCAAGTTAAAATCATGAAGAAAAATAAATGAATAATCCTGTTTTATCATTTAGATTTTTTGATTTCATAATATTCAAATCTACAGATTAGATTAAATGCACTGTTCGGTTTTTTATTGGCTTACGTATTTTATGTTTTATGTTTGACATTTTTATATAACGTCAATATAATTAATCAACTATCAACAATAATTACTTTCAAGATAAATTACAACATTTATGGATGTAGTTTTTAACAACAAATTTGACCACCTCTAACCAAAGAAAACTGCAATGTTCTTGTCAAGTATATGCAAGATTTTTCTAGAACAGTATATTAAAACATTTTTTAATAATTGCTACAAGATTACTAACAAATGTTTATTACTTTATACGAGTCGTGGAGTTCTTCTTGCAATAATTATTAAAAACAGCCCTGACTACAATTATTAATTATAATTAATTTTACATTGAGGCATTGATATACTTAGGTAAAACCACTTGCACAGTGGGTATCTACTCTCACAGGAGCTGTTAATTATTTTGTATTATCAGTTCAACTGAATGCACCAGCTGAACAACTTTACAATTAATTATAATGGTAATAATCATACATCTATATATTCCGCGATTTTTGATGATTCTTCTATATCATCTTCCATATTATTTTATAAGCAGAAGACTAACGTTAATATTAATAAAAATCTAATAAATAAATTCCTTCAAGATTCTTGATTCACATTTTCGATATTCACAATTTGCAACAAAAATTATGATAACTATAGCTATTTGCGCTATTTTCAAAAACTATTAAAACTGTGTGTAACTCGTTGGAAAGGTGTATTTTCCTGATATGGCGTATTTACTACGCCTAATGCAGAAGAAAGTCACTTTTCTAACTTATTGTACAAATAGCTATTGCTTGTATGTACTTATGTTTCCCAGTTAGATCAACTTTTTTTTACTAGTATCTATAGGTATATGTGTATTTACTTATTAACTATAATATATCTTGTATTAATGCTATGGTTTTTCTCTTTTATGAGTTGATTTTACTTATTTGTTATTTGGGAATTTATCTTCTTGGAAGAGTAAATCAATATCATTATAATCTGCTTCAGTTAGGATGGTTCCTCAACCCACTGGTCTACGGAGACTACCCTCGTACCATGATTGACAACATAAGATATTATAGTGCCCTACAGGGATACCCAGTTTCCCGCTTGCCAATTTTCACACTGACGGAAAAGATTGAATTGAAAGGTGCCTATGATTTTGTTGCCATAAACCACTACACCAGTTCCATAATAACCGCCAACAGTTCCGATGTTTTGGAAGCCAGTTTCGCAAACGATGATGGACTTGACGAGAAGAAGGATCCCTCATGGGAAAGCTCGGCTGCAAGTTGGTTATATGTATGTACTTATTTACATCTACAAAATTATTTTATTGACAAAAATCCTCATATTTAATTGACTTTATTGACTAATTTCCCACAACGTATTTTGTTTGCGCCATAAGGTATATTAACTATGTCTTGATGGCATGTGAATTTGTAAATTTCTTTATTTTGTACCTATGGGTTCAGCGGTTACTATTTAGATGGCGTCCGCTGTGACTATTTGCGAGTTTTCAGTTTAGTTAGTTTTCTGTGTTTTTTTTTCTTTTTGAAAATTGAAATGACTAGTAGTTTTTGTTAGAATTGGTGTCGATCTAGTAGTCAATTAAAATTAAAACTTTAGATTAGTGAAAAGGCGTTAATTCTTTCCAAATCCTTTTTTCCTCTTCCTATTTACCTTCTAACGCCTAGGGAAATCCTGGAAGAGCCAGCATTATTGGTAAGTTCATTCCAAGCAGCCCATTTTTAAACAAATAATTAGTAGATTATTAGCATATTACTTCTAAGTTTTGCGAAAAATTGAACATATTTCTTATAAAAAATGTAATATATCGGTCTGTCCATACCACCATACCACCATACTACCATACAAGGAAACATAAATGTATTGTAATATCCACAGAAATGACCATCTGCATTCCCGCATTGTTGACTAAAATTTAAAGTCGCGACAGAAGTGTGCTGGATAAATCGGAATAAAACATTGTTTAAGTATTTCAAAATGATATACAACTTACTCAGAAAACACTTCATTTAATCCTAATGTAGGTATATAATATATATAATATAAAAGACAAAATTTGAACACGTACTATCGCTAATAGAAGTGAGCTTGTCTAATAACCTAAATATATCATTGGTTTGGGGCTGTTTGATTATTCAATTTATTATTTTGAAACTTCCCTGAAACGTAGTATATAATGTATTTGTCAAATTTTTGTTTTTGAGCCGTACCTACATTTATGTAAAATGTATTACAAAAAAGTAATAAGAAAATAAATAATAATAGGGGATACATGTTCTACATAAGTGAAAGTAGATGGCTAGTTTGTATTGTTGTCGTTGTTGTGTTGAGAAAGAAGCAAAAGATACGGGATATTTGAAGTCCTAAATGTGGGCAGAAAAAATCGTAATATACGGGGAAAATAATATTGTCGAAATTGTGAAGAAAATTTTTACATGAAAGTAAATAATAATATGCAAACACGCATAACGAATACGGTAATAAAAACTAAACTGAAATTTAAGTAGATATTTTTTACTACTATGGACATCATAATGGTATAACATTATTTTAATGAAATTTAAGAAATAACAATATGAACAACTATGCTACTTACTGAATGCCGTCTACTTGGAAAATAGTAGCCCATTTTCATGTACATGTATATTAAATATCTGCAACTTGTAGTATCCTCCAACAATATTACAAATAAATGATACAATTTGTTAGCTACAGTCATATAACAGATATGTCTATTTACATTTGTTTAGGTGTTTTTAGGGTTTTAATTTGCTTTCTTAATTTATTATTATTTTTCAAGAAATTGCACATAAAAATATTTGATTTAATGAATGAGCCAAAACTAACTATACGAGGTCTTTTCTATGACAAATTAGGGAGAATCAGATACAGTTTCATGCTTCATTTAAATTTAAGAAAAGTGAAACGCCAATCTTATTTACGGAACCTTTTATAAAAAAAATAATATGTTATTGTTTGGAACAAAAATATCATATTCAAATTAGTATAACCTCTTTCTGAGATGTAGATCAGTTTATCTTGTCCGTGTCTAACAAAATACAGCATTACATTTATTTTTGCTTTATACAGCGGCACAACATTTATCTTTCATATTCTACCTGACCGGTATTTGCACCGTCCTCCTCAAATTAGGAATAAATTGCTTCATAATTTTGTAAGACATATCTCACCATAGTTGTAATGTCTTCTGCTTCAATATCTTGGAAACAAAAAAAATATATAAACTATCTCGATTAGTAACTGAACACCTTGTGTAATCAAATATTTTTATAGGTTTATCCGGAAGGATTCAGGAATCTGTTAGTATACATAAAAGAAAACTACAATGATCCTGAGATAGCTATAACTGAACAAGGGTTCGCAGATGCACCAGATACAGTCAATGATACAAGAAGAATCAATTACTACCAGGTAAATGTGATTATAGAAAATAGTAAGATAATATATTTAGATAAGTTCTAAAGAAATATTAATATACAGGGTGTCCCACCGAAACTGTGTCGTTGTCTGAAAAAATACGATTACGAAAGGTTTGAAAATTTGGTAACATGACAAATTTCCTTCGGTACAGAATAAATTATCTAAAATTCTAAAGAGCTCTCGGTTATACCGGGAGTAGACACTAACTTTTTTATTTTAAATGGAACGCCCTGTTTATTATTGCATATTTGGATTCTACGGACAAACTTCCCTGTTTCTCGAGCTTGCCTTTCAAGAAAAGAAAATGTCTATGGGAAATCACTCAATTTGGAAATCTCCTGCTATATTCTTCCACACTTCTACAGTTTCCTTCACAGAAACCTAGCACAAGTCAACTTGTTCGCTGAACGTTTCCGCTACTTTCAACAACATACAGTAGCAGAAATAAAATAATTTTATTTCTGTCAAATTTTAAAGGCAAAGCCTACTACTGACTTTTTGATTTCTTCTAGGAAACACTATTAAAATCTTGTTCTTCTAAATGCATCTGCTCTGAGTCGGTTTTAACGCAGAACACCCTGTAGGTACATCAAGCGTTTTATTCTTGCTGTTACATTTTATCAACTCCCCAGTATTTTCTCACTCCGTCTTGTGCATATTGAAATCTATATAAGCATTATTAGTGTTGCAATTACTACTTTTGTATATATTTGCAAATTATTACTATTCTGACAGTTTTTGCGTATCTGGAATATTTAAAATTTGAAATGGATATCAATATTTCAAAAATAACAATATAATGGCTCGGCATATATCAAATATTCTTCTGTTATGCATGAATAGTTTAATAAAACTACCAAAATTGTAAAAACTTGCAAGTATCTCCAAAAATAGTAATCGTAACCCTAGCATTACATATCTGTTGGAAAACAATTTCAGTGTATGCATGGCAGAAGGAAATAATATTGGGTATTTCATGTTTCAATAGAAAAATTCTACTTGTTTTTTCTCAGTAGAATCCTAAAATGCAATGGTATACAGACTGTTCAATTTAAAATAACGAAGTTGGTGTCGCCTTCCGGTATAACCGGAAGTGCTGGAGAGTTCTAGATATATCCTTGTTTTTGCCTCAAGGACTTTAACATGATGCCAAATTAAAAAATATTTCGGATCAGTATTTTTCCAAATTTACGATTGACTCATTTCTCGGTAGAACAGCCACCACGATAGGAAAAATTTACCAATATAAATTTTAATTTATCATTACCTACTTAATAAAAATAAACGGCTTGGAATATTTTCTTTTGCAGACTTACTTAAGTGAAGCTTTGAAAGCGATACACGAAGACGGAGTGAGGTTGACTGCCTACACCGCATGGAGTTTATTAGATAATTTTGAATGGAATAGTGGTTACTCGTAAGTAGTAATTTCTTAAAAAAATGATAATTTGATAATGGAGAAAAATTATTGCTATTATTAATTTAGTCTTTATGATTTACTAATCAAAAGATAGTTGTCCATAACCAGGATTAAAGTACGGTAATAGAGTATTTACATACATACTTGAAGGTTGTCTTATTTCGTCATTCATATAAGTATGTTTAAATTTTAGTGTTAGATTTGGACTTTACCACGTGGACTTCGAAGATGATGATAGGCCAAGAACACCTAAGGAATCAGCAGAATTTTATAAAAAAGTCATAGCAACTAGGTGCCTGGTTGATAGCTGTGATTGAACAATTATTGCTACTGATTTTTATATGAATTTGGATTATAATAAAATATCTTTTATATCAGAGATTTAAATAAAAAAATTTTAAACAATACAGTAAAATTTGAGTTATATAATATGTAAGCGTAATTGCATTTGGTTGTATCCTGTCCTGATTTTTTACACAGCGATTACTAAAATGTATTAAAATCGATAATAACAAAACAAAAATAGGTAAATATTTGCCATTTAAGCTTTTGTGTTTGAAAATTTGAAAATTTATTATTTTATTTGCATACCTATCTAAAAAGGTATCCATTGCTACTTAAAACACAATTATAGTAGTAGTTATGAAATACCATTGCTGCATTCAAAGTGAAATTCGTGTTGCCTATACAACAGATTTACAATTAAAGATTTCCGAATAAGCTGAGTAAGTCAGTGATAATAATCAAGATCTATTGGTATCAGAGACCATACATATGACTTCATTGATAGGAATTGTAGGAGATTTGATATATATTAGCTTAAAATACCTTTCTAATACAGTAAAAAATGGTACAAAAGCTAATAATAAATAATATAGGGGTAGATATTGTGGGTGTAATTCAACGTTGGTTGGGGCTTTAGTCCACTGAGTAGTTAGTTTCACACAAACCTAAAAATATATAAAAAAAATATTACATAAAATTTTGTTATTAATTAAGTAGGTCGTTATGGCGTTTATTGACAGATTCACTTTTGACATTGTCGATATTTAATTTCAAATAATTTTAATTTATTGGTATAAAAATTTGTATAGTTAAATATTTGACTCAACTTAAAGGAGGCCACCTGAAGAAGCAATCCTAAAAATGCAAAAATAGGTCAGACATCATCTATTGTGGTTGAATTTTCCAGTTCACATATTTTCAAGAGTGAACTTAAATATTTATAGTGTTTTCATTAAACCAAGTTAGTAAATTTAGCTAGATTAATTTTTTTTAGATAATTATTGAATAGAGCTTTGTCTGTGGAATTGTTCATCAGCATAGCAGATGTTTGGTATCAAAGAGCATACATATGACTTCATTGATAGGAATTATAGATTTGATATATATTAGCTTAAAATACGTTTCTAATACAGTAAAATATCAAGATCTATTCCACAAATTGAAGTAAATTGTACATAAACATAATTTCAATTGTAGAATGTATACTGTACAGAAGTATTATAATAGTTATCACCAGTATATCATTTAACGTTTCTTGTGTAAATAAAATAATATAAATCAATTTTAATCATCTCCCTAAGAGCACGAGACGTCCAGTGGACGTCCATTTAATGTTCATTTAAGGTGCCCGTATCTCTCGCCGTAAAATGATCAATTTTGTGGTGTTTTTTAGGTACTGAAATCTCGAAAAATAAAACTCGTATAGCAAAAGTAATATCAAAAATAGAATTATTGATGTTTTGTTTATCCACTTTTACTATTTAAACTTTCCTCAAATAATGTAATAACTTTTAAAATGCATTTATATGACACACATAATTTCGCTATTCTAACCCCACATTTTAACAATTATTTTCACATACTTATAAACAAAAGTGAACAATCTTATATGCAGAACTATGTAAGTTTATGTTATAACAATGTTTACATCTATAGTTGAATTTTAAAAAATACGTATTTTGAAAGATTTCAGTACCTAAAAATTAATTGGATAGATCGCTTTCTGATGTTAAATATTGATTTTACTTCGGTACCTTTGAATATTTGTAGGTGGCATGAAATAACATCCTTGTTATTTGCTAAACTCTATATTATTCAGTTCTTAAATGTCTAAAATTATTTATATTTGTAGAAAACATTTTTCAGGAATACGGCGCCCTTAAGGTACAGACGTTCATGGACCATGAATGGACATTCGATGGATGTCCTTTATGGGACATATATTGGACATCCAATGAATGTCCTTTACGGGAAATATTTTGATAGTACATATGTGGATATCCGATGGATGTCCAGTATTGTACATATTCTGTTATAATTTGAATTTGCCGCTAAAATTCGTGCAGTGCATGTGTATTGAAAAAAAATGGGTGCAGAATCCAGATGTAACGGTAACCTCTAAAGTTTAAACAAACTGTTCTGTTTCCTTTGGTGACGCTGATAAAGTGATGAACGTTGATGAGTAAACCCTATAGAAGATTAAATTAGAAAACCGAAGCAATATAAATCACATTTTGTAAGTGAATTTGTATTTTCTACTTTTAGTCTATTTATAAATAATTGAATAACTTGTTGGGTAGGCTAAATTCATAACATCTTTATGTAGACAATTATGTCACAGTATAATTATGTACTAACAATCGACAACAGTCGTTTTCGGTTTTGATAAAGAAGTTTTCATTTTCACTCTAGTTGTTGAGTTTTCTCATTTTAGGCTGTTGAGTAATGTAATTATATGGTTTTGTTCTTGTTACGTGTTATATAGATGTTTTATTTGTATCTCTTAATTATCTATGTATTTGTTATTCATGTAATAATTATAAAAACAATAAATACATATTATCAAAAAGTATTTCTATAATTTCAATGCAGACCTCCATTAAATGTCCACATCAGGACATCCATGGGTGGCACAAATTTGGTGCAGAGGTGGACATTTCTGGATCCGAAAGTGGTACAGTAGTGGACGTCCCTGGGTTGCACGAAGTTGTGACATTTGTGCGTCCGTGGTACTTCCAATGGAAGTCCATCAAACAAAAAACAGACGTCCACTGGATGTCCAGACTTCCGACTTTAAACATCCTTTGGATGTTCATAGGATGTCCTTGTGCTATTAGGGCTGTTCACTTCAGTTGTACAGAAATAAACAGCACTTATATTTTCTCAGCACTTCATATTTTAATTTGATTCAACAATATTGTTGCTAATAGCTAGTCTGCTTCTACATAATATAAACCAATAAAACGGACTCGCCAATGATTTCTAGCTAAGACTAAACGAAGTGCATACTAATTCTGTGACAGACACAGCTAGTTTTCTAGACCTCAACATAACAATTCAAAAAACCACAACAGTTTGCGTAACATCATGGGCCCTGGAAGCCTTAAATACTACTTTGATAATTTTGCTTAGATTTACTTTGATAAGATATACTTCTAAAAAATATTGTTTACGTACTTTTCATTCGTAGCCAACAAAGCACGTTTACTTAAATCCACTTTACCAAGAAATATTGCTCCTAATAAATTTTATTTAATTTTACATTCATAGAGGACAATTCCAAATAATCGTGTACCTACTTGATTCTAATTCATGTGATATCATCTCTCCGAGATTATGATCTGTGAAATAACCATGGGGTAATGACTACTGCATAATCATTTATATCCCAGATTATGTGTACTTTTATATTTAAAGCGATTTCTATGAACCTGCTTGCGTTGACAAATTAACGGTAATTTATTTTTAAGGGTTTTACCCTTACAACCTATAGGTACATATAAATAAGGGATAATTTTCATAAGGTAGTCATTTAGATTATTTAGTACCAAATAAAATTTTACTAATAACATCTGGAAATATCTCATTGTACTATAATATAGCTTCTAAATCTACACAGAAATTAATAATTGGCAATTAAATTTTGAATTGATTTAAAACCTCCGATTACCTGCGAAGCTTTTGCCGGCATTCCCGAAGTGTAATATGACGTCAGATTATTTGCTGTAATACTTCTCACCTTGAAGGTTAACCTATACTAACGCATGCAGTTTCGTTTTCTCTGTGTTCTTATATGTTTTGTGACAGAATATAAGAAGGAAGGAAATATATTTACAGCTGTTATTTAAAACAAAACATTGCTTTGGTAGAGGGATGCCACTATTTTTTAAAAAGTAATATTAAATGCTATACAATTTTTCAACTAAAAAGTAAAATATTTTTTTACAATCGCTTTTACAGTCGTCTGTTCACAACACATTTCTTTTCATGATTTAATTGGTTGCTTTTCTGCAATTTTATTAATTGAGCGAAATAAAACCATAACTGAATTTACTTGCTAATTTATTGAATAATGCTTATCGTATTAGATACATTTTATTAAACATTACTAAGTGAAACGTAGATATAAGCAATTGAAATAACTTTGCTTCTGTGTATAAGGTGATTGTGGATAAATTATTTTTTTTATACTTACTATTTATAAGACCAACAGTTTATTTCACTCTCTCAATTACAGTATTTGAACAATTCAGCATAAAGCCAATAATTACTATTGATTATATGTGAAAATTCTAAAATTCGAGAGCAATTTTGCTTAAACTGGAATAAATTTTAGACAAGCAAAAATAATGTTAACAGTATAGAAACATTAAAAAAAATTATATCGTTTTATTTTATTATATTAAAACCTACCTCTAAAGTGCATGTGGTTTTCAGTAATCAATAATATTCTAGTTAATGAAAACAAACTCTATCAATCTTTTTTCCAGTACCGACAATTTTTCACTCATTATCGTTAACATAGGTAGACAATATCGTTAAGTGATAAATATACAATCAACGACAATACGAATCCTCAAAATCATGTGCCTAACTTAATCCAATCAAGGTATTGGAAAGTATCGATAAAAAATTAACTGTCATTATCATATGTAGGTATTACTTTATTCTCAAAAACTCGGCACTTATGTAATATTGGATTAGATACCGGGTGACAACGGAAAGTGGGAACACGCTGTAACTTTTTTATGACTGCTGATAAAATTTTTAGATTGGGTGGGTGGTTTATACTAGATAGTGCCATGAATTGTTTGAGGTCATTTCGGATTTCATGACATTTCCGGTTTGACCAGAAATGACCGTAAATTTATATTTATAAAAGGGACACCCTGTATTTTTTGACATTTTTGGAATCAATGGATCATTTTACGTACGGCAGGACCAATTTCCTAGCACATTTTCTGGATTAAGTATTTTTTTTTTTAATTTTTAATAATTGTCGTACCAATTCAGAAAAAAATCAATTGGGCTCACCCTCTTTACATTTTTTTAAGGAAATACAATAAATCGAAATTTTTAGTGGTAATAACTAAAAAAAATGTACATAAATATTCAAATTTAGAATCTTTCCTATAATTACAAACAAAAAAGAAAACATTTTCTGCCAGTCGCGGCCTTCTAGTTTTATTTTTAAAAATTAAAAAAAAATACTTAATCCAGAAAATGTGTCAGAAAATTGGTCCTGCCAGACGTAAAATGATCCGCTGATTTCAAAAAATACAGGGTGTCCCAAATAAAAAAATAAATTAAAAAATTTAAATTTACGGTAATTTCCGATCAAACCGGAAATGTCAATGTCAATGTCAAATCCGAAATGACCTCGGAGAATTTATGGCACAATCTAGTATAAACCCACTCAATTTCAAATCAGCAGTCATAAAAAAATTACAGCGTGTTGCCACTTTCCGTTGTCACCCGGTAGATAGATGCATCTTTATTTTTCGGGTGATTTCAACGAAGTATACTCAGAATTTGAATGATTAACAAAAACATTTTTATATGTGCATTAAAAGCCTTAAGGAAACGCTACTGACTAATCGATAATATAATTTTCTCCTAAAATATTGCAACAGAACAGAATATTAAGAACAAAGATTATAATTCATTAATAAGATATTATTTCATTGAACTTGATGTTAGACATTATTACACAATTGTTAAACTTTTTTGGAAAAGAACTTAAATCATGTTAATTTCTTTAAATGCATTGCGAGTTTTAGTGGCTGTATAACGAAAATTCTTATTTATTAATTATGTATACAGGGCGTGTCATGAAGAGGGCTTATTTATTAAGCATGATCACGAAAATCATTAAAAACTGAAAACTGAAAACTTGTAAATGGGCTGTCCCACAATCTTTCGAATAAAAGTAATGTCACGTAATGAGCGTGCGTGACTCTATAGCGGGAGTCTGGGACTTCCCCCAAATGTCACTAAAAGTGTGACTGTCCTGCACCACCTATAAATATATAAAAATAATACCTCTCTTATAGTGTTGGGGTACTCGCTTGGCTTCTGCGAGAGGTAAAGAAACTCCACCTTTTAATACAAATTTATTAAAACCATAACATAACAACCATACTTACAATAGAATGGACCTTTGCGCAGGGGAGAATCTCTTCTAGGGATCAGAGCCAGCCACCGGCTGACCGCCGACTTTTGGCCATGGACTGGCTGGCTTTGGCCCAGTTTCAATAATATTTATACACATTCGGAAAATGCTGACTCCGTCAGAATTATACTATCTATTGAAACTATCTGAACATCCAGCAAGTCTATCGCTTGGTTCTTAGAGAGAGCAAGAATGATAGACATAGTTTGGTTTGATAGTAACCTTTGCAACTTGACACATTTTATTGTTTTGAAATTCACTTGTGTAACATTGACACACTGTCGATTGTAAATATGTTTATACTTTTGATTCAATAAAATAATTTGATATTCGTATGTATGCCAAAAAGGTTTTTAATTTAAAATATTTAAAATATGTGTCCAGCTGTAAACCATCTCTCTAAGATCTTCTTTGTTGACATTACTCCCCCGCTTGAAAAAGCTGGCCCCCAGCTTTTGTATATTTGATACAGACATATTTTAAATTTCAGTTGTATAAATTAAATAATAATATTTAACCTTATTTACAATCAAATAACTTATAACTAATACAAAATTGAAAAGAAAATTAAATACATTGTTCATCACACCACATTAAATGTCTCGCGTAAACTCCCGCACTCAGTTTTGTATACATTTGTATATAGTTATTTGCAGTACACTCCACAATTCTGTACTGTTTTCAACGGCACTAATACTGTATGTATTCAGTTCTTTGCGACTGTCTACTCACAAGCGTATGAGATCGGCACCATCTCCCGTGAGAACACTTGGCTGGACC
This sequence comes from Monochamus saltuarius, assembly GCA_025584915.1. Lineage (NCBI taxonomy): Eukaryota > Metazoa > Arthropoda > Insecta > Coleoptera > Cerambycidae > Monochamus > Monochamus saltuarius. Next base: position 27,180,759 of record CM046722.1, read on the forward strand.
AAACGGACTATGGGGGTGATTGCAGATGGTCAAACACTTCTAGCAGATGCGAAGTTTCGCATTGATAATGGTGACTCCTGTTGTTGGACCAAACTGATTATTGCTCCACTGTAGTACTGTGTAGTCATTTTGGCGATGACATGGTCTACGGGTGGTTGACTCACATGGGCTTTGTTATCACTCTTATGGATGAACCATTGTATCTGTAAGCTTCCATCTATTGCTAAGACCATTGCTGACAACTGGTATATGTTAGTGCCTCTCTGGGAATAGGATGTCATGCCTCATACAGCTGTGGTTCCAGAGTGCCTATGGAGTGGTATGCTTTGGCGGGAGTGGTTTGGTTCATTCGGATTTCTCATATTTTGATACATGGAAAAAATAGTAATAATAATAAATAATAATAATATGATGATTTAAGCACAAATAAACACACATAAAATATTAGAATCTTAATTTAATACAATCCTTTATTTTAATTCAGTAAGTACTTATACTTTTATACATATATACATCAATATGTTTGTGTACCCAAATCTTATCGTAGCTGTGAATATTCTATATAGAGGTACCTAAAACATCCATATATCTACTATTGTTTAATTAAAAGTTAAGAAGAAATTACTATAAATTAAGAAATAGAATCATGACTCAATTACGGAACTGTCGACAGTATTTTTATTTAATATTGTATGACATATATTCATACTGTTGTGTTTACTATTAGTAATTAATAATAACATAAGTATTTATACTTTTATTAAATTAATTAAATTGTAAATATTATTTAACTTATGCTAGGCCATGGCTATAGAAAATATTTATAAGAAGATTTGAGTTTTGCTAAGCTGGTACTTAATTGCAAGACTATTTACCCAAAACATAATAAAAATTATTGCTATATGATTTTCTCAACTTTAAATATATATGGTAAAAATATTTCTTACTATCCTACTGATTAAATTCCCTATTAAGACCCTTCTATATTTTCTATAGCATAGAAATAATTTTAAAAGAAATAGATACTTAACTACTATATTTATTAACTTTATTGCCATTATTTTCTACTCTTTATCCTTCTCGTACTAATTAATGATCCCAAAATACGTAAATAATATAGTTAAATCTGCAGATTGCCTAATCACGATTAAAAAAAAAAATTGTAATAATACTGTGCTGGTGCTTGCAAGAATATTTATTTAATATCATGCACGACATCAACTTAAATAATCCAACAAATCAGCATATTAATACTTTTACTAAATTTTTTATTATTATTCAGATTAAAAGTTTATTTCTTTGGCCTTTTCCTACTAGCGCTTATTAAACCATGGCAGTACAGTACTATTCAATTTTCATTTTTATATATTAGTTATTCCAATTTTCTTTAAAAATGCCATTTTGTTTACCTTTCTTCTTCCAACTTTTATCATATACCATGGTAATCATTTTTACCTTACTTTGTACTCTTCATATATCCAGTCTTCAAACTATCTTCCATTATTTCCCTAAAAAAAACATTTATAAACTCCACAAATCTTACTCTTTTGCCTCTTACACAGGTGTTGATAATTACACCTGTTAATATACAACGTTTATATACTTAGCCCTTTTTTATGATTCGATACCGAGAGAAACAACTACTCTGCGGACTAACGCCCTGACCAGCATTGAATTACACTTCTAGTATAAGGTACTACGTATATCATTGTCGAACCTATTAGTTCGCTTTATAAAATAATCCTTTCCTATTGACCTCCATAAATAAAACATTTCATTAAAACGTTAATATTTCTTCAATATTGTGATCACTGCTAACATAGCGGAAAAACATATATTTTTCTTCTGCTCTCTAAAACATCAGACTTATATTAACCTCTATTCACTCGAGATTATTTCACTGTCTGAAAAACAAAATAAGTTAGAGAAAAATTCTCTCAATCAGATGCCACTTGCACCTAAAATAAAAAACACATTATATCAATCAAAACACAACATGGAGCCCTTCCGCCTTATTTCTCAAATTTGATTAATACTCATAGGGTAAGACAGGCTTTTAGGAATAATTGGCATCCTGGCCTAACCAGTGACACTAGCACAAGCAAAAATACAAATTTTACTTATTAGCTAAGAATCTACAATTTTTTCAGCCAATTGCCACAGGCAGTGAAAAAATGTATAAACCTTAGAGTACGTTAAACAATGCGCATGTTTGATTAACCAGTATCCACTAGCATAATCTGACATACGTATCTGAGTAAAGAGTTTTACTTCCTTTTCCCAGCCTGTTACCACAGACAATGGCAAAAGTTATAAAAACCTTTGTTAAAATGGGATGGGAATGAAGTACTTTAACCCTAGATTTAAAATACAATCCTGTAAACAAACAAAAATAATTAGATAAATAATATCTATGGGCTAATTTTGGAGAATTAACCCAGGGAACGAAGCAAGGCGCCTCCACCAAATGTCACGTAATGAGGCGTGTGTGACTCTATAGCGGGGACTTCCCCCAAATGTCACTAAAAGTGTGACTGTCCTGCACCACCTATAAATATATAAAAATAATACCTCTCTTATAGTGTTGGGGTACTCGCTTGGCTTCTGCGAGAGGTAAAGAAACTCCACCTTTTAATACAAATTTATTAAAACCATAACATAACAACCATACTTACAATAGAATGGACCTTTGCGCAGGGGAGAATCTCTTCTATGGATCAGAGCCAGCCACCGGCTGACTGCCGACTTTTGGCCATGGACTGGCTGGCTTTGGCCCAGTTTCAATAGTATTTATACACATTCGGAAAATGCTGACTCCGTCAGAATTATACTATCTATTGAAAATATGTGAACAGCCAGCAAGTCTATCGCTTGGTTCTTAGAGAGAGCAAGAATGGATAGACATAGTTTGGTTTGATAGTAACCTTTGCAACTTGACACATTTTATTGTTTTGAAATTCACTTGTGTAACATTGACACACTGTCGATTGTAAATATGTTTATACTTTTGATTCAATAAAATAATTTGATATTCGTATGTATGCCAAAAAGGTTTTTAATTTAAAATATTTAAAATATGTGTCCAGCTGTAAACCATCTCTAAGATCTTCTTTGTTGACAATAATGCAATTAATGCAGTTCCGGTTATAACGGAAATTGATAGTCAATTTAGTTATTTTTGCACCAAAATCCTCTACACCAGGGTATTTTAGTAAATTTATAAAATTATTTAAGCTGTCATGCTGTTTCGAGATATTTGACACTTTCTGGAATTTTTACAAGAATTAAAAAAACACTATGTTCTGCATCTTCCGAGATAAAATAAAACATTTTCCTAAAAGAGCGTCACAAGAAAAGTATTTTTTCTACTCCATACATGGAAAATACTATTTTACTTCCTCATTTCAGAAAGGAAAGTAGTACTTTTCCTCCCTCGGGAGAGGAAAATAGCTGTAAGAATAGTGTATAAACTTCTTTTATTGATATACAAATGTATAATAATGCTTTTCTTTCAAACAGATTTTTTTTTATTACTTATTTTTATCTATAAAAATTGAAAATAGTTTAAATTGAGGTTTAAATTAACATCAATAACTAAATATTGTTAAAATTTATGGCACAATTAGTTAAATTACTAATAAAAATTGCCCCTGAAGAAATATTGGCTCTGCTGGTGGTTCCTGTTTGTTATTTTCCAAATTCGTAGTTGTTGATGAAGTACTTGTGGCAGAAACAAAATTTCAAAAATAAGACAACTTTTTTTGGTACTTGGAGTAGTACCTACTTTCTCCCGTAATGATTTGGGTGGCTACCTCACATTTTTTAGAAATACAATCATCTTAGTACCCATTTGCTAAAATATTGCTATTCTGTATGGAATTTTGACAATTGTGTTTTTGTTAATTACCTGGTTTGTACATGTCCCTTTAGCATAAGTTACAAAAAATCCTTATATTTTCTATAGATATCTAAGACAGATACTCCGCTTTCAATCTCATTTGTTATTGTAAATGTCTTTTTGATATTAGTTTTTGAGTCAGGTATTTGCACCACCAAAATATCGCCTTTATCACTGATATCCTCAAGTACCATATTAACTAATTCATGATCACGGTATGCCCCAGCAATTCCAAATATAAGGACGACCTGAAAAAGGAAAAATGCACTTATGACAACAGCCAAAAATGTCACTTAATTGTAATTTTTTATATACTTTCTAATAAAAAATGCTGCGTTACGTTTTCATTTATTATTCAACAATAACGATTAATCTTACCTTCATATGTAAGTACGTTTCATCTGGAGCTTCTGCAATAAACTTGTTGATCCTACCTTGAAGAAGTATTGGCTTTCTTTTGGTTTTATATCCAGCAGATTTCCTACTAATTTAGGAAACTTAATGTCGATATTCTCTTTAATTTGGAGTGTAGATTGCAACATACTGTATTTGCTAATAGGACCACTTCGTCGCATATTTTTCTTATTTGCCTAGACTCATCCAACATTTAAATAGCTGGTACTCTCTTTCATATTTTTCACGAGACTTTACCAGTAATAGATTTAATGAAACCACGTTTGCTTCTTCCAAAATATCTTGAGGAACTTCATTCGGAATTCATTATTATAAACTTTTAGGAAGTTTGTTTATTTTGTAAACAAGAGGCAACCTTAGCAATGTTCCATGTACTTTGATTTTTAACAATATTTACTTATCTAAATACCTATTATGACATTTGACATATTTGGTTGTTTGATTGTCATGCATAGGAAAATATATGTAACACACGTAGAAACGTAGAAACACGTAGAAAAAATCATATGTATTGCACAGGAGCTAAGTGCCATTTCCTCCCATGGATAATGAAGTATCCACGGGAGAAATTATGCACTTTACTCCTTTGTTATATAAATAGCTATTTATTTAATATAATCTTCATCGTTTTTGGTAAAACTACTGATTGCAGCAAAGTTCAACATAACTTGTACCAGGAACTCTAGATGCAGCTTACAATTGTGTAAATTTCCATGCCAATGTATCTTCCATGTGACAGTTACAAACAATTGATATATAACGTTCTTCTCATCTCTGTTTTGCACTGATATTTTTTTACTTTGAATCAAATTATTTTTGTGTGTCATGTTCATGGAAACAAATATCAATAACTAATTCCTATATATACAGTCGATTCCAAAATAATCTGTGAATCTGGATGTTCTAAAATCTTATCACCATTGGCCAGTGCGATTGATAACGAATTCGTTTAAGGTAATCAGATAAAAAAATGTATATATACGTTTATCTATAAATGTCCCGGTAACATGCAGGTACACGTAATATAAAATCACTCTAATAAACTTTGGTACTACTGTTTAAGCAATTCCTTAACTGTCAATACCAATGCATAAAATGAAGTTTATTATAAACATAGCATCACTTGTTTGGTAAGTTATATCTGAATTGTTACCTATGTATCTCATTGTGTTCTCGAGCCAACTTTTTTTTATTAATAAGTTTGGAATAAATGAACGGTTTTGAATATAACTATTTGAGGTTGTCGACTCATATTTGCATTCAAAAGTTATTAGAAGCGAACTAATTTTAAATCTTTCAAAATTGTAAACGATTACTATAATACTCTATTGACTTCTATACAGGGTCATTGATAATGGTAAATAGCTTAAGGGCAGATTGTTAACGTTGTCAAAATAAAACGATTGAGTCCAACATGCCTTTTTCAATTGTTGCTCCTTTTCATTCTACAGGGTGTTAAAGATGAACAAATATTTCCGATTTTTTATTATATTTTAAGAACGTATCTACCGATTGTTTTGAAAATTGTGGTCTTATGTTTTCTTAGGCGGCAATTACGAATTAAGTTAAATTAGAAAATTATTTTTTCTATAGTAGGCATGGAAATAATAAGTAAACAGCTGTCATTATAATACCATATTGTATATGTCAATTCATAGATTAGGCAGTAGTGCTTTTTATTGCTTTATTTTGACGTTAACAATCTTCCCTTAAGCTATGTACCATTATTAATGACTCACCCTGTATCATTCTATTGGTATTATTTTACACTTCTTAAAATTATTGCTAATGAAATAATTATTAATGAAAAATTTTTTTAGTATTGTAAATGTAGAAAGCACTAGAATGTTTCCGCAGATAGTTTCGTTTGGGGTAGGATCATCCGCTTATCAAATTGAAGGTGCCTGGAATGAAGATGGAAAATCTGAAAATATATGGGATCGGTGGATTCACGATGATCCGTCACGCATTAAAAATAACGCTACCGCCGATGTTGCTTGTAATGCCTACAAGGCTGAATTTGGTCATGGACTTTATGCAGTTATAGCAGGGGTTCAGCATTACCGATTTTCTATACCATGGACCAGGTAAACGTAGCAGTAATTTTTAATCTTTACTTCATATCGTATGTTTAAAAAACTGACTTCAGAAATTTCATATTCATGTATCGAGTGATTCAGTATTTCTGGAATTCTGGAATTGAGGGTAGGCATAAAGACTACAGCACTTAGGCCCCATTGGGCTCCTTGTACGTTGCTCAGGGAAATTTCTTTAATGTAGGTCCAACACGGATTCTCTTATTGCCAAGATGGCAGGGCACTCACAGAGTGATTCTTTAGCCAACAACGTCAAGTTTTAATACCTATCACCAGGCGAAGATTTGCCCTAGACATAGCCAGGTACTTTTTGGCTGTATCCTTGCAGGGATACTCTAGGAACTCCTTAGCAAATTGACAGGTATTTGTTTAATCCCAACGTTTCCTAAACTCTTTGTGGGTGTCCTCTTTGGTAATTTCAACAATTGCTGACAACAGAAGCATACTGGAGGGACCAGGCCCAAAAATATTGAGAACCGATGCACTCCTAGCCAGCTACTTTATTGCCATTGCACCCGTCGTGTCCCTTTACTCAGCATACAGCTACGCTGTTTTTGGTTGAGGCCACAACCATTTCCATGCTGATCTAGTTTATCTTATAATTCATAAGATCTGCAGTGATTGTCTAATGGTCTTTTTCATTGTATATCTACGGGCAGGTTATACCTGCTAATTTCGTTTTTACCACGGTAGCATGCCTATCCATTTCTCACTGGTATCTAATATGTAAGGATCTCGAATAAATCTCACATCCTGCTCCTTCCTTCATTTTTGATTCGTCTGTGAAGATGTTGATTACATCTTCGCTGGCGGTTTCCTCATTCCTGACAAGTACCGTGTAGGGTCTGTCAAACACAAACTTGGGAGAAATACTGTCAGTGCCTGCCTGCAAAAGGAACCTCTTTCTTACGACCCCATTCCACAAGCTATTCCTAACTTCTCCACATCCTACATCAGGTATAATACCAGTATTTTTGAGGCGAAGTATAATTATTGCAGCCACTTCGTTTAGATAAATATCCAAAGGTGGCAGACATAGCATCTCCTCCCTTGCTCCAGTTATGCTTAGCTAGGCAATCCTTCGTACCTGGCTGAGCCTTTGTTTAAATGTCATCTGTTGGACTTTAAGCCACCATATAATAACTCCATAAGCCAGCATTGGTCTCATAATGGCAGTGTATATCCACATGACCACCTTTTGTTTCATTCCCCAAGTTTGACCAACGATCCTGCGCCACTGTTCATAGGATATGTACGCCTTCTTAGTCTTCTCTCCAAATGAAGATTCCATGTTAACTTTGAATCAAGCGTTACTCCAAGGTATTTAACATCCTTTTTACTGTTTAAGAAAGGTATTTTAAGCTAATATGTATCAAATCTCCTACAATTCCTATCAATGAAGTCATATGTATGTTCTCTGATACCAAACATCTAGGTATGCTAATGAACATCCACAGACAAAACTCTATTCAATAATTATCTAAAATTTAATATATTTACTAACCTCTGGGTAGGAACTCGAAATTCAACCACAATAATTGAGATCTCACTTATTTCTACGTTTTATTAGGATCGCTTCATCAGGTGGCCTCCTTTAACTTGAGTCAAATATCTAACTATAAAGATGATTATACCAATAAATTAAAATTATTTGAAATTGAATGTCAAAATGAAATATCGACAACGTCAAACTGATTAACTGTCAATGAATATCATAACAACCTACTAAAATAAATAAAAATTAATAAAAATTTTACCTTTTATGCATAGTTTTTTCCTATATTTTTAAGTATTAACAATATTGTGTGAAACTAACTACTCAGTGGACAAAAGCCCCAACCTGCGTTGAATTACACCCACAATATCTACCCATATATTCCTTATTATTAGCTTTTGTAACATTTTTTACTGTTTAAGAAAGGTATTTTAAGCTAATATGTATCAAATCTCCTACAATTCCTATCAATGAAGTCATATGTATGTTCTCTGATACCAAACATCTAGGTATGCTAATGAACATCCACAGACAAAACTCTATTCAATAATTATCTGAAAAATTTAATATATTTACTAACCTCTGGAGTGGGAACTCGAAATTCAACCACAATAATTGAGATCTCACTTATTTCTACGTTTTATTAGGATCGCTTCATCAGGTGGCCTCCTTTAACTTGAGTCAAATATCTAACTATAAAGATGATTATACCAATAAATTAAAATTATTTGAAATTGAATGTCAAAATGAAATATCGACAACGTTATGATATTCATTGACAGTTAATCAGTTTGACGTTGTCGATATTTCATTTTGACATTCAATTTCAAATAATTTTAATTTATTGGTATAATCATCTTTATAGTTAGATATTTGACTCAAGTTAAAGGAGGCCACCTGATGAAGCGATCCTAATAAAACGTAGAAATAAGTGAGATCTCAATTATTGTGGTTGAATTTCGAGTTCTACCCAGAGGTTAGTAAATATATTAAATTTTAGATAATTATTGAATAGAGTTTTGTCTGTGGATGTTCATTAGCATACCTAGATGTTTGGTATCAGAGAACATACATATGACTTCATTGATAGGAATTGTAGGAGATTTGTTACATATTAGCTAAAATACCTTTCTTAAAGAGTAAAAAAATGTTACAAAAGCTAATAATAAGGAATATATGGGTAGATATTGTGGGTGTAATTCAACGCAGGTTGGGGCTTTTGTCCACTGAGTAGTTAGTTTCACACAATATTGTTAATACCTAAAAATATATGAAAAAAACTATGCATAAAAGGTAAAATTTTTTATTAATTTTATTTATTTTAGTAGGTTGTTATTATATTCATTGACAGTTAATCAGTTTGACGTTGTCGATATTTCATTTTGACATTCAATTTCAAATAATTTTAATTTATTGGTATAATCATCTTTATAGTTAGATATTTGACTCAAGTTAAAGGAGGCCACCTGATGAAGCGATCCTAATAAAACGTAGAAATAAGTGAGATCTCAATTATTGTGGTTGAATTTCGAGTTCACACTCCAGAGGTTAGTAAATATATTAAATTTTTTAGATAATTATTGAATAGAGTTTTGTCTGTGGATGTTCATTAGCATACCTAGATGTTTGGTATCAGAGAACATACATATGACTTCATTGATAGGAATTGTAGGAGATTTGATACATATTAGCTTAAAATACCTTTCTTAAACAGTAAAAAAATGTTACAAAAGCTAATACTAAGGAATATATGGGTAGATATTGTGGGTGTAATTCAACGCAGGTTGGGGCTTTTGTCCACTGAGTAGTTAGTTTCACACAATATTGTTAATACCTAAAAATATATAAAAAAAACTATGAATAAAAGGTAAAATTTTTATTAATTTTTATTTATTTTAGTAGGTTGTTATGATATTCATTGACAGTTAATCAGTTTGACGTTGTCGATATTTCATTTTGACATTCAATTTCAAATAATTTTAATTTATTGGTATAATCATCTTTATAGTTAGATATTTGACTCAAGTTAAAGGAGGCCACCTGATGAAGCGATCCTAATAAAACGTAGAAATAAGTGAGATCTCAATTATTGTGGTTGAATTTCGAGTTCCCACTCCAGAGTATTGAATAGAGTTTTGTCTGTGGATGTTCATTAGCATACCTAGATGTTTGGTATCAGAGAACATACATATGACTTCATTGATAGGAATTGTAGGAGATTTGATACATATTAGCTTAAAATACCTTTCTTAAACAGTAAAAAATGTTACAAAAGCTAATAATAAGGAATATATGGGTAGATATTGTGGGTGTAATTCAACGCAGGTTGGGGCTTTTGTCCACTGAGTAGTTAGTTTCACACAATATTGTTAATACCTAAAAATATATGAAAAAAGTATTTAACATCCGATTCGAAGGGCCCCATTTTCCTCTTCCTCGTGAAGAGACCATTTCTGTCTTCCTGGGGTTGATGGACAGAGCTTCACACCATTTTTCAATGGCTCTTAGGGCTGTTTGCATTCTTTGGCAAGGAGCTCCATTGTGAAAGGGTTGGATATATGCCGTCAATGCCTGGCGTTTTGAAGTGTGAAAAGGTTTGCACTGCCCATCTTATTCTATCTTTGGTAACAGTCTGGTTGGAAATCTGCCATTCCATGATCTGCCAGACAAAATTAATTCTCAATTTCGTCTGGCCATTCTTCCCGTTCCATTGGTGTGGATCCCGAGACTGGGTCTGCATCAGCAGTGATGCAATAATAACGTCATTAATTTTAACCACGTATGCAGAAGCCCTAACAAAGACAGAAATTAAAAATGAACTTATTGCTTGACTAGAAAAATATGCATAGCAACCTATTATACAGGGTATCCCAACGAAAATTTGACCCCTCCTATAATAATTGGAAAACCGAATAATATTTCAAAATTCGCCGAGACCCGTCGAGTTTTGTGCTTGTGAGGAGCATTTTTGACAGTCAAGCAAACTCGGTATGTTCAACCCCCTAATTCCTAGCAACCCCAACTTAAAAATTTCAAATGCAACTACCTCACTTGTGGCACATAATTTTAAAGCCCTTTTCATTGCAAATACAGTGACGTACCGTTTTTAGAAACCGGTTGAGATTTGACAGAATTATTGGTTACAAACGAAAAGATGACAAACCAACTTACGCGTAGTAATTTCTACACAAATGCCCACCACTAATAAGTTTTTCATCTACTACACATGACCGCATTACCTAATTAATTGTTATTGATGTGTCAAGTCAGTTTACAAAATAGTCAGAAATGAAATAAAAAAGCTTAAGCAAATAATAAATCATATTTATTTTAATAATTGCTCAAAATGACGCCCGTTAACATCCAAACAATAATACAGTCTGTTTTCAAATTCTGTTCGAACATTATTAAAGACATCCGCAGTTATTAATCGGCATTCTTCTACAATTCTCTGACGTAGCACTTGACCCCACAGAAAAAAGTCCAAAGGGGACAGATCCGGAGATCTTGGTGGCCATTCGGCGGGACCTCTTCTGCCAATCCAATGCCCCGGGAAATGGTCATCCAAAAATTGTCGCACAGCAGCAGCATAGTGCGGGGCGCACCATCTTGTTGGAAGGTTCTTTCATTTTTAGTAAATTGTCGTCACTTTCTAAAATCTCTGTTATCCTAGAATCAATTGTACTTTCCAATAATTCTAGATAGGTGTTTCCATGGAGATTACCTTGGATGATAAATGGTCCAACAAGATGGTCGCCCAAAATGCCTGCCCAAACGTTCAATTTTTAGGTGTCTTAGTATGAAATTCCCTGATTAAATGCGGATTAGTATCACTCCAATAACGACAATTGTGTCTATTCACTTCGCCATTCAACATAAATGTGCATTTGTCGGAGAAACATGTATTGTAGAGAAGATTTGGATTCAGTAGAAGTTGTTCACTAAAGTATTCGCAAAATTGGTTACGGCGATCAAAGTCATCTTCATGTAACTCTTGAACCAGCGTCATCTTAAATGGATGAAACTTGTGTATTTTCAAAATTCGATGATTACTGGAACGGAATACGCTAGAAGCTTGAGACACAGTGGTAATCGATTGCTTATTATCCAGCTGTACATGACCCAAAACTGCCACTTCAACTGCTTCATTTCGAACTGGCCCAATTACTTCACGTTTCTTGTTTAAAAGCGAACCTGTTGCAACAAATTTGTCAATCAGGTGTTTAACGTACTGGTGGTTTACATTTTTTTCAGGATGATTGGCATTAAAAATTCGTGCTGTAGCTTTAGCGCAATCGTGATTTCGATAATAAATTGCAACAATTTCTACTCTTTCCGCGATAGAATAAACCATTTCGAACACACGTTAATACTTTCAATGACGGCTGAAATTAACGATTTTTGGTCACAAGCAAAAACACCGATTTTTTTGTAGTACTGATTTTTGTTATTTTGAAAAGGTCTGAATTCCTATAAACTTAAGTATCTTCTACTATTCTACTAATAACTTTTAGTATCTAGTTTTATTTGCTTCAGCTTTTTATTTCATTTCTGACCAATAATTCTATCAAATCTCAACCGATTTCTAAAAACGGTACGTCACTGTATTCGCAATGAAAGGGCTTTAAAATTATGTGCCACAAGTGAGGTAGTTGCATTTGAAATTTTTAAGTTGGGGTTGCTACATTAGGGCGATGAACATATCGAGTTGGCTTGACTGTCAAAAGCTCCCCAAGAACAAAATCGACGCGTCTCGGCGAATTTTTAAATATTATTCGGTTTTCCAATTATAGTGGGGGTCAAATTTTCGTTGGGATACCCTGTATTATATATTATAATCGGTAACACGACGCTTCCGGTACGCTACAAATTTTCAAATGTTGCGTTCGAGTGTTAAAGCGTAACCGCGTTGCCACGTCGTCAAGACCACATACATATAACAGCATGTTCTTTAAAGTGCTGTATTTTTTTTATGACAAACCACTAGTATATTTTTATGATATTTATTAAGCGTTTTGTCGTGTTCTGACTTAAAATTCACTATTCTGCGAAAAAATGTATACAGCAAATGCGTTTGGATAAAATATACCTATATTTTGTTACCTTTTCATTATATTTTTCAGTTAAGTTGAGCTTGTATAAAAAAGTATTTTTCTCAGAACAACCACAAATCCAGTTGTCTCGTAAAGATATGTTTTTCTTAAAATGACTCATGTCTCTTTCCACGGCTCTATTCAGCAACTTCAGTGTTTAAATCAGACATGGGACAACCGTGCTATTTCACAATTAACTTTTTAATTACCTGGTAATAAAGTTTGTGAAATTTAGTTTTACACAATTTGAATTGCATTTTTATTTAAGTAAATAGAAAATGTAAATAATATTATAAATTATACTGACGAGACAAACACACGAAATTTACCTTCATTTACCACGCGAAAATGCTAACTGTTGAAGGGAGAGGGAGAAGTCGTATTGTTACGGCTCGAGATGCAGTTTGTCGGCAGACTCGGCGGTATCGAAAACAGGCTCAAACGAGCTTCGGCTTATTCCGTCGTTAACGTATTAAACGAATATTTGAACTTCCAATTTTTAGCTGCACCAAGTGTGCTGATTACAGTCTATCCGATGTCGGCCTTGATCACTGCAGTTGAGCATTTATTATGAATGAGACTAATCTGTCAAATAGTCATTAAAATGCGAATTTAACTGTTTCTGTTATTATTTAGCGATTCTTCAGCTCTGTAGCGCTTGTCATTAAGTATGCATTGACAAAACGAGGTTTTTGGCCTAAATACATTAGGTCAAGATTCGGGTTGCCGGATTTTTTATCACTGAATATAGGCATTTTTACGCCACTGAATATTCAGTTGTGGTACGTGTAGTATAACTGAATGTTTTATATTTGCGAGAGTAAGAAGATATCTAAACTAGCATCACATGTCACAAGGTTAAATCAAATATCTGAAAATTTCACCCGTTCTCTGAATATGTTATTGATATACTTGTATTAAGCCAATAATTTCAGTGGTAGTGTGGGTAATACGTGATTAGTGTAGATTAAAAAACATTAATTATATTTTTCTACGTTCATGCAAAAAACAAAACTTTATTGATATTTAGTAGAAAAAGTGGTTCTTTATTGCACTAGTGCAATAAATGTTTATTGCATTCATCTGCCATTCTACTACAGCTTTTTGTCATCATAACAAACATAAACGTTCAAATCGACGTCACATTTTCCTAGACTTAGTGTCATCTAAATAAAAATGTTTGGTTTTTGCATGAACGTAGAAAAAATATTGTATACAACTCGTACAAAAAGTGCTTATTGCACTCGACACTTACTTTTTGTACTTGTTGCATAAATAACTATTTTTGTAGCAGTAATATCAACTAACCTGAAATACAACCAGCACATCCAGAAACATATTTAGAAAAATATAACTCCTCAAAGTAGTAATTAATTTCTATAACTTTAGGGGTCTTCATACAAAACCACTTCATATATTTTGATAACGGAACTTAAAATATTTATAAATTCAATAAATATGAAATGAAATTGTTTGAAGTACTAAATAGCATCTGTATCAAAAAACTAAAACAAATAATAAACTGTAAAAGATTTGTTGATTCCGTGTGTGTAAACTATGAGTTATTGATTGTCTATATTTATTGCAGAATATTGCCAAGTGGATTTGATGATTTAGTCAACATAAAAGCCATTATACATTACCAAAAGTTGCTTAAAACATTAGAAGCTTTCAACGTAATACCAGTAGCTACCCTTTACTATCACGACTTACCCCAATCCTTGCAAGATATTGGGGGTTGGACAAACCCAACAATGGCCAAATACTTTGCGGACTATGCTCGAGTTTGCTTTCAGTACTTCCCCGGCGTTAAGTATTGGTTAACGTTTAACGACCCAAGGGCAACCTGTAGAAGAGGATACGGAGACGGAACTTTTGCACCAGGTATAAATTCAGATGGTGTCGGAGAATATATGTGCGCCTACACAGTTCTCAAGGCACATGCTGAAGCTTACCATGTGTATAAGGAAGAATTCAACAAATTGACAGGTTAGTAAATTTTACTAAAGTGCGCTGGTCTTGGTTATCAATCAATTCTGATTAGAAAATTAAAAAATGTAATACTGTTAGCTTGCCACAAAGTCTGTCGGGAATTCTTATTCTGCTTATTTATAGTTGATATATTCACTGCTGACCACAGAAATAGTATAGCTAAAGTTAAAAACGACGTAGTGATACATTGATACAAATTATGATATGCCCCACTTTTTTCGAAAATCGAGTACATGACTATTTAAAATTTTACATATTTTAATATTTTCTTCTAGGAAAGATATCTATAGCAATTGATATGCAATGGTCAGAACCAGCTTCAGCCAATGACACCGTCGCTGTAGAAAGAAGAAACGCATTTGAGGTAAATAAATATTACGTACATAATTACTTAATATTTTGTCATTATCATAAGTGGTATTAGTATTGACCACCCAAGTTTTATTTCAGTTTGGTTTGTACGCCAACCCCATATACAAAGGTAATTGGCCCCAAGAAGTTATAGATAGGGTTGATTATAGAAGTGAAAAAGAAAATTTCACGAAATCTCGCCTTCCCAAATTTACCGATGAAGAAATTAGTTATATCAATGGTACTTCCGATTTTATGGCGGTAAATTTGTTTTACACCTACGTTGTGGAAGATACTGAGGAAGCTGAATTCGACGACCCTAGCTATATGAAAGATATGAAGGCAAAAGTGTTTTTGGATTCAAACTGGAGTTTGGCAGTCAATGGACAACCGGTAAATCTATTATTTATGTTACTTGTTTTAATTAATAAATGGTGTCTGCCGAATCTTAGTGAATGTTTAAAAGAATTACAAACTTTCCAAAGTAATGAATTACATTTCAAAAAGAATTGATAGTGTTCTGGATTATATAGATTTGAAGATATTTGAACATTAAGAAAAACTATTAGATAATGTGAAGTGTTTAGCTAATACTTTCTTAGGTGAAAGTTAATTATTCTAGTTTACATGAGTACATGATAGGTGGCACATGTTACCTGCTGATATCAACAAGGAAATGAAATAGATCAAAGATGTGGAATAGAGAAGGCCAGATAAATTAAACATCTGGTAGACTGATTACATGCAGGATATTTCACTCAAAATGGTACACAGCTCAATAGATATCTGCTGATGTAGAAATAGAAATATTGATTCAAAATTCTCCTACAAAGAAATTTGGTAATATTTATAAAATCACATCACTTATTAAAATTATCTCAGTAGATGTGTTTTTATGACCACAATTTGGCAAAAACTGTATAAAAGATAACTGAATACGTACAGGATATTTCATTATAATTGGTATACATATTATACATGTACAGTGCTTTCAAAAAGTAAAAGAATAAATTCATTATTTTTTCAAAAAATTCGCTGGCACGTCGATTTTGTTTTTAAAAAAGCACTTTTTGGTTACGCTAATATAAATCAAATTTCCTACAATTCCTATCAATGAATTCATATGTATGCTCTCTGATACCAAACATCTAGGTATGCTAAGTTCTATTCAATAATTATCTAAAGAAATTAATCTAACTTTACTAATCTGGTTTAATGGAAGCACTCTATAAATATCTAATTTCACTTTTGACAGTTCAACCACAATAGACGAGATCTGTGGTGCTATAAAATATAAAAATAAATCTTGACTGAAGAACGAGTTATTTAATTAAATATGCTTAATCAAGTATATACAATAAATATTTTATTCAACATGATATTTATATCGAATCTGTTCATTCAAGTGGCAGTAGTATCTTCTTTACCATTCTCCATTTAATGATTGTAATTCGAAAAAGACGTTATATTATGATGAAATATAGAGGTTGTTTTTTACTGTTTTCATAAACATCAAGTAAATGCGAATTTCATGTCTTATTTTCGATTTGAGTTAACAACAAAGAAGTTGTTATTTGCTATCCTCTTCTAAACATTGATGTGATTACGTACCCATAATTGTTTGTATCTTGTTTTTATAGATCGTACCTTGGAGTGCTAGCAAGACACTGGCATGGTTACAGTCCTCTTATAACAATCCTGACATATTCATTACCGAAAATGGCATACCCGACGAAAAATCTTACCAAGATGACACGAGAGTTAGTTATTTTCGAGTAAGAAATATTATTAATAACATTTTTCAAAAACTTATTTAATGGTATATTTTAAGGGCTATCTCAACGCGATACTAGATGCAATTATTGATGATGGAGTAAAAGTTATTGGATATACAGCGTACAATTTATACGATTGTTTCGAATGGACTGCTGGATACAGGTAAAATAAGATATTCGTTTTAGTAGACAACGTTTCTTACGATCTTTAATAGCTTCATTATTAACCGCTAAAATCGTCACTTCAACCACTTTTTTATTTTTTAAATTTCCAATAATATAATAATTTCACAGAAAAATGAAATTAGAGACCGATTTCTTAAAATTTTTCCATGTGGATTCTGAAAGAGTGGTAGGTAAATGTTTATTAATAATAACTTATTATTTCAGTTACAAATTTGGATTTTTTTATGAATATGATGACCTCAAATTGGATAAACAGTCTTTGAGCTTTTACAAAGAGTTAATTCACACTTCCATTATACCCGAGGATGCCACCACTACCACTACCACTGTTCAAACTACCACACCCGATTCAGCTGCTAATATTGTCCTGTGTCCTGCTCTAATATTAACAGCAATGTTATTATTATTTAAGTTATTTTAATCCTAATAATCGTTATTAAGCTTATTGCTTTGCAAGTTGCGTCCTTAAGATGTTATAGGCCCGAGAAAGTAGTTTTGATATTTCATTTTTACGCTATTTTATTTATTTCTTGGATAATCGTATTCAAATTTTGGAGAACAAGTGTTTTTTGTATGATATACACGCATATCTATTGATTTTTAAACATACAGGGCGTTCTGAGTGCCTGTGCCACTGTATATTTCTTCCAGATTTCTTTACGGAGGGAGATTTTTAGAAAATGATTTGTTATTTTGAAACAGCATTCTATTAGTTTAAAAAAGCTATACTTGTTCCATGTCGCCAAATTGCACCATTTTAGAGAAGCTGCATTTAAAATTTGAGTTGTAAATGTATGAATTTCTTTACAAACTCAGGTACTTATTAAACAGTGGGCCATACTTTAAGGCTAGCTTCCTTGGACGAAAATAAAATTATTTAAGTTAACTTACCTAAGTACCTACGACTTTTCTTCCTTAAGAAGTTATAGGTCTGACAAAGATTTTTTTTAAATACTTTCTTGGGTCGATAATTTTTTATGGAAGTTGTACTAACAAGTTGACTTAAACAACCTTATTTTTGTCCAAGAAAGCTAATCTTAAAGTATGGCATATTCTTTAATAAACACCCTGTATATTTTCCTTTGCATATTATACATCTAGCCTTCATAACACTTGGACAAATATTTGAAATTTGAAACATAGACATTACTTTGAAAATAAAAACAGTTCAGAAGATATTTAAAAATATTAAATATTTTTAAAGTAACATCTGACCTATTCAAATATTTTTTAGTATTATTTTTACTAAGCATGTTTTAAAAACGTCTGAATGTATAAAATTATCTACATGTGTATATAGTTTCGATACAGTTCTCGCATTTTTAGATTTTAAGTATAATTACGTAAATTAGGCAAATTATCGTTTCTTGTAAAAATAAATTAAACTAGTCAATTATTTATTATAAGTATAAGTAAATTAATGTGATACTACTAACATAAGTAAACATTGTGCTCGACCAGCATATGTATGATTTTTTTAATAAAAATTATTTTGCTTATTGTTTTTAAGAATTTTGACCCAGTCAAATCCACTTGTGTATTCATAGAAGGGATGGTATTCCAACAAATGCGTGTCAAGTATACAGGTATTGCAAATAATTATTAAATCACAGGAAATAATTTAATACTTCAGTTGTTACATATGTAAATACAGTTAATTTATTATTTAATATACATATCGCACAAATATACGAGTTAACCTAATAAAATGGTTTCAACTAATAACTGTTTCGCATTCGTAATATGATTCAACAAACCCAAAAAGTGACATTTTTAATTTAATTGCAACCGTCCATTTAGTTCAAATGTATATTAATATGAAGTATTTAGATGATTACTGTCTAAAATTTTCGAAATCAATATTAACTGTATCAGTTGGTTCGTATACACCACAATGATATACAAAAACAATTTAGATAAAACTTACCAAAAAAGGAATATGTTTATAATAAACTTCACTTCCATTATTGATGTTTAAAAAAAATTTTCCACGGTCGGGAGTAGAAATCAGTTTCTGTGACATCAGAATTAAAACAGAAGTAGTCGATTATTCCCAAGGGAGTATAATGCTCCCAAGGGAGTTTACATTATGGAGAACGTTTTTCGTGCAAAAAAAAGATACCATTGAAATTATTTATTGACATTTAAATTAAATGTTACATTTGTACAATTTTCAAAATTAATATTAGAAGGAATATTACTTTTGTTTACATTTACAGTTTTTGTGATTGCGCTAGTAGTGGTACCTACTAAAACCTGTCGGTTTGATTGACAAATGTCAATTGTAAAAGTGATGAATGACATTTGACTTAAATGGTTGTTATTGTTAGAACTTCATAATGACAAAATATGTGTTTTTAAGTTAATGAGACCGTGGAAAAAATAGTATATACCATTCGGGAGAGATGCTATTTTGTCCTCGGTGCATTGTAGCCCTTGGGCTTTGCCCTCGGGCTTCAAATTGCACCTCTGCCAAAATAACACATTTCTCTCCCTTATAGTATAATGTACTATTTTTAAGGGGCAAGTACTGCTGACATTTATTAAACTGATTTATTCTATGTGCACCACTATATTGCTGGGAGATATATAGATAGATATAGATAAACTAGAATGTACATACATACCATATCTCGCATTTCTTCATTAGAAAATAAATTATGACGAGGCATATTTTACACGATATTATTAATTGTAAACAAAAACTTAAAGAAATACACTATTTAACATAAGTTACTTGCCACCAACCAAAGCTTACTATGACAGTTACGTAAGTAACTGCAAACTTTCTTTTATTTTATTTTATTGCATCCAATAGAAAAACAAGAAATAAATCGGAAACGGTTAAATTTATCGACATAAAACAAGTACACCTTATTCGTGAAAAATAAATAGAAAAACAATATTTTTCTATTGAAACTTTCGTACACACACTGATAAAACAGTTATAACCAGTTTTTATCAACCAAGAGTACATTTCGTAGCTTGCTTTACAGCAAAATTAAGTACGGATTCGTTTTTCTTGTCCCACGTAACCCCCTAATCGAAATTTTCAAAAGAATCCTTTGAAAACTTTCTAATAATTTTAAGAATTTCGAATTCAAAATTTAAACTTTAACGCCCTGTAACTTTTTTATTAGCCACAAATGGACCAAGGTAGGTTTAGCTTAATCGCATTATTTTGATGTAAGGAATCTACTCTTGTTCTGTTAATTTTGGGTCACCCTGTATATTGTAAGCGATGTCAAAAAACAGAAACTTAAGGAAGGAATTTCTTTACCCCTCCCATTATTGTTGACGTACGCCCATGGACAATTTCTCTCAATATCGTAATATTTTATTTGAAGTATCTGATTATAATTGATAATTTCTTGTAAAATTCTTCTTTTCCCAGATAATTTGAAGTTCTAAAGAAACACCCAACGAACAATTCTTAGATAATTTACTCATGTTGTAAATATCTGATAAAAATAATATTTCATTTAAGTTTTTAACTGAAAATTAATTTGCTTTCTAGGCAAGTTGCTGCTTTCCATGTATCATTTTGTTCAGAGAAATAAACACTGGCATTATTTTAGGTAGTCACAGACCAAACTAAAATAATATGTTGTCAACATTAACAACTATACTCAATAAATCGATGACAAATAACATTTAAAGTAATCAAGATAAAATCACTTGTGTTCACTTACGTAGAACGTTCATAAGTCTCAAGAGTTTGTCTCCAGGATTAGAAGTTAGCGCCAATGATAATAAATCAGTTTTTTTTCATATTTAAATTATATCAGCATAATTTTAAAGCACTTCATGGTACTTGATTATTGTATCATGGAAGTGCATTAATACTATTACTTACAAATTTCTCAAAAACAGTGCAAAGATAAAAGCCATTCCTGTATCAATTTTATTTTTGATTAGCCAGCACTGCGCATTTGTCAAGCCATATTTTTACTCAGCATTTTCACGTCCTTGTTTCTAGAAAACACAATATATTAGCACCCTGTATATTATAATACAATAGATCTTCCTTACTTAGTTCGTACAAAACTATAAAATTATGTCAGATTCGAGAAATTATTTTTCGAAGATGATGCACGAAAAACAATATTGTCATAAAAATGTTATACAACAGGTCTGTCCACAAACAAAACAATTTATAATAAAATTGGATAAAATTATCCCTTAAATCCATTGTAAAAAATATGAAATTTATTTGGGAAAAAAGTCAATTGGAAACACAGCAGGGGCCTGAACTTGCTCCGTTTGAATGAGATAAACGCTCGCTCATAGAATTGACAACAACACTTAGGTATAACAGCTAGGTACATATGTATAGTTCGTTTACACGGGTTTAGTAAATAAGCCAGTTGCTGGAGCAAGTACCTAGTTTCTGAAAACTAGAATCTTGTGAACATAGTTTCCAGTGGTTAGTAGAGTAATAGCGCCAGTAAATGAAGCCAGTCAAGTAAGTAGAGAGCATTTTGGCCGGTTTACACGAGCCTAGTTTTCTAGGCTAGTAGCTTCTAGCTAGCAAGTCTAGTTCCATGTAAACAAAACTAGATTTTATGCTAGTGAAGAAGCGAGTAAGCTATCGTCTTAGCCAGGATAGTCAATAGGATGGGGTTCTATTATTTAGGTCTGCTAGTAGCGCCACCTACCACCAAATTTTGTGTGAACGGCGAACCTAGTACATGATTGGCTAGTATAGCCAATCACGCACCGTCTTGTATTTTCTGCATATACAGAGTGAGTAATTAATAATGGTACATAGCTTAAAGGCATATTGCAAACATCAAAATAAAGCGATTGAGACCAATATGGCTTATTCAATTGCTGCTCCTTTTCATTTTACAGGGTGTTAAACTGAAAAAATGTTTTCGATTTTTTGCTATATTTTAAGAACGTATCGACCGATTGTTTTAAAAATTTGTAGTCTTGTGTTTTTTTGAGGTAGAAATTATGAATATGTAAACGTTGTTAAGGTCACGGCTAGGGGGTGCTAGTTATACTGTACTGTCGAAATAAAAATATATCTAACTTTTTATATTTTACACTTTTGATATTTTTAATAAAAAAACTATTGAGCTAGCTTCTATTCTAAATAGAAAAGGTATACCTGTTACAAATCGATAAACTGAATCGTTTTCGAGAAACAAACTATTTAAGTTTTTGAGAATCGGCGGGAATTAAATTAGAAAATTAGGAAGGCTTGAGATATCAAAACTGAATTAATAATACGACGAACACTAGAACAACTGAACATTCTTTTATGCATATCTTCACAAATAATTAATCATAAAAGATTCTCGAAAGTGACCACCAGCGACTTCAATGCACTTAGCCTTTTATTTAAATTTTGTCTGTCGTTGAATAAAGTTATATGTTGCTTGATAATATTAATCGATTCTTGAATCTTTTCCCACAGTTGTTCTTGAGTATTAATAATGTATTTGTAAACTAAAGATTTAATATAGCCTCAAAAGTAAAAGTCCAGTGGGTTTAAATCAGAGTTATGTGCTGCTGCTGTGCCTAATCCAACGGTGCGAAAAATTTCTATTAAGATATTCTCTTAGTCTTCGGGGGTAATGTGCAGGTGTCATTCGATAATTCCGTGGTGAGAGTAAGCTACTGGGTAAGTAATGCCCGGTTTACACGAGGCTAGTTTTACAGGCTAGGATAGTAAGCTAGTATTTTAACATTCTATTCTGGCTTAGTATACTGGCTTAGCACAATGCTAGAGTGGTACACACACAATTTTAAGTCAAATCCAGTATCATTGTAGTGTACCGCGGAGAAAAATGAACAAAAGGAACACAATTTTAGACTGAAATATTTATTTGGGAAATTGTGTCAAGTTGCATTAGATCTCAACTATTAGAAGAGTCGATAGAAAAACATATTTCATTGCAACAATGAAACACGCATGTTTGTCTTTATAACAAGGGATAGCGACATTCCACTTAAAATTAATTTCATTATATAATTTAAGCAATTCTGAATCGTGTATATATGCAATACAAAACGGCGCAGCTTCACAATTAACAAAAGAAAAATAATTTTATACTGAAATATTCATTTGGCAAATTGTGTCAAGTTGCATTAGATCTCGACTATTAGAAGAGTTGCTAGAAAAACATATTTCATTGTAACAATGAATCACGCATGTTTGTCTTTATGGCAGGAAATAGCGACATTTTACGTAAAATTAACTTATTATATAATTTAGGCAGTTCTCAATCGTGTATATGTATATGCAGGAAGTACAAAACGGTGCGTCACCATATACTAGCCGATCATATCCTAGCTTCGCCGTTCACACGAAGCCAATACAAAATTTGGTGGTGGGAGATGCTACTAGCACAAATAATAATACTTCATCCTATTGAAACTATCCTGGCGTAGATGACAGCTCGCTCGCATCTGCATTAGCTTACTAACTTAAAAAAAGCTAGTTCTGTTTACATGGAGCTAGAGTTGCTAGCTTGCTAGTTTACTAGTACTAGCTTTCCTAGATTAAAAAAATAGCGTCGTGTACACCGAGCATAACTTTGTCTATTTACTAAACCCGTGTGAATGAGCCTATAGGTTCATATATACATACTTACCTACATTAAAATGATCTCCACAACAGTAAAAAGTAGACTGCACTGCAAATCATTTTCACCTATTTATTATTTGCTTTTGGACGCTTACAACAAATAATTATATTAGTTGGAGTATTTGCTGTTGTGTTTGTGGATCTAGGTACAAAACACTATATTTTTGCCACTGTCGATTTTAAAACACTTTATGGCTATCATAAATGTTGCCATTAATATAACGCCTGTAACTCGTAATATAACACAAAGTTATCGCGTTTCCTACAATTTTGTAAACTAAGTAGCGTCCGCAGCTATCTCAGCGAGCTTGTAAGATCACATGATAAGCCTCTAACTTAATAAACGTTTTCTGGCATCGTTCTTTTAACGGTACTTCTACTACAAATGCCTAAGAAGAAGAAAATACTATAATTTTTTTAACAACATAGTTATTTATAGCACTTATAAGACTGCCTTTTTCAACTAATATCAACATTTTGTGGACAGACCTATTGTAGCAGATATGGTGTGTGTAAAAAATATGATGTTACTCTCTATCTTTGCAATTACTGTTGAAATATTTAGAATTTTTAGATATTGCATTTTCAAACAATATAGTTATAGGTGCAATATTATATGTAGTAGGAAGACAATATTTTTTCTGTATACAATTTCAAATAATTTATTACAATCTTCATACAAAGTTCATTTCAGTATTTAACTGAAAAATATTTTCGTAAAATCAGTTTGTTTTTATGCGTCATATTCATATCTAGAAATAAATTTTAAAATACTCTAAAATCATATCATCATTGGCCGGTTCAATCGTAGTCAGTAAATCGATAACGGATTACATTTCACATAATCAGATAAAAAATTATGTAAATACTTATTACTTTCATTTATCTACATATATAGTGGCAATATTAATACTAGGTGTACCTAGTATTAATTAGGTATTCCAAGATATTGCAGTAGTGCACCTTAAAAATTTTTTAATAAATAAATATTTAATAATAATGGATAAAACGAAGATTGTTATGAATATAATATTGCTTTTTTGGTAAGTTTTATTTGACTTTTTATTGTATTTGATTATTGAAGTTAACACTAATTTTGGAAACTTTACATACATTAGTAATACTATTTTAATTTTAATGAAAATGAAACATAATATTTTGCATGTTTCATATTCTTAATATTGGAAAATAGAGAAAAATAAATTTTAAGTCTTTTCAAATTTTAGTGAATGGCTATTATTTAAATTTTCTGAATTAATTACAATTCGTTAAATAAAAATTGAAACAAAGAAGAAATATTATATTTCACTTCCTTATAATTTCGTTATAATACCTATATAGGATACGAGATATAGCATACCCATATCACCCCGGAGATTCGTAATACCCGCTGTCATAGCAGTGGGCGAAATGTACGCTTGAGGTGTTTTGGATATGTTTGAAAATATCAGTCATAACCACAAATCAAGAAACGTCAAAGCTCTCTTATAGTTTTTATTTCGTATGAAGTTAAATTTAAAACGTTGTATGCACCACGAGAGATACAGGGATGATTATGCTCTTATGCGACTCGTAACCTGTCGCCTGTGGGCATAATCATCCCTATATCTCCCTTGGTACATAAACAAGAGATATACAATTAATTTGAAGTCATTTGGCTAGAGAAAAAAGAGATATGGATATTCTTAGTTATTCTGGAAAATTATATCAAAGGATCAAAGGCTCATTAGCATTAGTTTGTATTATTCTTAAATTTATTAATATATAATCATTTATCAAATAAACAATTTTCTAGGCTTGTAAATGGACACGACACCAGAAAGTTTCCGCAGACGATTTCGTTTGGGGTGGGATCATCGGCATATCAAATTGAAGGTGCCTGGAATGCAGACGGAAAATCTGAGAATATATGGGATCGTTGGATTCACGATGATCCGTCACATATAAAAAATAACGATACAGCCGACAGCGCTTGTGATATGTACAACAATACTTATGGTGATGGAATTTATGTAGGGATTTCAGAAGCTCAGCATTACCGATTTTCTATACCATGGACCAGGTAAACTAACAGTCATGTTTAATTTTCAGTACATACCTTCTTCAAATATTAACATTTTTGCTTTTCCCTTCTTTTCTTTTTTATTTAGTCATTATTTTCACTGTGACTGAAGAATGTGCTACATATTATAATACTATATAAAAAGGATTATCTAGAATAGGTATTAAATCAAACATTTATTAATTATTATGTAGTGTACGACAGATATCAAGTATACTGAAAATATATAACGAAAAAGAATGTAATATTAAATAAGTACCTAAATAAGCAATCCTGTATCTACAATATCTGCTCATATTTCTACAAAGAAGTATACTTATTATTGTATTGTAATTCTAAACTACATATGAGGTGATTCAGAACTTATCCGAAAACAAATTGGGAATGTTCAACATACATGTACAAATATGGTAATGCAAAAAAAATATACGCGTTCTGAAAACTATTTAAAAATATTTAATTGCACGCCGCTGGAATCTGATCTACTGTAATGGAGTGACAATGCAAACTGGCGATGTCACATATCACACGAAAACCTCCGAAGTTATGTGATTAAACCAGCGAAGAAGATTTGCAGCGTTTTTACTTTAACTTGAAGATGGGTAGATCTGACCAAAGTGACGTGTCCTTAAAATGAAGAAAATCTTGTTACACTAATTTTAAGAAGAATTGTGATACTTTATCAGTACCTTACAACCACTGCTGAAATTTTGTCCCTCATCTTGTACACACATTTGAGCACGCCTTATCCAATTTTACTGTACTAAATCAAATGTTCCTTTTGGTCGCTGTTCTTGTAAATGCAAATTACTTGCGGCATCTGTGTTACACTAGCGCAAATCCTCGACAGCTTCCACTTTGATACGGTGCACCTAATTTTTTAAATGGCCCCACAAAAAGAAGCCAAGAGGGTTTAATTCGGAAAACTGGGGAGGCCGTGCTACCGGTCCACCCCGTCCAATTCTCCGTACTGAGTGGACTTGATGATTTTGATATGATAATCTCGAACATTTAGTCAACAATGAGAAGATGCCCCATCATGTAAAAACCACATGCGTTGTCGGACAGCTCGGGATATATTTCCAAGAAAAGTGGGCAGATCATTGCGAAGGAATTCTAGAGCTATACGATTGAGCAATGTGAACGGTCCAATTAGGCGCTCATCAACAAACCCAAACATTCAGTAAAAGACGGTGTTGGAAGTAGTCACGTTCCATTGCATCTGCAACTAGTACAGCAGCAAGAAATTGGGGATTTTCAGCATTTTGCTGCAACAACCTCATTAGTACGTAATTACCAGCATCACGTCCACGTTGCACAACTGCCGTAAAAGCTTCATGAGTTGGCTTCTGTCGATCTGGAAATCGAGCCGCATACAAGTGCCAATGCATTTTGTCTAACTTCATCATAAACAAGAATCATGTCCATTAACTCAGCATTGCTTGTATACATGAGCCATTTCGAAAATTTTGAATATTGTCACTTTCACGATAAATAAAACAACACTACGGACCTCGTTTGTTTACCACCTAAGAAGCATATCCCCACAGACTGTAAAAACTTTAAAAGATTTCTTAGTTATGTGTATGCGTGTGTACTTTGAATTATTGGTATTGTAAGTTTATACCCATGGTTATGTTTATTGCAGGATATTGCCAAGTGGATTCGCTGATGAAGTTAACATAAAAGCCATTTTGCATTACCAAAACTTGCTTAACTTATTACGAGTATTCAATGTGACTACAGTAGCTACCCTCTACTATCACGACTTACCCCAATCCTTGCAAGATATTGGCGGTTGGACAAACCCAGCAATGGCCAAATACTTTGCGGACTACGCACGAGTTTGCTTTCAGTATCTCTCCGGCGTTAAATATTGGATAACCTTTAACGACCCAAGGGCAACCTGTAGAAGAGGATACGGAGATGGAACTTTTGCACCAGGTATAAATTCAGATGGTATCGGAGAATATTTGTGCTCCTACACAGTTCTGAAAGCACACGCTGAAGCTTATCATTTGTACAAGGAAGAATTGAAGGAATTGACAGGTTAGTAAATTAGATTAAAGTACACATAGTCTTGGTAATCAATTTCATATTGATCAGATAATTTAAAAAATGTACACTGCTTTCTACAAACTATACCTGGAATTATTATCCTGCATATTTATAGTCAAATTAATTGTTCTTTGCAAATGTACACTGCTTTCTACAAACTATACCTGGAATTATTATCCTGCATATATATAGTCAAATTAATTGTTCTTTGCAAAAATAGTGTAAAATATGTTAAAAGCGATGTAGAATTTGTATAAATCTTAATGCAGCATAATTCGAATATTTACTTGTGTAACATATTAAGATCCACATAATTTCCGCAATTTAACTATTCGTCTCAAAAATGCGGCCCATAGTGTATTAACTGTTTTTTGACAAATGAACTAGCATACAGACAACAGGCGTATGTACACCAATAAGCTAAGCAAATAACAGGAGTTAAAAAGTTATAGTGTTATATCAAATTTTAAGTAAGCACAACTATTAAATAAAGAAGAAAAATGGAAGATTGTAATTGTTTTCAAGGACTTGCGTGTTCCCTTGACTTCCTGGTATATGCGAGCCTGGTTCCGCCCAAAGCTCAATTGATTTCACTAGAGATCGTCTACAGAATTCTCAAATCTGGTAAGAGAAATTTGTCATCAAATCGAGAAATCCAGTCCCAGGAAAGAAGACAACAGCGAGAAAATATGGTCCCAACATCAAACCCCGTGACTAAGGGGTTCCTTAACAAACTAGCCACTGGTCGGCTATATAAAAATGTTTGCACACGATTTTAGAACTTATGGCACCTCAAATAATTTTCCTAGCAACGAATTCCACACAGTACTGTGTCACTAATCCTTCATAAGAAGTGAGAATACCGGGGTTTTACCAAAAATACAATTATTGTAAACTGCACAAACAGCCCCTAAATTCTTGATATATAGCAGCAAAAATTGCTCCTGATTAATGATGATTTCACAAAACACGGATTTTTATCGGCCATCAACTCACAGACCGTAGGAAAAAATCAGCAGAAGAAAAATATATCCCTCTCTTTTTACACACTGAGAAGTGCGCGAAGAATCTCCAGGAATCTAGTCAATGTATGATTCTCTTTCCAACCACAATCTCATAATCAGAAAATTAATGGAAATATGAATATTAATGTTATGTATGATACACTACAACAATATACTGCCTATTCATAACTATTTGAAACTTATAAAACTATAAAATAATAGTTTTTGTTAAACGACTGGCCACAGATTTATAGAATCGAACCAAGTTTGGCAACTCTGCTAGCGATCAGCTGTCTTAACCCTAAAATTTAAATCAAAGCAAACAACGCGTACCCAAGACAAAAGAGAAGATGAGTTCCCATACATACTTGCAAATATCTGACAGCGAATTAGTTTGCCAATATATTAATGAAAGTAGAATAATATACTCGAACACTACATGCCATTGTGCTATTATTTTATATTTTAATAATACACATTTAACTATAATTAGTACTACAATTATTGCTAATGAAACTTTGAAATGTAGCAAAGAACCCAACTTTCGCTCACACCATTGCGTATCTAATAAAACATTCATCATTATAAGATATTTTATAAAAACGTAATTTTTTTCCAGGAAAGGTGTCTATGGCAATCGATATGCAATGGTCAGAACCAGCGTCAGCTAATGACACGGACGCTGTAGAAAGAAGAAATGCTTTTGAGGTAAAATATATATTATGTACATACATACTTCATATTGTTTTGTCATCAGTATTGAGCAACTATGTTTTATTTTAGTTTGGTTTGTACGCCAACCCTATATACAAAGGTAACTGGCCCCAAGAAGTCATAGATAGAATTGATTACAGAAGTGAAAAAGAAAATTTTACAATATCTCGCCTTCCTAAATTTACCGATGAAGAAATAGCTTATATCAATGGCACTTCGGACTTTATGGCGATAAATTTGTTTTACACTAACGTTGTAGAAGATACTGAGGAGGCTGAATTCGACGATCCTAGCTATATGAAGGATATGAAGGCAAAAGTTTCTTTGAATTCAAGCTGGAGTTTGGCACTCAATGGACAACCGGTATGTCTATTCTTTATGCTAACTTATATCTTATTTTATCTATGGGACCTACTTAGCAATATTCTAAAGGTAGGGAAAAGTAAGAAGAGTAATTTTTTTTTGAAACAGGATCATAAATATGGTTTTATGATTATGAAAATAAAAAGACTTTACAGACTTTATAAGCAAATGTCATTTTATTTTGCAAGAAGTGAGGAGTTACTTCATATCCCAACATGAGAACTTTCCCAATAATTGTTATATAGTAGGTACCTACAAAAATTTTAATCCAATATTGCTATTTTTCGATCTATAAGATTTAAGAAGATTTTAGCAAAAGCATTTTAGCAGCTAAAGCTGAACTCAGTAGTAATCATAATAATGAAGAAAAATACTATACAATATCAACTGTATCTATATAGGATGGATTCAATTTTATCAGATAGATACATTGATGGTCCATTTGCGGCACTCTGAAACATTACGTTAATCTGAGATTTGCTACAATTTGGTCTTTGCACTGACCTGTACCAATACTTTGTTATTGACCTGTGTAAACATATATGTTATTTTGAATTGTCGTCTAAAACGGAACGATAAGTAATCGTCCGATCCTATAGAACCATCCGATATATTCAGCGATATCGGTGACGGACACCGAATTGGATACTGTGTGAACATCTTCATTTGAAGCTATGCATTTCTAACTTAATCTGGGCGGGTTCTTACTTGTCAGTTTCGCTGAAACATTTTGGCTGATACGTTGATACTGAACATTGAACGTGAGAACAAGTTTTCAGTCAAAATGATCAATAAATGCGTGCTTCAATTATAGTGAAAACTAGGTGTGAGAACTACATATTTCTGAGTAGATTCTCCAGTTTTGAAGTTAGAACATAGAAATCATAAAATATATTATAGAACTACAAATGAGGGACCGAAAATAATCAACCTACAGAGAAAACGTGAGTTTGGTAAAGCTGCAATAACTTAGCTTTTATGAGTTGGTCACATTCTGTTTTGGTTTCAATTGTACGCTGGGATTAAAATACCGTATTACCGACAGCGTACATTAAGTTTCTCTAAATGACTGTTTTATAAGCTCATCCATGGACTATTTTTAAGTAAAAGCTTTTGACCTTTTATATATTTTATGATTTCTATGGGTTAGAAATATTATTTGCATATAAAGCATGAGTCAAAATAGTTTTTCGATGGCGTGATCAACAAACTGATACATTTTTGAACAGATATGAGATATGAGTGCCTTTGGAGTGTCAGTCCCAATTAGCAATTTTAGTTTTTTAATAACCTACAGGATATTCATAAGAACTATTTATAAAACCACTAATATATCTATATTTCTGCGACATTAATCTTAAAAGTCTAATAAATATAAAAAGGACCCAAAGAATAATGGCATTCAGGAGGTTGTCACAGCTAAAGTTTAAAACTTATCCTACTTAAGAACAACTTGTCATGTTGTCTAGATGCAAACTAAGAGAGTTTCATAAAATCTATAATAAGTGTATTATTCCTTAAACAAAGGGTTTTGCTGAAAGTTTCATGCTGCACCCATGCGAGAAGACTACAAATCATCACGTTACTAACATTAGTTTGTTACAAATACCTTTCCAAAAAGCAACTTAAATAATGTCGATACTACCTTTAAAATTTTAATATCTCTTTATATTTTCAGTTTTAAAACAATTCTTATATTTTATATAAATTATTGTATTTCAGATAATCAATGTTTTCTTTATAACTGATACCAAACCTCTATAATATAATCTGTATGTATTAAAATAAAGATCCTTATACAGCAAATAGTGAAATACATATATATTTAATAGTTATAATTTTAATTATTAAAAATGAACAACGCTTCGTCAAAAATAGAGACAATATTATAATGGCCTCTTTAGGAATAAAACTACTTTATCTTCATTAAATAATTATCTAGATATACAACTCCAATGAAAGTAATAGGTAAATGATTAAGTACTTTCATAAATATAATTAGTTGATCTTGTCGGCCTATATAAATTAACTAGAATTATTGAGATAAATTCTTATAATCCTAGATAAAACTAAATGTTGCACACCAATTTGTACTTGAATAAAATCTTATAATCTTAGTTAAGATTAAACTGTTTTATACCAGAACCTTCATAAGACCCCTTAGCTTTATTGCGATCTTTTGAATGGTATATGTTTTCCGCCTAAATTTCTAACCTATTTATTATTGCTTGCTAGTGTTTTTCGTTGCATTTACATTTTTCTGGGAATAGCTTCCATACATTCAATACATTCTAGTGATTCATAAATATGAGAAAATGTATTTTCAATACATGTTCTAAAACCCTGATGTCAATATTAACCTTCTCCAATATTAGTAATAATTTCTTGGGGAGTTCTTAAAACAGTCCATGAATCTTGTGTGTCGATCTACGTCATCATTTATTAATAATACTTAATACTTGGACATTTCTGTACATGTTGCAAACGTATTTATAAAATCTTAGGTCATGATATGACATATGCCATCAGCCTAATTCTCTTAAGATATTTCAGTTTTATTGAGGTATATTAAATGCTAATAAGATTTATAGTATTGTAACCTCGAAATTGCCTTAGCGTAGAAACGCATCACGTAGACAAACAACTTTATTGTCACTCAATACAAGAAATATCCTTCAAACTAATTTCACAACTGTCAACGCTTAACTTTGATGTTTCAGTCAATCGCGTTTGGCTGCTCAATATAAACTGACTATGACGGCGGAATTGATCCGTTTATATAGGTTTTCAGAGTTCTGGAAGTTTCTGCGATCTCGAGAACGTGTCGAGAAACAAATAGAATATAGCCTGGAATATTCCGGAAATCGTTAAAATAAAGGTATTACAAAAATTTTAAATTCTAACGCAAACAGGAACATAATTAACAAACTAAAAGGTAGGTGAGCTTCCGTAACAGTATATTTAATAAAAAATTTGATGTTTTACGGCATTCTCTGAGAAGTGTATACTTTCTTCAGAGAAGAAGGTTTTTAAAGAGTATACAGGAAGTCTACAAAAATATGTTATAAAGCAGTTTTAAAACCATTTCATAATTAATAATTTTATAGTTGCTTGATTAGTTCAAATTTTCATTCGAATGCTTTCTTAAAATCAACTGTTTTATTAAGCACATTTGACAGTAATGATAAATAAAAATTAGAGTTACAGAAAGCCTAAAAAGTTTTATTGTCAAGTTGTAATGTATATTACATGGCTATCGATAAATTATTTCATTTTAGAAATATATTTGGCATCAGATAAATCTTTAAAATTAATTAATCTGCAAAGAATCCTCATAAAACCTTACTAAAACAAGAGCAAAACTATTCAGCATTTAAATTGTTACTTGCGTAGTGACTTATACAAAACATGAGACATGTGAACAAGTCTTATTGTCCGTATTATAATCAGTTGAAATAAATCATATAGAAACATAACATAACATAAGTAGGTACCTATAATATGTACAATCTCAACTAAAGAAGTTGTTTAATTAAAGAGGCATAATAGAATGTTATTTTGGATTCAAAGTGTTATAATTTCATAATATCGATATGCCAATTTTAACTCCTGTATTTCTATTTTATCTTAAAAAATTATAATTGCAATAGTTATAATGTAGAGATTGTTTCTTACTGTTTTTTTTATACATCTGTTAAAGCGATTTTATTTTGAATGTTTTCGATTGTAGTGTATTATCAGCAGATAAGTGCTTGCTTTTCTTTTCAAAATATTGATTTTCTGCCATTTTTTCGTAGATTGTACCTTGGAGTGCTAGGAAGACACTGGCTTGGTTACAGTCATCTTATAACAATCCTGACATATTCATTACCGGAAATGGTATACCGGACGAAGATAATTACGAGGACAAAATCAGAATTAGTTATCTTTATGTAAGAAACATTATATAATACAATTAGGGTTGAAACTTTTTTGTGGTATATTTTAGGACTATCTCAATGAAATACTTGATGCAATTATCGATGATGGAGTAAAAGTTATTGGATATACCGCATATAGTTTATTCGACAGTTTCGAATGGACTGATGGATACAGGTAAAATAAATTATTCATTCTATTATACATTATTTTGAACGATCTATGGATGAAGTTGCAAGGGTTTTATTTATGATTTTTGTAATTCTGAAAGTGGTTAATACAATTTATAAATTATGTTACAGTATTAAACTACCTTGTGCAACAATTATCATAATTGATGTTTGTTCTACATTTTGTGAATTTCCATTTCCATGTTTTCGCTTTCTGCACGCCAATAAACTTTTCTCGTCGATTCATTCATATAAATATAGTAGGTATACAGGGTGTTCCATAATGGTGGTCAAATATTTTACCAGTACATTCCACAAGTCATTTCAGGGGGGATCTTCATAAAAAAAATTCAAATTAGGTCCATCCTGTTGAGATATTCGAGTCTCAAAATAGCGGAAAAAATATTTTTTTTATTTTTCCTTAAAAACGGTTATACTAAGAAATTTCAATTTTGGTACACATTATCATCTATTTTGTGGTGGTGTCTATTCCTTGGCTCATGTTTCTGGAGGGCGGGAATAAGCAACCCCTAGATTTATTTCATTCAGAACTTTTTCCTGCAATAATCGATTTGAACAAAAAATACTACACCTAAATTTATTACTTTTATCTCTCTTGTAATTTTTTCCTACAACCAATAGTTTGCGCGGAAAAAAATCAAAATTGTTTTCCTTACTCTAAACATCTGTTCGTTACCGGTTACTGATAATCGCAGTAGGCGGTTGCTATGTTGATATTTCTCTGTTGTCTTGTCAAACAAATAGCCATTAGGTCTTTAATTGACAGTTTTTGTAAATATTTCTAAACAAAGGTATTCCTATAACTGTTGCCAATCCTGTCGTATGCATATTCCGTCAATTTATTCTCTAATATTTGTACGGAATAGTCAGTTGTTTACAAATATTTGCAAAAACTATCAATACTGATTTGTTTGACAACAGAGAAACATTAACTTAGCAACCGCCTACTGCGGTTATCAGTAACCGGTGGCGAAAAGATGTTTAGAATAAGAAAAACTATTTTTATTTTTTCCGCACAAACTGTTGGTTGTATGAAAAAATTACAAGAGGGAAAAAAGTAGTAAAATCAGAGTATTTAAAAAAAAAGTTGAAATCGGCTATTGCAGGAAAAAGTTCTGCAAGAAATAAATCTAGGGGTTGCTCATTCCCGCCCTACAGAAACTTGAACCAAGGAATAGACACCACCACAAAATAGCTTTTGACTTGCTGATAATGTGTACCAAAATTGAAATTTCTAAGTGTAACCGTTTTTAAGTTAAAATAAAAAACTATTTTTTCCGCCATTTTGAGACTCGAATATCTCCACAGGAAGAACCCAAATTAAAAAATTTCATATGAGGATTCCCCCCTGAAATGGCTTGTGGAATACACTGGTAAAATATTTGACCATCATTCTGGAACACCCTATATATAACATTAATTTGAAATTTTAGATTTGCTTAATAATTGAAGGCGTATTTATAGTCACTAGACTAAACAATTTAGCGATTTTAATAGTCTTATACATTACAATCATTCACCAGATTCGTTTTCACTTTTATGTTTTTCCAATTACTAGTGATAGACCTCAGAGCAATAATAAAAATAGAGGGAACATTATACAAATAAACAACAAAACCAGCCTTTCCTCCAATGCCAATGTTGGCAGATGTGTTTGTATTTATAGAGTAGATCTAAATACATTTAAAAATTACGTCAATGGAGCACACAATAACCTATTTGATTTGGTTATATTATGTTTCATGGGATTGTGTAAATGTTAAGAATTTTTTCAATTTTTTTTTAATTTTTAATTTTTTTTATTTTTTTTTAATAAATACTTTAAGAGCTTCAAATACGAACATTATGTCGTGTAGTAAATTGGCATATCTCACACGTCTGATACCCTGTGTCGACCATCTTTTTCTCACGTGTTCTGGAATGTTCTTACAAGGTATACAGATCCTTCCGTAAGAATAAAGATCATTTAATAATAAAAGTAGTGCATATTTAATGCATTACATACAAATACTTCATGTTACAGAAACCTCGACAAAAACTAAACTTAATTTGTACTTATCAATTTTGGAATTAAAATTATATATTAGGTATTACATCCACCATCGTCTGGCAATCTTCTTAATTAACTTCGCTTCGAAGTACAGAATCTCTATTAGAGATCTATGTGGCAACACTGCAAACGCTATTTGTTTGAAAACTCGCCAGTTGTCAATTATCGTTGTTTATTATTTATGGCGTGTTTTCTTGTTTTTGAAGTGAATATGATACTTTTATTATGTTTTTCAGTCTTTAGTTTTGTTTATTAGATTATAGTTCGCGATTGAACGCAAAAAGTAGGTATGTAGTTTGTGGAAAAATGGTAACCTAACCTATCATAGGTTAGTTTTAGCGCTCATAGGTGTAGATCTATCTAAGACCATAAATTAAAAATATTTAAGACTATTTTGCAGATTGTACCTTATAGATTTAACTGCTATTCCCTAATACCAATAACTTCGCTATTGCAAAGCTTAAACAATAATGATTTCTTTATTTAATAATAGTTAGGGTTTTGCTGATATATAACTAATAACATATATTTCTTGCACAAGGACAAATATAACATTTGTTTTCCATTGTCTTTTATTACCTTCTACTTGACCAATCTGTACTTTATGTATTTGCAGCAATTTCAATTATGTATACATATTAATCTGTTTCATGGAAAGGTAATCAGTTTATCTT
This sequence comes from Monochamus saltuarius, assembly GCA_025584915.1. Classification (NCBI taxonomy): domain Eukaryota; kingdom Metazoa; phylum Arthropoda; class Insecta; order Coleoptera; family Cerambycidae; genus Monochamus; species Monochamus saltuarius. Next base: position 27,217,691 of record CM046722.1, read on the forward strand.
TCTTCAATTAAATTTTGTAATCAGATCCTAATTCAATTTCCTATAACTTTAAATTGTATAACGCTTCTTAAAATGTAAGGTTTTGAAATTAAACTGTATGCCAATAGTTATTTTCGGACTGCATTCATTACAATTACTTTTTGTTGCTTGCATATAAAATTGCTTACTAAATTTCATTATTTATTTTTATTCTTTCAGTATTTCAATTAATTTTTACGCATATACTTTAAAAATTACTATAAATTTCACAGCTTTATAATATTAGTATTTTAATATTACTTTACATTTCCAACAAAAACTGTTACACCACTAGTATTTGTTTTACTTTTACGGGAACTGTCAAACATCAGTTGTTTGTTTTGATAAACTTTGATCGACTACAATAATTGTGTACACCAAATGGTGTTTGTTTGTTTCTATTTTTATTAGTGCTTGTATGAAATTATTGAGTATAGATACATAATAATTTCATACAAAAATAAAAATACCTACAGATCAAGTTTCTCTACGCATTGTTCCATATTTAGGATAATATAATATTAGACGAGATAGTAAATAATTAATTGTTAATTTTATATAGCCGCGAATTAATGTCAAACTTATCACAAGTTAAATCTTATTAATTATTATTATTGTTGCAGCTACAAATTTGGTTTTTTTTATGACAATGGCAGAATCAAATTGAATAGACAGTCTCTGAACTTTTACACTGAGTTGATTAGTACTTTCACCATACCTGAACATTACACAACCCCCACCACCTCCACCACCACCACAATTCAATCTACCACACCTGATTCTGCTACAAACATTGTCTTTTGTCCTGTTCTTATATTAACGGCAATTGTATTTCAGTTGTTTTATTAAGCGCCATCAAGCTTATTCTTTGATTGCTGTACACTTATGTACATCTATAGGGTGTTTTCAAAAGAAGTAGCACAAATGGTACCGGTGAATCTACAGCTAAAATGAACAGGTTTTGCATAAAATAGCTGCTGTAATTTGAGAGCCAAAAAAGGTATAATAGTCATATTCTACACAAATTTTCTACTACTTAATATATACGCAACTTTTCAATAATTTTTTAAAAATTTGTGGCTCTTGGAGGGTGTTGAAATAAGCATACCCTAAGTTATTTTTTGCTGTAACTCATTTGTTCGACAAAAATTGATTATTCAAAAATACATGTCACATGGCTGGTTTATTTTAAAACTTTTACCTCTGTTATTTTTTTACTCTAAAACTGACCGTTTATTAACAAAAAGTAAAATTCATTATCAATCGCAGTCGATCATTAGATCTTTAATGAGTTTTGTGAGAGCTTCCTTAGATTTGCTCCTTAAAAATTTTATTGTTTGCCATATGTTGGGAAGAATTATGGCAAATAATTTTACTAATGATAAATATGTGCCATGCTGCAAGTATTTTTTCAATGTCGGAAAAATTGTGCTGTAGCAAAAAAAAGTCTCGTTTCAACCCCTTCCTACAGTTAGCAATTTTCGAAAAATTGTTGAGAAGTTGCACATGCATTCATAAAAAAATTGTGTAAAGTTTGCCTATTACATATTTTTTCATTTTCAAATTACAGCCACTATTCCATATTTGTTTGGAAACTTTGAATGGCTGTTTCTCCTAAAGGATGAACATTATACTAAGGTAATTTTTATGCAAAACCTGTTTATTTTAGCTGTAGATTCACACTGGAAACACCCTGTAGATATATTTCTCTTTGCATCTAGTCACCAACTGATTTGGACCTAGACCTCAATATAAGATAAAAATCATTGAAAGATAGACATTACTTCGAAAATAAATACTGTTCAGTCTTTCACAATATATTTTAGAACATCAAATACTTTAAATATAAAATCTGGTATATATTAATATTATTTTAATTAAGCATGTTTTTAAAGTCTGAATCTACCACAGATGTAGAGTTTGACACAATTATCGTATTTTTTAAACTTTCAATAAGATTTCAATAAATTAAATTATTGTATGGCTGAAAATTCCATTAAACTAGTATAATATTTATTTTCAAGTAAATTAATGTGATACTACTAATGTAAGAAAAAGTTGTTCCTTAAGTGTTTGTCCCTTAAATACCCATGTTTATATTTTTTAATAAAATGTTTATTATTTAACTTGTTTTAATCTCAACCCAGGAGGCTAATACAATTCTACAGGATGGTCCAGTTTCCGATGCTAGATGGAATCTTGAGGGTCTAATAAAGAACCAAAAAAGATTGTTTAAAAAAATCAAATTTAATAATTGTTGCCAAGCGGCTGAAGATATATTTCAATGAATTTTGTAGACGTCAACCACCATCGAGAAAGTACGTTCTGCAATGAAATATATTATTTTTACTTTTGCCAGTGGCGTCCGCACGTTACTGGATATTTCTAAAGAAAAAAATGATACACTGATTTTTCATAAAATAAAAATCAGTTTTGGATTCTCCATTCAATTTGGAAGAGCTCTCTTTCAATTTTTCTGTTCGACTCAGCGTTTTCAAAATGATCTCTAAAAAACAATTGAGCAAGTACGACAAAATACCAAATCTATCTGTAGCCTCTTTAGTAATTTGATTTGAAATTATTGTTATTTATATCGTTATTATCGTTATGTTATCCTGAAAAATGCTTTTCAGTAACGAAGAATATGCTGATATTCATTTTTGTGATCGATTTTATGATGGAAATGCGGCAGTTCGTGAAGATATTCAAATAGAAGAATTCCAGATGCTCGTGTCTTCACTGACACACATCAAAAGTTTCGTACCTAGCCTGCGTGTTAATAGTGAACAAAATTCGACCTCGATCATTTCAAAATTAATTTTCCTTAAATGTTTGGTTGGGAGTTTTTGATAATAATGTTTGTGGTCCACACTTTCTACCCCCTAAGTTAAACTCATCTATGTGTTCAATTTCTTATTAATAATCTGCAGGACTACATCGAATACCTGTTAATTTAAGACATGAAAGGGTACAACTGTATGGAACCCCTCCGCATTTTTAAATAGCTGTAAGAGAATGACTAATTACTAATTATCCGCAATGTTGGATTGGCCGGCTAGAGAGGAAAGGTACCTATGAATCATGACGTGGTTACTGGTATTGGACCAGTTTCCTGACCATCCATGTCACCAAATCTTCCAATCTGCAATGATATGCGGCCAAATCCAAATGAAGTATCTGGCATTAGTCACACAACTATGATTTGCTATAATGGCATTTGATGTATATTCTTGACTAAGTATATACACTCAAAAGTACTCAGTTGGTCTGCCTTCAAAACAGAAAATTTCGCAGATCTAGTATCAGTTTAAATATGCTTGTATAGTCAGTACAAAATCCTTTCTTATCACAAGCTTCCTAAAATCTTATCTATGTTGGCAAGTATTATCGATGAATCTGTGATAATGATAAATGTTACTGAACAGATTCAATGGCAAATTATTTATCATAATTCAGTAAGTGTAAATAGATAAATTGAATCATACCATATAAGTACAGTTTTGTAGTTTGCATACACTTGAACTTGCTTTTAAAAGATACATATCTTTATCTACTCCTATTAATTTATATATTAATTATTCAACTGCTTTTTGAGCAATTAAGAGTATCAATAAACAAATAGCGTGAGTTTTTATAGTGAGTTATTATAACTCACGCTGGGGGGCTTCTACAATGATAATTCGGTATGTAAATAGTGTACGCAGTAAATTCTTGGAAATTTTTAAGCCGATAAATACGTTTCATTGATGTAACATGGAAAGAATTTTTAACTAGTGGAAAGGAATGAATTATTAAATGATTTTAAAATTATTAAATTGCCAACGCCTGTCAGTGGGCGGAACTGTCAATTATTATCATTGAGGGGACTAATAAATGTCATTTGAGTCGTTTTTTGGCGTGATTTGTTTTGAAACAGTTTCGACGGTTTTAAAACGTTTTCATTTTCGTGATGAATTCATGACGTCACTTGTCAAATGTTTTGAAAATATTTACGGTAGTTTTGAAACATCCGCGAAACTAGTTTTAAATCGTTGATACCATAGAAATTCATTATTTTCCAACCTTTCTATGGTACATAACCTACGAAATTATTGATTTGTTTTGACAAGTGATAAATTCAAAATAATAAATTCAGACTTCCACTTCAACCAAAAATGAAGCAGGTAATCTTGGGTGATCTGCAAGTAACTGTCGATGACGAAACTGCAGAAAAATTAAAAGGTAATAGTTAAAGTACGCGTTTTAATTTCCTACACACTGTTTTATTATTTAGATCCTGTTTATGCTGAAAAGTATTTGCTACTGGTCAAACAGATGTTGACTACTAATAACAGCCCTAACCAGGAAAACCATGATACTGCTTCTAGTAAAAGCACACTTTGGAAAAGCTCCAAGTGTCCTACTGAAGAAGATCATAAAGCAACACTTGCTTTGTTGACTCTTCGTAAAGAAATGGATAATGCTTTTAAAGATAAGAAAAATAACAAAAACCAGTTATGGCAGAAGATAGTAAATAATTTAAATGAGCAAGGTTTTACGTAGGCACTGGGATTGAAGGTAGAGAAAAAGTGAGATTAAAATTTATGAATTTACAATCGTCTTATACAAAATACTGTGATTTACGACGACAGACGGGCCAAGGCAAAATAAACCCTCCAAAGTATTTTGATGAAATAGATAGCATTTTAGGAGATAAACACAAAATCAATCCAGTTTTTGCAGTTACTCCACCAACCTAGTTGTTAGTTATGAATAGATTTATTGTTTGTTAAAATCAAAGGTTTGTTACTATACTAGAGTGATACATTTATTTCAGTTTACCACACAATGTTTTGTTACAGATAATACTTGCACTGCATTAAAAGTATTTAACCGTTTTGTTTGTTAACTATTTGTTACTAATGACACATTTCTTTAAATATTTTACTGTGTTATATTTAATGGTAAAAAATAAACAATATTTAATATTTAGAATATTATTTTTATTATAAATCACCTACAATTTTAAATTACACAAAAATATTGATAAAAAAAATAGAGTTAATTGAGTAAATTTGTAATGTGCGATCTTTTATTTATACTCTAATTGAACATTATTGCCTTCATTTTCATATACATCATTATCATTTTCTATTGGTTCATAGTTATCCCAGAAATTATTATTAATATAACAAAAGTTATGGAGCACACAACATGCTGCAATTATTTTTGTTGCTTTTTCAATGGAATTAACATTTATAAATCGAAGAATTCTCCACCTCGATTTTAGTATTCCAAACGAATGTTCTACTACAATTCTAGTAATACTATGATAGGTGTTATGCCGACGTTGAAGATTATTCAAATTGCCTGTATCCCTAAAACAAATTAAAATATAGTTGAATTCAGCTAATAAGTACAATATTTCTCTTACTTATAAGGTGTTAGAATCCATCTCCTTAGGGGATATGCTTTATCTCCCAATATATGATGGTCAGTATTAGAAAAATATTTTCCCAGCAGTCCTCTACCTTCAATATCAGTATAGATTTGGCAGTTTTGAAAACCTAAAAATCAATTTTATCTACATATTAAATGGAATATATGTATCTAATCCTTACCCTACTGTCATGTGCTGATCCTGGATATCCAACCATGATATTAGTAAATATTTTATTGGCAGTTACAATTGCTTGTAATTTTATCGAATGGTTTGAATTTTTGTCTATGTAGCTTTCTTGCTGATTTACGGGTGCTTTAAATTTTATATTGCACACATCGATCGCTCCAATAACGTCTACAAGATGTATTGTTAAAAATATATATATAGTTACCTATTATACTATACTTATCTGGTTATCCACTTCTTGCCCTAAAATCAATTTCCACTCTTCGTGCTTCATTTGCATCTGGCCAAACAATATAATTTTTATTTAATTGTACAATTTTAGTTAACATATATTCGGAGCAAGTGTGCACCGTTGATACAGACACATTAAATTTGTCACCTACAGATGATAAAACTTCTCCTCTTCCTAACCACCACAATGTCATTAGCAACGCTTTACCCATTGGGATAGGCTGCTCACCACCAGTATATGATTTTTCTGCACAATTTAAAATATTTAATAAGGCATGATATGTTTGTTTGTCCATTCTGAATAGATTAAAGAAATCACTGTCTATATAAAACGTAAGCCATTGCTCATAATAATCTGTAATTCTTATATGTGGAATCGTCATTTGCGAAATTACGCAAAGATTTGTAACTGCCGTATCTTCTTCATTGTAGGAATTTATTAAATTTCTTAAATATATAAGTTGTTGCTGGTAACTATCTTCTGTAATAACCAACATTAACATTAGATTCCTTGGATTACAAAACATTTTACCAGTAATTTATTATATTTAAAAAATACACATCACTTAAAATGTTATATGGAAAAATATGAACTTTGTTTGACATTTGAAACCATAGTTTCGAAACGTGCCATTTTAGCGGCTGCACGAAAATATGACGTCAACATCTAATCGTTTTGAAACATGATACGAATACGTTGCAACGCCAAAAAACAGCTTTGATATTTTAACAAAATAATTTTGACGTTTTCAAATCAATTTCTAATAATAGTCCTAAAAAAGATGTTATACTCGTAGATAAAGTATAGTAATCAACTTGCGGTAATGGTCATAACTGCATCACCGCTCGTTAAATAATATACTATTTTCTACGTTCATGCAAAAAACAAAACTTTATTGAACTATATTTAGTAGTATAAAATGTTTATTGCATTCATCTGTCATTCCACTACATGTCATCATGACAAACATACACGTTCAAATCGATGTCATATTTTCCTACACTTAGTGTCATCTAAATAAAACATTTTTTGGTTTTTGCATGAACGTAGAAAAAATATTGTATGCAACTCGTACAAAAAGTGCTTGTTATTATTATTAAACACTTACTTTTTGTACTTGTTGAATAAATAACTATTTATTACTCATATGTTTAAGGTACCTACCGCTAATAAAATTAGTATGTACTTAAAAACGTAAAACGAAAATGTAAAGGAGGTGTAAATTTATTGTCAATACATCTTATTTTTCTACATGATCTCTACTTTCTTAATACATTTTCCCACTGGATTGGTAACTTTTTAATTCCGTCATCGAAAAATAAGTCTGGTCGTTATCTTCCATACCTTGATCGTCATCAAAATGCCATTACTCCAGTTCTTTCTTGATTGGTCCAAAGATGTGATAGTCACATGACGACAAATCTGGGCTATAGGGCAGAAGTTCGAATGTTTCCCAACAATGAACTTTGTTCCACTTTTTCTTGAAACAAAGCAACTGTGTGTAGCCGAGTATTGTCTTGATGAAGAACCACATTTTAGACAGTCACATTTCTTTTTTGTCGAAAGGCCAACTTTGCTTAGTCAAGAAGCAACATCGACTGTGCATCGCTCGTAAAAGAATAAGCAGTACATCTCTGCATTCCTAAAAAAAAATGACAATAACTTTCCCTGCAGAAAGACGAGTTTTGACTTTTTGAGGTAGTTCTTCTCATTTCAGTTCTACTTAAACTAGTTTTTCTCCAGGTTATCGACACTCCATGCTTGTTTGTTTTGATTTTGGGGTGTAATTATGATAATGCGATTTGAAATATCACCCCTCTCTGCGTGGTACCGCAGCAGAAGCCTTTATCAAACTGCAAGGTAGTCTGCTTTTTGATTTTCCGTCAGTAGACGAGAAACCCATCTTACCGAAACTTTTTGGTAACAAAAGTCATCAAATGATTGAGCATTTCCGTACCATTTATTTCAACTTCTACAGTAAATTGTAGGAAAAGTGCTTAAATACCTTTCTAATACACTAAAATAATCCTCTGAAGCGTTTAAACCCTTGTTTATATACTAACATCTAAACTGTTATTAAGATCAGAATATATAGATACTCATTAAATGGATGACAAATAACATTAAAAGTAATCAAGATAAAATCACTATGGTTCAGTTAATAGAAAATTCATAAATTTCAAGAGTTAGTCTCGGAATTGTAGTTAGCGCCAATGATAAATCATTTTTCATATCTAAATTATATCAGCAAAATACGAAAGCACTTCATGGTAGGTACTTCTAAGTAAGTTTCTCGAAAACAGTGCAAAGATAAAAATCATTCATATTCCAAATTTATTTTGAATTTATTGTGTACTACGTACTGCTATTTGCATTTGTCAACTTAAAATTTTTACCAAGCATTTTCAGGCTCTTTTTTATAGGAAACATCATATATTAGAAATGTCCTGTATATTATTATACAACAAATTTTTCTCTTTAAAATAATCGAAAATTCAAACTTTACTCTCTATTTTTGCAATAACTGTTGACATATTCTTTGAAGCTATTTATTTGTGGCGTAATTCTAGTTTAACTGTATTTTAATTGAGTATTTTGCCACACTTTTGAAAAGAAAAGATGAAGTAATTGAATAAACCCTTGCGGCAAGAAGACCAGTTAAGGGTTATTTTTGAAACGAAGTTTGTCTAACCAAAAAATCTCACACTGAGAAAGCAGATAAGTAAAAAATAACAAAAATCACAGCACTAACGCGCACTTCCGTTTAACAAACAATTTTTCGAAACGTCACAAAATACGGAAGTGCGAACAAAACATCGTAAGTAACATTGTCGCTAAATATTTTAAAAACAGTACAAGCATCGTATGCACTATTTTACAGTTTTCTTTTCCACTGAAACATAATGCTGAGGAAATTTTTTATGGATGGCATTGATTTGTGTTTTAAGAATAGTATTCTCCTAGTAGGTATTGTTTCAGAATTGTTCATTTGATTGGATTTCATTATTTCCCGCTATTATTTTCCCGTGTCTTTGTTGCCTTGGATCCAGCATTTTCAACTGCCGTTTACTTTAAACGTGCGGTTTTGATTGTAGTGAGAAATTCAAATTAATGCAGCTTTTAAACCGTTTATTTAATATTTTGTGTATATTATGTGGTAAGTAATTAATATAAAAATATATAAATACTTCAGAGGTAGGTTAAATGACTTTTTTAATAGTGATAATAAGTGCTTTTGTATATTTTGTAGGTAAAAAAGTATTACTACTATGTAGTACCTCTGTACCCAAATGTTCTATCAATCTGTACTGCTAAACACAAAAATTTGAACCAGCTGTATGATAAAAAAAATTATTCCACAGAGATACATATGAGGAAATAAAAATCTGCTCCACAAAGCTTCTATCTCATATGTGTTACTGGAAAAGTATGAGGAAGAGCAAAGGATGAAGAAAAAAATTAATTCTGCCGTTTCTTAGTTATTTTTGTAAATAAGTTTTAATATTTATATGCATGTGCATGAGTGTTATGTGAAAATAAATTGCATTTGAAACACTTCCCTGCAAAATATCGTATATACATCATAAGAGACAAGTTAACTTCCTCAAGAAATTATATGTTTCCAGAGAAACATTGTAAATGCCAAAATTATACACAAAGGCTTGCTAATCAAAGAATATAATAAGTTGAATATATAAAATTCAAAAACATGATGCCTAAACATAAAATTATGCCTACGAGTGGAATTATACAACTATTGTACAAAGTAATTCTGAAAAACGTGATTTCAGGAAAAGTGTCAAAATGCCACTTACGTTGCTTTTTCTGTGTACAGTTATTAATTTATTACAATATTCAAAGAAAGTTCATTTCCGTATATAACTGAAAATGATTTTCGGAAAATCAATTTGTTTTTTCATGCGTCATATTCACAGAAACAAATAGATATCAAGATCAGCTACTGCCAATTCTAAAATACGAGTAGTATTCTTTGAATCTGGAGGTTTTATAATCTTATCACCATTGGCCAGTTCAATCGTAATCAGTAAATCGATAACGAATAACATTTTAAGTAATCAGATAAAAAAATTGTATAAATACTTATCACTTTCGTTTATACTACATATATTCTGGCAATATAGAGGTGTACGTAGTTTAAATTTCTCCTAAAAAATTCATTAACCATCAATAACAATGGATAAAATTAAGCTTGTTATAAATATAATATCGCTTCTTTGGTGAGTTTTATTTGATTTTTTATTGTATTGGATTGCTGAAGTTATTATTATTTTTTTACACTTTACACACGTTATAGTGGTTTTTACGCTTTCACTGCCGGTGCTCTCATTTGATACATAGCTTTTCCGGGTTGTTATGTCGTCATCTCGATGACTGGTCGCTGCCAGAAACAGAATTGAAGAGCACATCCCTAGCACTAGCCGGGATTTCTTTGACCTGCCCTGGTTGTTCTCGGACTAGACTCCTGGAGACAGATCCACCGTATCTCTGGGCCCGCCCATATAATGATTTCGGCTCCTATTGTTGATATTACGACTGCTCCCATGTTTCCACATCTTATCTCATGCTTTAGAAGTATGGGATGTGACCAGTTACAGAGGCGTCTACGGGACGTCTCGGAAGACCACTATTATCCGAGGAATGATTCCGACCGTAGCAGTCGTAATACTAACAATAGGAGCCGAAATAAATATATGGGCGAGCTCAGAGACACCGATTACAGATTTGTTCCCACAGAGCCTAGCCCGAAAACCACCAGGGCAGGTCAAAAAATTCCGGCTAATGCTTAAGTTTAACTTTAATTCTGTTACTGGCAGCGACCAGTCACCGAGGTCACGGCATAACAACCCGGAATTTACATGCGTTACTTACTTTATTTCATAATAGTTAATATGGTTCCAGAAAAAACAATCGTTTCGATGAATGTAAACATATAACATTTTGCATTTGTCATATCCTTAAAATGGCAGAGAAGAAAAAAATCCATTTTATATCAAATTTTAAAGAATAACTATTATTTAAGTTTTGTGAATAAATTGCAATTTGTTAAAATTGAAACATTTAGGAAATGTTCTTAAGGGGTATAAAATGAATCAGAGGCCATTTGTCTACAAAGACAGGTTCATTCATTAGTTTACATTATTCTTAAATATATTATAAATTAAATAATAATTTATTAAATTAACAATTTTTTTAGCCTTGTAAATGCAGACAACACCAGAAAGTTTCCGCAGACGATTTCGTTTGGGGCAGGATCATCCGCATATCAAATTGAAGGTGCCTGGAATGAAGATGGAAAGTCTGAGAATATATGGGATCATTGGATTCACGATGATCCGTCACACATAAAAAATAATGACACTGCCGACAGCGCTTGTGATATGTACAACGATATTGATGGTGACGGATTTGATGTAGCGATATCAAAAATTCAGCATTACCGATTTTCTATACCATGGACCAGGTAAACTAAGATTCATATCTAACTATCAGTGCACATCTTCTAGGTGCTTTTCTCCTTCTTTTCCTCATAATTTTCACTGTGACTGAAATACTGTACTAAGTAAAAAGAGTAGAATTATTATTTAGTGTGCGACATATATCAGGTGTACCAAGTACCTAACTAAGCATATCTGTATATACAATAACAGTTCATGTTTCTATAAATTAGTCTATTTATGACGAATTTCTAAAATACATATAATACTAAATTGCCCACACTCACACAAACATGTTTTGAAATACAGCATAAATGTTCTAAATCGAAACTATCTTAGATTGCTTAAATATTTTTGAAGTCAGCATCAGCCATAACAATTCGGTATGAGGTACATTGTTAGTATGTAATTAATGCCAAATATTTTCTCAAAAATTATATAATGAAGTCACACTTAAACAAACTCTAAAATATGTGACTAATGTAAACTTCAAAGTATGTTTCATATTTCATACAGAAAACTGTGAAATAAAATTTCTTAAAGTACTTATAACATTTATTTGATTTTATAATTACGTAGCGATTACAAATATCCCGCCGTCAGTCTCTTACGAAACGTTCAATAATTTTTTTGAGGTTTTTGAGGGCTGGGAAGTATCTCATTTTGCTCATGTTGTCCCAATTGATAGAAAAACCCATACTGTTGATGGTTGGCTTTGTCAAATATACAGCAATTTAATAATCTCTTCAATAATAATTATAATAGTCTGTTAGACTTAGTGGTGTGTAATTTTAATTGTATTGTAAATCGTGACTGTATATCAGTAGTACCTGCAGATATCACCCATTTTTTTACATTTAACTAGAGATTCTGTATATAAAACAGGGGAATTTTACTATAAATGGTGATAATAAGGCATATAATTTTCAAAAGGCTGATTTTTTCTCGCTGTATGATGTTGTAAACTGCAATTGGTATTTTCTAGAAAATTTACCTGTTAAGTTAATAACGCCATTGAAATTGTTTATGCTAAATTCTATGAGATTATTGTATACAAGTGAGATTATAGGATGTATTAAAGACAAAGCTAAATTACATAGGAAATACAAAAAAACATGTAGTGTTAGTGTTGAATATTATCAAGATAGTCGAGGCAATAAACTAGTAAAAAGTCCAAAAGTTCTAAAACTAGTTGGTGGACGGATCGGAATGCGGTTTTCTGCATTCTTTTCCAAAAATTATTTGTAGAAAATGTGGGCGACATGGAATTTCTGACAAATCGGAAATTGCATTGCTGCAGCCAAAAATGCATTCAAAAAATGCATTATTTGAGAGGCCTCTTGGAAGATGTCAAAACTTGGTAATTAAACCTGTGTCAGACCTGGCCCAGCCCATCATATTCGTGATCAGCGACCTCGAAAACCCCCTAGTACCCGATCTGGGCCAGTTCTGACACTTATTTACCAAGTTTTGACATCTTCCAAGAGGCCTCTCAAATAATGCATTTTTGGCTGCAGCAATTCAATTTCCGATTTGTCAGAAATTCCATGTCGCCACATTTTTTACAAATAATTTTTGGAAGAGAATGCAGAAAACCGCATTCCGATTCGTCCACCACAACTAGTTTTAGAACTTTTTTAGTTCATTGCCTCGACTAAGAATTCACTAGATTAAGAGCATTAATAAAAAATAAATTTAAACATGCATTTATATGCTATATCTACAAAACGTTTAGAATATGCTAAAGCAAGATCCCTAATATTTTTGGACATTTTTAAATAACAAGAATAACATATCTAGAATACCCAGTTAAATGACTTACAAAACGAAATGTGTGATAATCCCATCTCAAGTGTATGCGTTTGGGCGATTTTTTAAAAGTGGTTATTCTCTTCCTGATGTTAATAGATAACTTAAACTTTGAAGGTGATATCAATGGCATAATACAAATTAATTGTGAGTCGATAACTGACGTTAGGATTTTGGAGGCGGGGAAAAAATTAAAATATAAATTTAATACTGGACCTGATAAAATTTTTTCCTTTCTATTAAAACACTGCATAAGGGAGCTGATATATGGTTTGCAAATTATTTTTAACTAAAAGACATCAGTTTTGCCTGATACCTGGAATATGGCGAAATATTAATTTTATGTGGCTGTAAGTAAGAAAATATCTATTTGTCAACATGGATTTATGAATTACGGATCTACTACGAGTAACTTAGCAGCGCCAGTTGTCAGAGAGGCAGATAGATGTGATATATACAGACTTCTTCAAGGCATTTGACAAGATTCGTTACTATATCCTTACTGGTAAACTTTCAAGTTTAGCATCACTTATATTTAATATAACTAAAATTTTATTTACAAAATCATCAACAATATGTTTACTATAATGGCTTTCGTTCAAATACTTACTCCGCTACAAGTGGAGTCCCACAGGGTTTCAATCTGAATTCTCTGTTTTTCTTAATATTTTTTATAAATAATGTATGCGATAAGCTGAATTGTAATGTCTTAATACTTGCTGACGAATTAAAGCTACATTCATCTTTCTAGTATTGAAGATTACTTTATTGCCAAGGACAAATTTACATTTTGGAAAATTGGTGTAAAGAAAACTCAGCAAAATGTTAAATTCTAACTTTTAGCCGCAAATTCGATCATACTCAGTATCCCTATAGTATTCAAGGTATCCTGGAACGGTGTGAAACTCAGAGATTAAGGAATTTATTTTGACACACAGTTTACTCTTAATTAACACATTAACACAATGTCAATTCAACTTCTCGGCACTCGTATTTATTATAAAAAAAATGAAGAAGATACATCAGTTTTAAAATGCTTATATTTTATCTACAGGGTGAGTCAGTCATAATGTCATTAATTTTAAGAGGAGATAGGGAATAATGAGTATAATGCGAATACGTGATTAAAAAAAATCTAAATGCATATTTACGCCGAAAAAAAATATTTTCAAATCATTATCTAAACCCCCTTTTCAGACTGTCACTGACCGGTCACAGCCTTGGTCGGTTACAGCTGACAGTTCAACTCGATATCGACCTGATGCAATGTTGTCAAGTTGTAATATTTTTCTAGTACCTACCCACCTAGGTTTTAGACATCACAAATAAACGGTTGTACTGACTATTTTAGAATATCATTTTTTCTTGCTCAGTTCAACTTCAGCCAATAATAATTTAAAATGTTAATACCCAATAAAATCAAATAATAATAATCAAATAATTCTATTAAAAATTGCAAGTAACGCGGTCCACTCAGGTTTTTCCGTAGAAAATACGGCCCAATCAAACGATACCCGTACACTCGCGGGTCGATTTTTCTCTGAGCAAATGTAGCCGTTATGACTGCAACAAAACTCCAACGTGTCTAATAATAAACTGAGTAATAAACCATTTACGTACATTACATAAAAACCTATACCCAATGGGTAAATTATTGAGAAGCTGAAAAGTGTTTCGTGTTTAAATACTAATTACTTAATAAATAACCATCGTGTTGTCGACAGAAAACTGTCCAAGACCGAAATGGCAAGCCGCTAATCGAGAGTTAATCTTGACCTTGACCTTATTAGGTCAGTAACCTAGTTACCTAGTTTTTGTACTGTTATTTAACAAGGAGTAAAACTATTTTTTTAATCTAGATACATGAATGAATTTTCCTTAAATATTGATTTATTTGTTAATAAAAACAAATGTAGATAATAAACAAATGTTTTCGAATGCTAGGCTATTACAGTTTAATAATTTTGATATTACGTTTTCACTACGTTTTACAAATAAATATGAATTTTTAGTATTACTCGTAAGTACAATTAACTGCACACATAACCAAATGTACAATTTGTAGTTACGTACATCTAGCCTAGAAATGTATTGTTTTTTAAGTAGTATGATACTAACCTGTTTACAGCCCACATAAGTATAACTGCATTTATCTGTCCATAGCACTTTATTAATAAAATTCAGTCGCATTTCGTAAACATTCTCCGTATAACACTACCATTTCCACATAATCGGAATTTGTAAAATTATGCGTTGTGAATTTACGCCAAATACGTGAGGTTAGACCGAAATAAACAAACTACTGCTTGTATTCTCTAAATCCCCCCTCCAATGTGTGGCATGATCTACAAATTTGAGGGGGAAGAAATGCGGGAAATGCAGTGCTAAATGGAGGTAAATTTGAATAACACGCTGATGTGTTAGATGATATTATGTATGTAAATGTGGCATCCATGGTTAATACGGCAAGTCTGTGACATTAGAATTTCGTCGGGTGCGCCATCGTAGCGTACCAGGAGCGTCGTGTTACTGATTTTTATAGGGTGATTTGTTTATTTTTTTAAAGGTCGAGTAAAAAAAATTTTTTTTCGATTTTCTGCCTTTATTAGGCCTCCCGAATACGTGGTTAAAATTAATGACATTATGACTGACTCACCCTGTATATCTACTGTTTTCTAATAATTCAGTCATTTTTAAATTTTTTACAATAAATGGTGTATATTTCATGATGTAATTAAACTGATTTGCTGCATATTTTTAATTTCATTTCTTTGGAGAGGCGTAGATTTCACGTATCTGTCTTATTTTTGCACAAACTTTTACATGGCAAAATTAACAGTCCTGTGTTACTATCTTAGTTAAATATTCTTGTTCCTAGAGTAAATTCTAGATATCACAATACTTTCTTGTGCAAAAAAGCTCATACCAATATTGTATTAAAGGCACCAATGAAAATGGTGTCCAATAATGCTAACAGGATTTCTGATATGTGCCATATTTTTGTGGCAGTGTTTTATACAGTTATATATTTGTACAATTGCTCTACATATAGATTAATGTTGGACAATAAAAGCAATTATTACTATTATCTATAATGGTATGTTCTTCAAACACTAATAAAATAATAAACGGTAAAAGATTTCTCAATTGTTTGTATGTTTGTGTATACCGATGTCTATGTTAATTGCAGAATATTGCCAAGTGGATTTGCTGATGAGGTGAACATAAAAGCTATTATGCATTACCAAAACTTGCTTCAAATATTACGAATATTCAATGTGACTACAGTAGCTACGCTCTATTATCACGACTTACCCCAATCCTTGCAAGATATTGGCGGTTGGACAAACCCAGCAATGGCCAAATACTTTGCGGACTACGCTCGAGTTTGCTTTCAGTACTTCCCCGGCGTTAAATATTGGATAACCTTTAACGACCCAAGGGCAACCTGTAGAAGAGGATACGGAGATGGGACTTTTGCACCAGGTGTAAATTCAGATGGTGTCGGAGAATATTTGTGCGCCTACACAGTTCTGAAGGCACATGCTGAAGCCTATCATATATACAAGGAAGAATTTAAGGAATTAACAGGTTAGTAAATTGGATTAAAGTACACATAGTTTTGGTAATCAATTCTAGGTTGATTAGAAATTAAAAATTTTTACACTGCTTGCTACAAAATCTGCCTGGAATCTACATGCATATTTATAGTCAAAATATGAATTATTTATTGCATAAATAGTGTAAATCATGTTAAAGCGATGTAGAATTTGTCTGAATCAAAATGGAGCATATTTTGAATATTTAATTGTGTAACACATTCAGATCCAGCCAGAATTCCAGGAAATAACTGGGACAAACATATATATACAGTGTGTCCACGGATGGAGTTGACAAGAGGAGAATCAAAATTTTTATTTTAACATTTACTCTACCTCTACCTCCCACCTGAACACATTTTTCCGCTAACTTAATAAATTTGTCGAATAGCGGCTCATTCAGGTAATGTATTTTTTGGCGTATGTGCTCTTTTAATAATTCCCTATCATGTGGCAAACCATTTAAATAAATGTTTTGTTTTAGGACACCTTGGAGAAAAAAGGCAAGGGGTGTAAGGTTAGGATTGGGCCAAATCTTCCTCTGAGCAGGACAGCCGTTCTGTTACCAAAACATTTTGAAAACATTTGGTTTACCATTTTTAAATACTTGAGAGCCAGAAGTACGCAATAACCTGTTTTGGCAACAGGACTGCTGTCCTGCTCATTTTACAGCCTTGCTCAGACAATGGTGAAAGGTGGATAGGAAGATTTGGCCCATTATCCTGCTAAACCACCTGACCTTACGCCCCTTGACTTTTTTCCTAAAACAAAAGGTTTATTCAAAATAAATGATTTGCCACATGATGTTAAAAGAGCGCATAAGAGAAGAAATATCAAACTATTCGTAGTGTGTAGAGTTAAAGTCAAAATTGATTTTAAAATTTGTATTAGGACTCTATTTCGGGTTATAAATAGATTTGTTTTATAAATATGTTGTGTAAAATAATAAATAATGGTATTTCTCTCTTGAGCATTTTCATGCTAATTTATGAGCACCCTGTGTATCTGATCTAAGACGTTTCTATAATAGTCTCATTTTTTTGAAGAACAGAACTTTTTATAAAGAGTGATATTTTTCCATAAAGTCAAAAACAAAAGACTTTCTCCTCTTGTCAACTCCATCCGTGGACACACTGTATATATAAAATCTTTTATAAATGTTTTATAAAAATAAATATTATTTTTATTCTAGGAAAGATGTCTATGGCAATTGATATGCAATGGTCAGAACCAGCTTCAGCTAATGACACGGACGCTGTAGAAAGAAGAAATGCTTTTGAGGTAAATATATATTCTGTACATACATACTTCATATTGTTTTATCATCAGAAGTATCAGTATTGAGCAGCTACGTTCTATTTTAGTTTGGTTTGTACGCCAACCCTATATACAAAGGTAACTGGCCCCAACAAGTAATAGATAGGATTGATTACAGAAGCGGAGGAGAGAATTTTACAAAATCTCGCCTTCCTAAATTTACCGATAAAGAAATTGCTTATATCAATGGCACTTCGGATTTTATGGCGATAAATCTGTTTTACACTAACGTTGTAGAAGATACTGAGGAGGCTGAATTTAACGACCCTAGCTATATGAAGGATATGAAAGCAAAAGTGTTTTTGAATTCAAACTGGAGTTTGGCAGTCAATGGACAACCGGTATGTACATATATCCCTTGTGTTAATTTATATACGGCCGGGCGTTAAATTGCATTTTATAGTAAAATTTTTCGATAAGTGTCACTTTTACGCCCCAGAGCCTTATTAACGCTCTCCTTTAACTAATGGGGTGTATTCTGTTTTGGCAAATATCATTTTGTATACCATATTTTATGAAAAAATATACTACTACAGACAAGGGTTGGTGTTGGTATCGAAATCATATACAGCGTTCACACATACCGACAGTCAGTCTGTTTATGGTAGATTCTGCAGATTTTCTAAAGTTTAGGCAGTGGTGTCCCTACCTGTCTAGTGGATGCTAGAAATTGTACTGTTTAAAAATCATAATAATGAAGGAAAATAATTTACTATATCAACTATACCTATAGAGAAAGAAACAGTAAAAGCAAAAGGAACGAAGATACCGGAGGCATTCAACGTTATAGATACATCCATGGTGCATTTTATGCACTCTGAAATATTGGCGTCAAACTGAGACTTGACTACAATTTGGTCAATGCACTGACCTGTACCGACATTAGATTATCAGCCTGTATGAATACATACAGGGTGATTCAGAGTTTATCTATAAAAAAAAATTGAAACAGGAAATCCTTACAAATACAATTTTGTAATAAAATCAGAAGGGCAGTTCGAAAATGATTTATAAATACACTTCTACGCGGCACTTGAAACTTGTCCACAATAAAACCTGACAAGGCAAAGCATGAAATCGGAAAGAAATTGAAAGAAATCCCCAAGGAAATAACACATTTTATAACACCTATTTTATACAGAAAATTCAACTGCTTTTGCGGCTATTGTTATTAATTATTGATTAATAAAACAGTTTGACCTACCTGACTACCTACTAACACAAATAGTTCTTCTTCTTATCTGTTTTGAACTGGTAAGTTATTGACAGCAGCTATGATACCTTTCATCAATAGTGTCCACTTCGGTGAAATACACTTCATTTTTTAAATAGCCCCACAAAAAGACAAAGAATTTACGGTAAGCAGATTGTGGCGGGCATGGTACTGGTACCCTCCTTGTTCAATCCTTTGGTATTAATGCTTGGATATCTCGTGTATGACACGCCACACTGCTGTAATACGCCGTGAACGTCCTGGACTCCATCTTCTACAGAACCATCTGACATATGTACAAAGATATCGGTGACGGCCTCCAATATTTCTATCGTACCGGATACTGTGTGAACATCTCCATTTGAAGTTTTGTATTTCTATTTAATTCGACACTAGTACCGACACTGACACTGATAATATCATCCTGTCACACAGATGGGGATTAGAACAATGAAAAATTATAATTTTTTATCGATAATAGATTTTATTACAGTCATTTTATTAA
Organism: Monochamus saltuarius; assembly: GCA_025584915.1. NCBI lineage: Eukaryota > Metazoa > Arthropoda > Insecta > Coleoptera > Cerambycidae > Monochamus > Monochamus saltuarius. The sequence goes on from CM046722.1 coordinate 27,237,448, forward strand.
GTAATATTATGCTATATAAGTACATTATAATTTTGAACGAAGATAAATCTCGACTAAAGAAGTTGCTTAATTCAATGGTGATAACATATAAATGTTATTTTTGATCCAAAATATTTTCCTTTCATAATATCGAATATGACAGTTCAAATTCCTGTATTTCCTTTACAATTTTATTTTAAATAATAATTAATACAGAGATTACTCTTAACTGCTTTTATAAAGATCTAGTAACAGCGATTTAATTTTTTTCGATTTGAACATATTTTTGGTAGAAAAGTTGCTTGCTTTTTCTTCCTTCCCAAAATATTTATTTTCTGTCCTTTTTTCGTAGATTGTTCCTTGGAGTGCTAGAAAGGTACTGGTTTGGTTAAAGTCATCTTATAACAATCCTAACATATTTATTACCGGAAATGGTATACCGGACGAAAATACTTCCCTAGACGACACCAGAATTAATTATTTTCATGTAAGAAAAATTATATAATAAAATTAGAGTTGAAACATATTTAATGGTATATTTCAGGACTATCTCAATGAAATACTTGATGCAATTATCGATGATGGAGTAAAAGTTATTGGATATACAGCATATAGTTTATATGACAGTTTCGAATGGACTGATGGATACAGGTAAAATAAGTAATTTATTTTAATAGACAATATTTATTGTAACGATGTACGTATGAGGTTAGGGTGAGGTTTATTTTATTATTTTTTCTAAAAGTATTTGCTACAATTTATAGATTTCGTTGCAGTATTTAAAACATTTTATTAATGGCAATGTTTTTTGTACGCCAGTAACTCCTCTCCATTTTTCTATTAAAATCATCATTCAATTAATTATACTTTATATTAAGGCCGCTGTATTCTTGAAATAGTATTTTCTACAAATACGAATTATTTTAGACATTTAAGAAATTAATAATATAGTCCTTAGCAAGTAACAGAAATGTTATCTCATGCCACCTGCGAATATTGAAAGGTACCGAAGCAAAACGAATATTATACATATAACGACAGTCCAACCAATCAATTTTTAGATAGTGAAATCTTTCAAAAAACGTATATTTTAAATTTAGCTGTAGATGTGAGTATTGTTATAACATAAACTTACATAGTTCTGCAGATAACATTGGTTATAAGTATGTGGAAATAATTGTTAAAATGTGAGGTTAGAATAGCAAAACGATGTGTGTCTTTCAAACGCTTTTTAAAAGTTATTATTTGAGGAGAAATTAATAGCAAAAGTTGATAAACAAAACAACACGAATGTTATTTTTGATATTACTTTTGTTTTACCTGTTTAATTTTTCAATATTTCTGTACCTAAAAGCACCACAAGCTTGATCACATTACGGCGAGAAATACGGCAACCTTAATAAAACTCGTAACTAAAATGACTAAACAATACAACACCTTTAATAGTCTTATATCTTATAATCATCCACTACATTCATTTAACTTTTATACCTTCCAAATTACTCTTATAGGTATATAATAATTTTGTATATGTTTTTAAGACACGCACCGCAGAGTTTAACAGGACCGTAGTCAGTTTATACGGAAAATATGTCGCAACATAGTACTGTTACCAAACAGTAAGGTTAAGTTGAGAATAAATTACCTATATAAATTAAAAAGCACGAAAAATGAGCGTTTAACGTCTACTGTTGACAACAAACGGTATAAGAAATTGTTGAGACATGAACTATATATCAATATATTTGCAGGTAGCTCCTGATATGTACCATCTAAAACATTACAAATGTTTTCCAAAATGGTGTAGGTATCTTGGATTTTTTTTGCAACACACTTTGCATTTTTTCTTTTTTCATGCAACTGACTGGACGTATATTATTGGCACCGCATATATTTTTTGTACATTATCCATTATATCAAATTGCTTATTTAGGGATAATCCATGTGACTCCAATTTACTTATTGCACTAACTAAGAAAACAGTATCTATTAATGTAAAGATGTCACCGTGAATATTTTGGCCTTCAGTAAGTCCTGCAGTGTGTGTATGGTGCTGCTGGTATTGGGATTAAATATACAAATAACGTCTTTTATGCCATCGAAATGTTCATCATAATACGCTAGGGTTATAACCAAGTACCCCCTATATTATAACTGATACGAGAGGCAGACGTATACCTAAAGCTTCCCTAAAAACGTTCCTTCTTGTAAGCGCCTTAATGAAAACTTTTTTAACAATCAATATAAATGTGTTTACTAAAGGGGAAACTCCCTTATTTTCTCAGCTACCTGATTAAATTGTTATAAACTCTATCCACATATCTTTCTTAAACGTAACTTGGGGTTCTTTAGTTTCTTCAATGGAATACTGCCTGTAAGAAAGGCGTTTGTAAGATCATAGAAAAATACAGTATTCAGTGCTGGACGAGGCATAGCTCTTCAAATGTGAATTATGTTACTATTTATAAATAGTTACTTAAGACGGTGAATACAACTTACAACAGACGTAAAAAAGAAACGTATCGACGTGACACCGACTATTATAGCGTTCCGTAAACAACTAAAACTAAAAGCGCAGTTCAAAGTGGCAGTCAGCTGTAAATGCCAACGACCCAATTTAAACTCTGGCACTAATTGTGCAGTGATACGAAGTAATTAACGAATAGTTAATTTTAACAATCTAATATCAAATTTATTTAATGTATATTTTACAATTATTATTGTTTCAGCTACAAATTTGGTTTTTTATATGACTATAATGGCATACTTAAAATGAAAAAGCAGTCTATGATTTTTTACAATCAGTTGATTACCACTTTCATCATACCTGAAGATTTCGCAACTACCACTACAGTTCAACCTACCACACCTGACTCTGCTGCAGACATTGTCCTATGTCCTGCTCTTATATTAACGGCAGTGTTTTTATTTAAATTATTTTAAATAAGTGCTGTTAAGCTTATTTTATGGTTACTGTATACATACATATATATTTTTCTTTGCATCTAGTCATCTCATTTATTTAAATTTAATTAGACCTCAATACTAAATAAACATAAGAATGGAAATTGAAACAGGCATTACTTAAACTGTTTAGTCTTCCAGAAGATATTTACGAACAGCAAATATTTTAAATATAGGGAGCGGCAAAAGTGTGGACTAAATTTATTTAAAAATTAGGTGTTTCAATGATATATTTTCTTTGCTTCCACCCTGTATACATGAACACTAAAAGTAAAAATTGGCGGGTCCGAGCAATTTTCCAAAAAACGAACGAAATTTATTCCAAACTTTTGCCGCTCACTGTATAAAATCTCTCGTCTGTTAAAATTATTATTATTTTAATTAAGCATGTTCTAAAATAAGTAAATTAACCACATATAGGTTTGATACACTTTTCGTTTTTTTTTAACTTAAATAAAATATGTATAACAAATAATTTCAATTAGTTAAATTGTTGTTTCGCTTGTCCATTAAACTAGTTTATTATTTATTTTTAAGTAAATTAATGTGATACTACTAATGTAAGTAAAATTGTTATGTATTTTTTAGTACGATGGTTATTATTTCCCTTTTTTAATCTCAACCTAGAAGCAAATATCTATAGTATTTCCAGAAAATAATAACGGCGTCTTAATAATCGTCTCTTATTTTCTGCATTTATTGCAAATATTTAATTTATAACAAACGTCTCTTCCTTACGTTTTTGAAAGCGAAATCAAGTGGAGCTTGCACGTTGATATGACAACCCAATAATGCAAATCTCATTGGATTGTGAATACGAGTCTTCCCGTTTTCATGTTTCTTTTTTATATTTTCTTACTTAAATGCATCAGAATCTCCGTTTTCCTCAAAGCTTTCTTGTCATGATCGGTACCGAATAACACAGACAGAACACAAAAACAAAAAACATTTATCTCGGAAGAGTCACAATTCCAATAGTTTCTTAAATATACAGGGTGTCCGGAAAAGACGTGTATAACGGAAGACCACAGACTCCTGGGTTCAAAATAAGCTGATTTAGCCCAATTTACTTATTTCCAAAATTGTTTCTTTTTGCCAAAGTTCGCGAAAAATTTTTGTTTATTCCGAATATCTTGAAAACGACTTGATCGATGTTAACCATTTTTAGGCTACGCAGTTAGAAGTCTAACCGACACTTTTTTACATTCTTGAAAATCTGTTGCAGTAATTAGAAATATAAGAAAAATTATGTACCATGCAAATATAAGCACATATCTTTTTAACCCCCTGTATAATTATTCTCAGTTTTTTTCTATTAGTAGCTCACTTTATTTAGAAACTTTTTTTATACTTTCAGAATGTTGAATAGATGAGTAGTTTAGGCAGAAAAAATATTTTTCGTATGTTAACAATATCAGCATTCGTTCTGCAACAAATAACGAAAATTCCAAAACTCATTTATATTTTATTTAATAAATACGAGATAATAAGATTAATATAGCAAATAAAAAAAAGTTATGATCTCTTTACAATAAATGCTCAGTGACCACCGTTTTCTCGTACGCAATAAGTAATCCGTTTTACGGTTTTACGAAGTTGTAGTGCTCTCCATGATTCCTGGATTACCTCGTAAAATGTTAACTGCATCTTGGATCACCTAAAAAATTCCTCTTTATTATTAACTGCGTAGGCATATACTTTACAAAAAATAATCGCAAGGAAGTAAGTCTGGTGCTCGAGGTGGCCATTTTATAGAAGCATCGTTTTCTCTTCCAATCCGCCTGTTAGGATACAGATTATGTAAATACTAACTAACGGGTATTGTAAAATGGGGGGTGCACCATCGTGCATAAACCACATGTTACGACGAAGTAGTAACGGTAAATCGTCCAATAAATTAGGTAATACCAGCTGTAAAAAATTTAAATAGTTGACCCCATTTAATCGATGTGGAAACACAACCAGGCCAATAATAAAGTTGTCTATAATTCCCGTCCACATGTTTACCCTGAATTCATATTGAAAATGTCTTATTTCAGTACAGTGTGGATTTTCATCAGTATAAATGTGTTTGTTATGGTTATTAATAATTCCTGACCTAGCAAAATATGCTTCATCTGTAAATAAAATGTTTTTGCTGATATTGATATCATGGGCTCTTTGATTTTGTATAAAATTACAAAATGCTAAACGTTTTTCAGGGTCAATGGGTTCATGATCAGATTGAATGTGGTACGGAGGTACTGCTCCTTCAAAACATCATGAACTATGGTTTTTGGTATGGCTATATCTTGTCCAATGCGCCTTGCACTAATTTTTGGGTTTGGGCGAAGTCGCCTTTCGATGTTGGCAAACGTTTGATGATTTGACACTCGTAGATGAGGGAATCTGTCCATGTAGACCATAACACTTTTGCGGCCATTATCTTGACAAACTCCATAAACCAAAAGCATATATACTTGTTCGGAATATGTATACTTATCCATGATGAAATATTGAAAAATGAGGAACATAAACAAACACAACAATAACAACAACAAATAAAGTAAGATCTAAAGTAACTAAGTAATTGAGCAGGAAGAATAAATCGAGAGACTAACTTCAGTAGCTGATTAGATTTGACATACAACTGATACTTAAAATATCAGAGCCTACTTCTGGTACTTCGTTATTTGTTGCAGAACGAATGCTGATATTGTTGCCATACGAAAAATATTTTCTCTGCCTAAACTACTCATCTGTTCAAAATTCGGAAAGTGTAAAAAAAGTTTCTAAATAACGTCAACTACTAATAGAAAAACACTAAGAGTAATTTTACAGGGGGTTAAAAAATATGTGCTTATATTTGCATAATACATGATTTTTCTTATATTTCTAATGACTGCAAAAGATTTTAAATAATGTCATAATATGTCGATTAGACTTATAACTGCATAGCCCAAAAATGGTTAACATCGATCAAGTCGTTTTCGAGATATTCGGAATAAACAAAAATTTTTCGCGAACTTTGGCGCTCCCTAGTGGCGAAACAAAGCAATTTTGGATATAAGTAAATTGGGCTAAATGTGCTTATTTTGAACCCAGGAGTCTGTGGTCTTCCGTTGTACACGTCTTTTCCGGACACCCTGTATATCTTTATTCGCAAATCCCGCTTCACAGGCTTAAGAGCCAAAATTTTCAAACTTTTTAAAACAGCTCAAGAAAATATTAAAACTCGAAAAATGGTTACGATAGCAATTGTGTATGATAGTTTAAGGGTCCAAGAAGGTGTAAAAGTGCGGACCCAAAAAAATATTCATAACTTTTAGCCTGGCACAAAATTAAAAAAAGGTCTTTTTTCCAGGTAGGTTACTTAACAATTGCTTTATGCAAAAACTGTCAATCCGATTTTAATCGGCCTTACGGCTCTCGTTTTGTATTGAAGTCAAGTGCTTTTCTCTAAATGTATGGCGTGATTGGGTTATGATTTCATTGTTAAATAAATAATTTTAAATTACCTTGTTTTTTTACCTACTTTTTTGCACTTTCGAGCATTTTGCAGCGAACATTTCAAATCTACGGATATCGGACCCACTCTATCTTGTAGAAAATTTTATAGCGAACAAATTTATAAGTATACATTTTTTCTCTAAAATGCATACTTACCGAGTTATATGCGATTGTTTCCGGGTTTTCACTTTTTCGTTGTTTATGCAAATAGCACACCTTTTCAAGCTGGAGCATCTCGATATTTTCAATAGGTATACTATTCCCGAGCGATTCCAATAGTTATCTAAGTTACGTCACGTTAGATCCATATTTGAAACATTTTTTCGTAATTCTCCTGGCCTACTGCTTCTTTCCAAGATTCACGCTTTACGCTATCTTTTTTTGTTTTTTTTTGTATACATATACAAGTACAAAAAGATATTTTTGATATTGCCGTTCCAAAATTTAATTTAATTAATATCAAATAATATTTTAGCAAACTTTAATATAATAAGTTAACTGCACATTGAGAAAATTGTTTACGACTTTATAAACATTATCACATCCCGCAGATTTCTTTAGAAAAATTAGTAAGACTTGAATTTATGTAAATTATCAAGTATTTTACACGGTGTATAGAACACAGTGATATGGTACAAATTCACAGTTTTTTATGTGCTCTAACACATTTCCCCTTCAAAAGTTAAAGTAAATGATTCAATTTCAGCATTATATTATTTTAGTACTACGCTAGCTAATAAGAGCCTCCACCTACAAGGTGTATTTTTTTGTGCATCTTCAGATACGATTATTTGTCCTTGAAACGCCAGCCTTAATTTATAGTGAAGTGTAAATAATTTAGCAAAGCGATTTCCCGGTAAACGTGTTCCAGATGCAACTACTTTTATAACGGTGTGCAGTGAGTGCAAGTGCAGTGCAAATGCTAGTGTGACACGGGAAATTTGCCAACTAAGTTGTGGACAAGATTGAGGTCCAGCATCCTCGGCATATTGCAGCTGTGTGGAGTATCATACACAAGGCTCAATTATTATTCGTACCATGTACAATCGTTTGCAATAATAATGACACTCATTAAAATGAATTTTGCGATTTCTTTTGAACTTCTGATGAATGTGTAATGAAATCTGCTTACATTTTTAATATTAGTTATTAGTTGTTTCACTCACCGATAGAGATTTAATGAAATTTCTACTCAATACTTCCAGAAGTTCAAAAACTGTTTTAAGAGAGTGTCATTATTATTACAAACGATAGCATTAATGCCAAGGAATTGAACGGAGAGGAGCGGTATCATGGCCGCCATGATTTTTGACTTTTTAGTGAGGATATATATATTGCGCCGTGGGCACTAATGATGATTCACGGAAACGTATCATAGCTGCTGCCAATTACTTACAATTTTAAAACAGACAAGAAGCAGACACATTTGTGTTAGTTTGTGGAAACTGGGTTAGATGGGGTTAAAATTTTGCTGTGTAGCATTAGATATGACATGCCTGTTGTACCAAAACAACAAAATTATCGGCCCGCCTTACCCAATTTCTACAAGTTAATACAAATGATTTTGCTTCTTGCCTGTTTTGAACTCGTAAGTTATTGACGGCAGCTACGATACGTATGCGTAAATTATCAGTAGTGTCCACTTCGGTACGATACACTTAATTTTTTAAATATCTCCACAAAAAGAAGGTAAAAGAATTTAAAATCAGGAGATCGTGGCAGGCATGGTACCGGTCCTCCTCATCCAATCATTTGATATTAATGTTCGGACACGCTGTACACAGTACGGGTATAATTGAACCTCGTATAAGATACTGTACAGCCACACTGTTGTAATACGTCATGGACTCCCTGAACCTCCAGCTCTTCCACGATTTGGTTGCAAATATCCTCCGTCACGCCGGCGTTGAACACTGCACTGCACTGCACACCGAGGCAAAATTTGCTGTATTTGGCACATGTTGCTATACACTTAAAAAAGTAATATAAGCATTCGCATCACAAAAACGTTAACATTAATTAATCGGATTTCAATATTGGAAATCGCCTCGCTAGAGACTACAGTAGCCCAGCGATGTAAAGGTTGAAAATACTGCAACTTCAATATTTTTTAGGATTTTACAGAGTCGATTTAGACTTCACATATTGGCCTCATATCTAAAAAATACTTACTTTTTCAAGCTATAAAATAAAACTGGTTTACATTCTCCAACAATGGTTGCGCTGATTTTGCTGAATTTAAGACCTAAATTTAAACCAAACATTAAAAAAAACTGTCAATCGAGCAAGGTATATTTTAATTTTATATGAAATCCGCAAAACAATATATCGAAATGCGTCTTTAATATATTCTGATTTTCATTTCATGAACCTAGTTATCAAAATGGATATGATGAAAAGATAATATAATCCTCTGATAATACTCAGTTTTGGTTTTTCAATAAAATAACTTTGCTTACTAGGTAGCGCGCCGGATTGTTCATGTGACATTTTCTTCAGAGAAATAAATATTGAATTTAGTTGAGAATAAATTAAAATAACCTTTACACTTTCTAAACTGTTATCAGTATCAGTCAGCAAAATCAACAAATCGATGACAAGTAACAGTTAAGGTAATCAAGATAAAATATTACATGAACATCTATCAAGTAGATTCATTTACATAGTTATGTATATACATAGCGCAAGTTTATAAACAGTTTTTTCAAGTAAGGTTGTGTAGCATCAACAATGAATAAAACAAAATTTACCATTATTATATCACTGTTTTGGTAAGTTTTATGTATTATTAATTAGAGTTATTTGTTACCAACTGTATGTTTCTTTTTTTTGTTTTTTCTGTTCTGAAAATTGCATATATTCATATCAAAATAATTAATCTGCTAAATAGAAAACTATATTTGCAGCATTGTAAATGCAGAAGACACCAGAAAGTTTCCGCAGACAGTTTCGTTTGGAATAGGATCATCTGCTTATCAAATTGAAGGGGCATGGAATGAAGACGGGAAATCTGAGAATATATGGGATCACTGGATTCACGAAGACCCATCACGCATAAAAAATAACGACACTGCTGACGTCGCTTGTGATACCTACAACAGCCCCGTAAATGACGTGTTTTATGTGGTGCTATCACAAGTTCAGCATTACCGGTTTTCCATACCATGGAGCAGGTAAACTTAAACCTTTAGAACTTGTTACTAGTTGCTAGTGCATCAAAATTGAGGTATTAAACACGTTTTAAGACCTTTTCATCACACTCTTGAGACAGTTATTTATATCTGAGATAAAGTTGTATGTTAGATAAGCACAAATATTGCGGCAGTACATTTGTAACGTTTTTAGTTCTCAAGGCAAGAATGCTTTGTAAATTCATTGTCTCAGAAGATACAAATGCGCTCCACTTTTTTCTACTGATGAAAATGGCTTTAGTAGCAAGAGGTATACTAAAGTTAAGTAAAATAAATTGTCTGATATGCAAACATGACAAATGTGTCTGGCAAGTGAAATTGTCTGATATGTAAATTTTCAGCCAGACTTACTTTCCACAACTTGAGACAACCCAGATTGCTTGTGTTTCGTGATCTACTTTATAACGGAAAAAATATGTCGACTTATTTGTTGTTTTTTATGGAATACATCGGAAAATGTTTGCCAAACTCAAAAATTGTTAATTAGTGTCACTAATATAACAAACTAATTGACATATTCCAACTGGGAAATTAAGTACCAAAAAAATTCACAATGAATTTACAAAGCATTTTTGCCTTGAGAATTTAAACTTGAAAAAAAAATTAACTGCCTCCTAAACTATGATAAAAATAGTGAATACCTATTTGACTTCTAAGAAAAAATATATCATTGATAATTAAAGCTAAAGTAAAGATAAAGTTTTGTTTGTCTTTAGTTTTATTGGTTTTTTGCCACACTTCTGAAAAAGTAAAGATTAATTAAATAAGCCCTTGCGCCAAACGGATCAGTCAATGGTTATTTTTGAAACTTAGTTTGCCTAACCAAAAGATCTCACACTGAAAAAAAACAGATAAGTAAAAACTAACAAAAATCACATCACTATCGCGCACTTCCGTATTATTGATGTTTCGAAAAACTCGGTTTTCGTTCTCAAAATAGTAGTAAAAATATTAAACGTATGTCAAGTTGCCGAACTTCATTCAATCAAATGAAGGAAGATAACGCAACAAAAAGAAAAAGAGACCACGATTATTTTGTTGAACCGAGATAAGTGTGTGTCAAACTGTTCAGTTAACATTGATCATTGTTGGCTACAGTTGTATCAAGAAGAAGTAAGTAACAATAAAATAAAAATCATTTACCTAACATCTTTATGGAAGCAGACAAACAAATTTTAAACTGTCAAACTTTGACATACGTTTAATATTTTTACTACTATTATGAGAACGAAAACACAAAGTTTTCGAAACGTCAATAATACGGAAGTGCGCGATAGTGATGTGATTTTTGATATTTTTACTTATCTGCTTTTTCAGTGTGAGATTTTTGGTTAGGAAAACTTAGTTTCAAAAATAACCCTTGACATATCTGTTTGACGCAAGGGCTTATTTAATTAATCTTTATTTTTTCAGAAGTGTGGCAAAAACCCTATAAAACTAAAGACAAAACTAAAATTATGCCACAAATAAATAGCTTCAGACAATATTTAAAGTTTTGTATACAGAAAAAAGTAATGTTTTTAAACTCTTCACCTAAAATCACTTTTGTCAAAACAAAACAAAAAGTTATTAAATATCCATTAGAGAACGCAAAAGTATTTCGCGTTCGAAATACGGACAATATTTTTCCGAGAACTGCAATAAATTAAGACAAATTTGTTACGTACAATAACTTAATTTATATTTGAAATAGTTTGAACAGAGTGAATCAATACGTTTTAGACGAGATGACTATCATAACGATAGCAACCTAATTAACAATAAAAATTAGTTGTTTGAAAAAGTAATGTCGGAATTATATATTGTAATTTATATTTTAAGAGTGTTTAACTCGATATCGATCGATAAAAAAAAATAATTTAACTCACTGTAATATCGGCACTTTCAATTTGCATATAGTGCAAAATAAATTGTAATCATCCTGTTGATAATAGTTACTGTTTTGTATTGAAATGTTTACTTAAAATTTATACCTATTGCTTAATTATTAAAATCGAAAATAAATTTCGAAAGTATGATAAATTATTTTGACATTTTGTTTTATGTTCAAGACTTTGGCGTTCTGGAACATAAAAGTATTTTGCAACTGAAAATGTCTTTTTTTGATGACAAAAATTTGGAAAAAATTAATTTTGAATCATTGACAAGAAGATTTAATATTATTATAGACAGGATGATTTGGATTTATGTGCCATACATTTGAAGGAATAGCGGACCTAAATTGAAACAATTTTTTGTATGGACTATTTATATATTTCTTTAATTTTTGGTTTACAGGGTGTTAAAAATAAATTTTAAAATTGTTGTGTTTGTATTAAATGAGCGAAATAGGTATTTTTAATGAGACATGAGAGCGTCACAAATTCGCTCGAGTGTCCCATTAAGCACAAATTTTGTTACCGAAATACAACATTATTTGGTACAACTGTATTTACGATAAAATTAACAGCATTATTAAATTTAAATAATATTTTTTGTCATGTCAGACTGTTCATTATTTTCGTTCATGGAAATGAATAACACTGAAATTTATCGAATGTTAGGTTTATATTTTCTTACCTACTGTGCTAATAGTAATATTATTAGTTGTGTGTAGTGTATCATTTTCCTTAGTGTTCCTCTTTTGTTAGTAAAAACTTCTCAAGTTGAGTTTTACAATTAAATTTTTTGTTTTGTTGATATGATAATTTCTCAAAATGTAAAAAAAGATAATTTTTTATTATTAAAATATATTTATCATCATGAACAGCAACATAAGAATGACACGTTTTTTCATAGTACAAAAAATAATTTATTTTCCAAGTAGTATTGGGTTGATTTTTCAGTTTTAATTGACGTTAACTACGAACTTTTAGACATTTTCGAATATACCTACCAAACCTTTTCAGGGTTGCTGTTTTTACACAGAATCCTTTGTTGAGAAATAGAACCTTTAAAAAGCTATCTGTGGAAATCAGTCACTTTATTTTTTATCAAATATATTTTGCTGCTAAACTTTTAGTAATTTTTTTTTATTAAGAAATTATTATTTGGGAATTGGCCAAGAAATCTGCTGTTTGACAAGGGCCCTCTATGTATGATGTGAAGCAGTAAGCTATATGTTAGTAGCAGATATTAATATTCTTGAAATGTTTACTAAATTTTAGTGCAATAATTTGTTTTCCAGATAACATATAACCAAAACTTAAATTAGAAAAAAATTATTTAATACTTTATCTAAAGATGGAATAAGCGAGAATAAACTCATAAATGATAGAAAAATATTTTCTGCTGTTCTCAAGCTCAGAATTTATGACCTTCTATATTTATTGTAGAATACTGCCAACTGGATTTGCTAACGAAGTCAACACGAATGCTACTACGCATTACCAAGAGATGATACAAAACTTAGGATATTTCAATATAACACCAATAATTACCCTTTACTATCATGACTTACCCCAGTCCTTGCAAGATATCGGTGGCTGGACAAACCCAGCAATGGTTAAGTACTTTGTGGAGTACGCTCGGATTTGTTTTCACTATTTTCCAAATGTTCAGTACTGGATAACCTTTAACGACCCAAGGGCTATCTGTAGAAAAGGTTATGGAGACGGGTCATTCGCACCAGGTATAAATTCAGATGGCATTGCGGAGTACTTATGTGCCTATAATGTTCTTAAGGCGCACGCAGCAGTATATCATTTATACAAAGAGGAATTCAAAGATTTGAAAGGTGAGTACCAATACGAAACTGTAATTTCTAGAGATTATTTTAAATTTTCCAAAATTAGATATTTTGTTATTCTGCGCTCAGTAACTTAAAAAATGAGCATTAACACATATTTTATTATAATGGTTTTTCTTAAAAACATGCTTAAAATGCACAATGCCAAAATGAAAATATATTTTTTATTTGTTTGAATAAAAATGAGACCATATATACAGTAACTACCTATGATGTAATATGTATTTTGAAGCATTTTTGAAAGGCAATTATGTAAATGAACCAAGTCAGGACAATATACTGGGCGTTCCGCATAAGAACCGACACAGAGCAGGTGCATGTATGGAGCAATTTAACCAAACATACTTATATACAAAGTTGCACACAGGTGGAGTTACAGGCTTTCAAAGGCCACCAAACCAAATATTTCGAAAACTTTAATTAGGTAACCAAATTTGGTACATGATTTAGGTTTATTATTGGTATTCTTTGACTACGAGTTCAAGTAAATTGAAACACTACAAAGTATTCGTTGAGGATCATCTCTAAAATAATACCAATTTTTTTTATTGATTGAATTTAAAAAAAAAATGATAATGTGTCACACATAATTTAATTTAAAACACATTTTTACTCTTGTTTAATTTGAAAAAACTTGAAGGTTTTCAAAAATGCATTAATTAAAATAATAGTTTGTTTTTTAGAAGAAATCAAAAAGTCAGTAGTAGGCTTTGTCTTTAAACATTTAGTAATAAAGTAATAATTTTATTTCTGCTACTGCTTGTTGTTGAAAATGGCTGGAAAATTTATATTCAGCGAACAAGTTGATATGTTGTGCTAGGTTTCTATGAAAGAAACTATAGAAGAAGTGTGGAAGAATATTGTAGGAGATTTCCAAAACGAGAAACATTTTCTAATGTTGAAAGGCGGACTGGAGGGATAGGAAAGTTTCTCAGTAATATCCGAAAGTTTTCACATTTTTCATGAATATTCCGGTATGTTTGGCCCGGTATTATTGATCGTTATTTGGTTGAATCAGTTATTTTGCCAAATCGATTTAATAGCGACAGTTATTTGAAATTTCTCTGCAAAATACTCTCCCTGATCTAATCGATGATTTATCGTTGCAACTGAGACTAGAGTTTTGATTTATGATGGGACACCACCTTTTTGAATTTTAAGTTTCCGAATAAATGGTTAGGACTCAAAATTGGCCACTACAATTTTTTTCGCCAATTGAATGCCGAGAAGATTTGTGGAATCATATTACGAATAAATGTAACGTTATAAGAAACGATCATCAGAGTAAATTTATGTTTGAGAGAAAATGGTGTCAATTTTGAAGAATTTCTTTAGTTTTAATTTTTATGTTATAGTTTTATTATTAGCTGTCAAATTTTAAGACAAAGTCTACTACTGACTTTTTGATTATTTCTAATAAACACTATTAAAATCTTGTTTTAATTAATGCATTTTTTTTGAAAACCTTAAACTTTTTTAAAATTTAACAAGATCAAAAAAGGGGTTTAAAATTAAATTCTGCATGGGATATTACCATTGTTTTTAAATACGATCAATGGAAGGAAAGGACTTGTATAATTTTAGGGGTGGCTCACCCTCAATAAACATTGTAGTGTTTCAATTTACTTGAAGTCATAGTCAAAGAAGACCAATCATAAGCCTAAATCATACCAAATTGGTTATTCCACGTTAAAGTAATTCAGAGATATTTTTTTTCAAAATATTTGGCTCCATTTTGAGGGCATATAACTCCACCTGTGTGCATCTTTGTATATGGGTATATTTGGTTAAATTGCAATATTCTGAGGCACCCTTAATGCACCTACTCTGTGTCGGTTCATATGCAAAACACCTTGTATTTGGTATTTGTAGCAGTAGGTACAATGGTACAATATTTTTTCTAGGAAAAATATCTATAGCAATTGATATGCAATGGTCCGAACCAGCTTCAAAGAATGACACTGCTGCTGTAGAAAGAAGAAATGCTTTTGAGGTAAATCTTTATAAATTTGATGACAATTTTCTAAGTTATATTATTTGTTCCTTTCAACCGCTTCTCTATCAGCATACAAAAATACAACTCATTGTCTTTTACAGACTTTATTAAACACCTTATACATACAATTGACCTAATTGCTAAATAGATCCAATCAATCACTGTCCACGTCACTATCATCATAATCTCTTAACTTTCGTCACCGCTATCTCGATTAAAACTTAAAGGCTTTCTTTATCCCGTTACACTTAGAAGACAGTATAGTTAACGAACTTTTCGAAAACAACAGACATGACAGTACAGGAGTTCTTGACAAATCTCATGTCAATAATGATTTTATTTTAATATTTTTCTTTTACACAAACGACTCGAAGACTATTGTCGCTTCAAGTCTAGACAAGCTGGACTTGATCGAACAACAGTTCAATATTTTTTTCAGCAGCCTATTTAGTCATGGTCCATCACTAGCTTATATTAAAAAAGTTTATAATCACTGACCATCAGCATACTGATGAAGTAATGAAAATATCATACTAGATCAGTATTATGAACATTTACCCTGTTTTCAGTTTGGATTGTACGCCAACCCCATATATAAAGGTAATTGGCCTCAAGAAGTTATAGATAGGGTAGACTACAGAAGCGAAAAAGAAAATTTCACAAAATCTCGCCTTCCCAAGTTTACCGAAGAAGAAATTAGTTATATCAATGGTACTTCCGACTTTATGGCAGTAAATCTGTTTTACACTAACGTCGTAGAAGATACTGATGAAGCTGAATTCGACGACCCTAGCTACATAAAAGATATGAAAGTGAATGTGTCTGTGAATTCAAACTGGACTTTGGCAGTAAATGGACAACCGGTAAGTATTTGTGATCTTATGTAACATAAATTTACTAGTTTTTGGATTCAGTGGTTGATTTTTCCAGGTTGATAAATATAAAAGTATAGGTGAAGTAGTCGCGATATGAAACTATTATGATCAATGTCCTTCAATCAATTAAGATAATCTAAAAACAGTAATTTTCCAATTTAAAGATGATTTACATATCTATCAAGGTCCCACTGAGGGTATTCACAAAGTAACTGAAATTTTGTAACAATTTTAAATAAAACTCAGAATGTGTTAAATGGGATGAGGCAAGCTCCATTTTCAATCGAAAGTATTATCTTTGGGATTTGACAGAAACGACCAATGACGTCATCAATTATATTTTCTCCAGAAACATATCCAAATTTTTCTTCTCTAAAAAAAAACTCCCCTTTTTCTAATAAACTTTTATTAGAGAATTTTTCTGCAGAAATCATAAAATATACAGAACGCCATAAGCCTTTACAATAGACACTCAAAAATAGTCTAGATAGCATACTATAGAATAGACTATGCAGAAGCTGAGATAGCAGCTATCTAGGGAAAACTTAATGCAAACTGTTGGTTATACTGCATTTTAATCCCAGGGTACAATTGAAACTAAAACGAAATGTTTTTTCATATTTGGAAATTCCCGCCCATTAGTATATGAAGCGAACATTCAATTATTTTCCAATGACTACTTGATCCTTCCACTGCTAATGTGATTTTTAGGTGGTATTTCTTTTGAGACTCTTTAGGGCGATATTGCTCATAACTTTTAAACGGGAGATAATACAGAAAAAAATCTCTAACAAAAATTTATTATAAAAAGAGAGCTTTTTAACAGGCAAAAATTTGGGTATGTTTCTAGAAAAAATTTAATTGATGACGTCATTAATCCTTTCTGTCAAATCCCAAAGATAATACTTTCGATTGCAAATGGAGCTTACCTCATCCCATTTAACAGCAATTATCCCAAATTTTATTTAAATTTTTTTAATTTCACAATAGGCTCATACTATCGAGTTTGAGCCACCCTGTATACAAATTTTATTTAATCTAGGGTACAAATTTGAGTGAGTCTGGAAAGTAAGCTAGGAATAAGGATATAGAAAATTTTGAATATTTGTTGTATATCCTGGTATTTTTACTTATACTGCTTTAACATAAACCTGCTCTGAAATATCAAATAAAATATATTGGACCTGATATAGAAATTTTGTTTTTT
The DNA here is from genome assembly GCA_025584915.1 of Monochamus saltuarius. Taxonomy (NCBI): domain Eukaryota; kingdom Metazoa; phylum Arthropoda; class Insecta; order Coleoptera; family Cerambycidae; genus Monochamus; species Monochamus saltuarius. Next base: position 27,254,876 of record CM046722.1, read on the forward strand.
TAACCTTTCACTCTTTCCAATATCCCCGATTTTAGTATTTCTACATTTTTTATAGATTGTTCCTTTGAGTGCCAGGAGGACATTAGTTTGGTTAAGTTCAACTTATAACAGTTCTGACATATTCATTACTGGGAATGGTATTCCAGACGAAAACCCTTCTAGTGATGACACAAGAGTTAGTTATTTTCGGGTAAGTAAATTTATTAAAAAAAATTCAAATTCATGTTTATTCTGTGATATATTTTTAGGACTATCTCAACTCAATACTCGATGCAATTATCGATGACGGAGTTAATGTTATTGGATACACAGCATATAGTTTATTTGACAGTTTTGAATGGACCGATGGATACAGGTAGATATAGTAAAATAATTTTCGTTTTATTGGATGAACTTATAATAGTTTAGGCGCAAGTTTTTAAAATTTTCCTGAAATTTTTAAAATTAATTATAGTTACTGATTGATGAAATGGTCAGAACGCCTACGAAAGAATAAATAGAAGAATGTGTAAAACAACTAAAAAATAATAAAAGCGCTGGGGAAAATAACATACCAGCTGAGATTCTAAAGCATGGTGGCGAACTCTTGTTTACGCGAATATGGAAAATAATAACAGAGATTTGGGAAAAGGAGGAAATGCCAGATGATTGGAATAAGGCCTTAATAGTACCAGTGTATAAGAAGGGGGCCAAAAATGGCTGTAATAATTATCGAAGAATAGCACTCTTAGATGTTACTTACAAAGTGTTAGCAAGAATAGTGAAAAAAAGGCTGGCCCAGTACCATGATGAGCAAGTAGGAAAATATCAAGGGGGTTTCAAAGCCGGAAGATCGGCTACAGACCAAATCTTTGTTATGAAACAACTACAACAGGACACATACGAACATAATTTAAGTTTGCACATGCTGTTTATTGATTATCGGCAAGCTTATGACTATCAAGCGTAAAAAGTTGTATGAAGCAATGGAAAAGTTGGAAATTCCTACCAAACTTTGGAGGTTGGTGGCAATGACGATAAGGAAAACAGGAAATAAAATAACGTTGGGAGGAGGGGTTTAGGAGGAGTTTAAAGGAAAAAGGGGACTAAGACAAGGTGACCCATTGTCTACAGTTCTTTTTAACTTAGTGCAAGAAATAATTTTTAGAGAAAGTGGAATAAGAACCAGTGGTTTAATATACGATAGCAGATACCAGTGCATGGCTTACGCTGATGACGTCGTTCTTATGGCTAGATCGAAATAAGAAGTAGCTACTACCTTTAAGTTACTGGAAGCGAAAGCAAGAGAGTATAGCTTGGTGATCAATGAGAAGAAAACGAAATATATGGTAATGAAAGACAACGATTACGATGGAGCAACTAATTTAATCATCAACTGCACAGATAATAGAAAGTACATAATAGAAAAAGTTCAAACAGTGGATTACCTAGGAGTGACGCTAACATGTAAAGGGGAGGAGGAAAGGGAATTAGAAAAGCGGATGACAAAATAAAGTAAAGCTGCAGGTATGCTAAACAAGATTCTAAAAGCGAAGAATGTATCCAGAACCACAAAAATAAGTTGTCGATAGTGGGAAATTAGGCCAAATTTTAAAGAAAACACCAAATTTTGTAAATTGTCGACCTTTCGTCACATATCGTGACATCCCCAGGACACTATAAAATTTAATAAATTCAAAATTACATCACAATTTATAAATAACCAACTTAACATTAAAGTATTAAAACAGTGTGTTTAAAATATTACAATAAAATGACTACAACAATATCTAGGTATATAAACATAAAAAAAGAAACCACAATTACACACACACTAACAATTATTATATGTCACAAATTTAAAAGCAAAAGTATTAAAATTATATAAACAAAATGTCTTTATATAATGAAAGAACGAAAAATGTAACAAACAACAACCTGTGTATAACATGCAAATAATAATAATAATAATATTAAAAATTAGATCTACGTATATTGTTAAAAAATAAAAATAAGGCTGTATAAAACCATAATAAGACCTACTGTTACCTACGCTTGTGAAACGTGCATAATGAGTAAAAAAGAAGAAATTAAACTGGGAATATGGGAGAGGAAAATTTTAAGGAAGATATTCGAAGGAATTAAGGTGGAAGGAGAATTCAGAAGAAGAACAAATAAGGAAATAGAAGATCTGTTTAAGCAACCCAACATTGTGCAGGTAGTGAAGACGCAAAGAGCCAGATGGTTGGGACACATAGCTAGGATGCCCGACGACAGATGTTTTAAAATAATACTATGGGCAGGAGGAGGGAAGAGGAGAAGAGGACGGCCCAGGAAGCAATGGTTGAATGTAGGCAAAGATGATCTGAGGAAAATTGGTGTCTTGGACTGGAAGAAGAAGCAAAGTAGAAAAAAATGGCAGCGAAAAATCGCAAAACTTTAAGCCAAGGGCCACTAGGCCTGTAGCGCTAATATAGTTACTGATTACCAAGTATGCAGTACATTTAAATAAAAACTATCCTCCTTGTACACCATGGAGGAATATTAAACAAATAAAGATAGGAAGCACTCTTATTATATTTCAAAAATAAAAACGAAAGTCAAATAATGCAGGTTAAAGTTTTATTCCAATTAAAGGATTTTTATTTTGAAAAAATATAAAATATTTTGCTCCAACTCCATCTAAAATATATCATCATTGGTTAATCAAATGGTAGTTTTTAGTGTTTATTTCTCCGTCTAACTGCGATAATGCAAGACTTTCTTTGTTTGTTTGTTTCTCTTCTTTCTTGTTTTCTTTCTTCCTTTTTATATATATTTCGTTTTGTAGATCAGATGAAACGTTTGTACTATCCGAATCTTTATTTAATATGTAGTAAAGATTTTATATAAAATTATTTAAACAAGTGTTGGTATTGCACTGAAAACATTCATTCAATATTGTCTTAAGTAAAGGTCATTGAAGTATGATTTATTGAGTATCTCAAGTATGTAAAAATAATTGTACTAGGTTAGGAATAATAATGTACCAAACTGACTTTAATTGTGAATTCAAAAAAATCGTAAAGTGAAATATCACATTTTTAAAATACCTAGCTAAAAATAGTTCCTAATCATGATCAAATGTAACATATTATTTTAGTTTTTATTTATTTCACATATAGGATAACGTAAATCCTTACGTAGTCACTGAGCGTCACTTTCAACGAAAATCAGAAATAAATGTGTGGTGTGGAATTTTAGGGAACCACCTTCTAGCATTGGGAACCACATGAGCTTTCTCCAAATTTAAATGATGACTTGTATTTAGATTTTCTGCAGCACCATTTAGTTAATTACGTGGATGATTTACTATTAAATTTATGGCAGAGTATCTACTTCATACAAGATGAGACTCCCTCTCATTATTATTATATTTATTTTTGGAGTTACCTGTAATCAGTTGTTTATGGAGAAACTATAAACAACCGGGAAGAATTTTGGTAGCAGGTTGTAAATGCTGCGAAGTAATTTCGCGATAAGGATTTTTACTTTGAAATAAGACAATCTTTTAATAAACGCGTTAATAAATGCATTGAGGTTACAGGTGGAAATTTTGAGGAATTATTATCAAAAAGGCATATTTTTTACTAATACTAATTTTTAATTTTAGGAATCTCTTGTTTTTGACATTTCTAAATTATTTTAATTATTATAACTATTAGTATTGGAAGTTTCAATGCCAAATAGCTCGAAAAAGGTGCGAGACAACTAATTTCATAAAGTATACATTTTATGTGTAAAAAAAGATAGGAAACAAGAATTTGATACCAACGATGAGATACCTTAATGTATAAAAAAGTGATGTCATTTTTAACACATTCAATCTACTGCAGATAACGCCCTCTATGAACTATAACCAAAATGTGAACATATTTCAATTTCTTAACCCAGAAAAACCCAAACTCCAATATTGTGAGTGGATATTTGTATTTATTAAGAAATAAATAAAAAAATAAAATAATATTTTACATTTAATACCCTTTAATTGTCAACTTTTAGACTAAACTAAGTTTGGAAAAATTGCAATATTTTTGCTTCGGAAATCTACTCGCGAACTTTGGCCATTACTTTGGGACCATCCTGTATTGAGTTTTGTGTTAATACAGAATGATTCAGAACTCCAAAAACAAATTTTTGAGTGTACAGGAGACTCTTACAAATATAATTTTTTAAAAAAAGATCAGAAAGGGCAGTTCGAAAATGATTTAAAAATACACTTATGCACGGCACTGGAAACTGGTCCACTGGAAAACCTGATAAGGCGGCAATCTGCGATCGGACAAAAAATGGAAAGAAATGCTCAAGGAAAGAACCGTTTTGAACTCGTAAGTTATTGGCAGCAACTATGATACGTTTCCGTAAATCATCAATAGTATGTACCGACTTCGGTGCAATAACCTTAATTGGGCCTTATGTATGATACAGCTGCAATATGCCGTGGAAGTTCTGGACCTCCTTCTCTTCCACGATTTGGTTTCAAATTTCGCTCGCGTTGCTCTACACTCGCACTCACTGCACCCCGCGGTAAAAGTAGCTGCATTTAGCACATGCTTAGCGAGAAATCGTTCTGCTAAAGCATTTTCACACCGTCATAAATTAAAACTATATTGATCAACTCCGAGTTGCTACCATACACGTAAGCCATTTTTTATTGACTAATAAAGACTGGCGTTACAAAAACTATAGTGTCTACAAAAATCGGATTTCAATATTTGGAATAGCCTGTCTATTACTACTACTACAGTAGCCCAGCGATGTAAAGGTTAAAAATACAAAAAAAAATTACGGCTTTAACTCCATTTTCCATGAGACTCCTATTCCCAAATTCTTTTAAATAAGTTCTGAATCACCCTGTACATTGATATGACCAATATCTAATTCAAAATAATGTATAATTTACTTGTTTGCTATTATTGTTTCAGTTACAAATTTGGTTTCTATTACGAATATGGAGATGTACAGATCAAAGTGAATAAAGATTCTCTAAATTTCTACAAGCAGGTAATTAGCACATTTACCGTACCCGAAGAAGAAATTACCACATCTACAACAAATGAACCACATACTACGCCTGATTCAGCGGCAAACATTGGTTTATGTCCTGCTCTTATATTAACGGCACTATGTTTATTTAAATTAATTTAAATAATTTTTCAAAGGACTGTTCTCAAGCATAAAGTGACGAAGTTCTACATGTTTTACAGTCATCATTTATAACATAAATGGTTATAAAGAAAATGCATAAATATAGGGTGGGCCATAAAGTAGCAATTTAGCTAAATTTACTTTATACCAAAAATTTCCTTATTTTTTGCATATGTAACTATTGAACACATTTTAATAAAGGCACAACACAGGGAGAGGGCGCGACACCAACGGTGCTATACAGCGACTGTGACAAAGTATACATGGGACACAATTTTTATTAATTTCAGTTTATTATGAACAGAATTATTATATATCTCTACTAATAAAAAATCATAGCACAAGTCAATATAGGACAAAGACAAAACGATATATCATAATTTATCGTGTTATTAGAAAGAATCATATTTTATGCATTGTACTTACGATGTGCTTTTTTAAAAATATCTACCTTTGTCATCAAATTATCGCTATCACAAATAAACCGGTTAACCATCAATGGGAAGGTAAATTTAGCTAAATCGTATTACTTTTAAATGTTCCACTTTTGTTCTGTGTACCATTATTTAGGGTCCACTCTGTATATCAGTAAAGAAAAAAAATATTTCTTAAGGTCGCCGTATTTTTCACCGTAAAATTATCAAATTTGTGATGTTTTTAGGTACAGAAATATTGAAAAACAAAACACGTATAGCAAAAGTAATATCGGAAATAAAATTATTCATGTTTTGTTTACCAACTTTTACTATTTAAATTCTTCAATGGTATATATCTAAAACAAACAAAACCAGTAAGTTATAATATTATTTATTATATTCTATATATGATTATTTCAACTTACAAAGTCTAAATGTCAAACATAATCCCCTTTTATTTTGTACCTTCAAATTAATAGACAGTGTGGTGTGAAATTTTCTTGGCGAATATCCCACGAGTTTAAATAAATAATTAGAAAATTTTCTTTGTTCATGAATATTTTTAAAAAATTTCGTTAAATAATTTAAGCACTAGATGCGGAAATTTTTTGACGTTTAAGGCTTACGGTGAGCGCTCGATCCAAAGAGATATAGTTTTCGCTCAGTAACTCCTCAACGAAAAATGATAAAAATATGCGGTTTTTTTAATAGACTACAAATACTATTTTACGTCGGCGCTGTGTTTTGAAATTTTGAAAATATGCAAAATTAATTTTAAAAAATTTTATTTTACACTTTTTCAAAATTTAAAAACACAGCGCCGATGTAAAATAATATTTGAAGTCTATTAAAAAAACCGCATATTTTTATCATTATCCGTTAAGGAGTTACTGAGCGAAAACTATGGGTTTGTTCCAACACAGCAAGAATCGATTCCGAACCGTCCAGAATTAGTCAGTCAGTTGAGTTGTTAATGTACTCTCGGCGAATGCGATGTAAGACGGTGTTGGTCAAACATTTCTCACGGTAACGGAACAGTTCTCGACGGTTGTTGGAACAGATGTTATATATCGTTTGGTAGAGCGCTCACCGTAAGCCTTAAGGGAACTTATACGGTAGAAACCGAATTAAATTTAATTTTTTGTGAAACATCTTTTGCAATTGCTTTGCTGTGGACATTACTTTAAATATACTTTTTCTACGTTCATGCAAAAAACAAAACTTTATTGAACTATATTTAGTGGAAAAAGTGGTTCTTTATTGCACTAGTGCAATAAAATGTTTATTGCATTCATCTGTAATTCTACTACAGCGTTTTGTCATCATGACAATCATAAACGTTCAAATCGACGTCACATTTTCCTAGACTTAGTGTCATCTAAATATCACTTTTTGGGTTTTGCTTGAACGTAGAAAAAATATTGTCGTAACTCGTACAAAAAGTACTTATTGCACTCGACGGGTTTTACGTCGCGTGCAATAAACACTTACTTTTTGCACTTGTTGCATAAATAACTATTATTTTAGGATTTTAGAAGAATAAAACAGTGTTAATTTTCACTATTTTTAAATAAATGTGATACATCTTTAATATTAATCTGATTATTTAGAATTACCTAGTTTGCAAGCAATCTTTATACTTATATTTTTTAATAAAACTACATTTACTAAGAAGCTTTTTAATTAGAACATTATATATAGTATTAAAAATGTATTGTTATTTTATGTATTTGCTTTAACCATGTGCAAAATACAGAAGGTTACAACTTGCAATGGTTTGAAATGTGTATTACAAGGTAATCTTTCAAACAAATTGAAAGATCAGAACTTGTGTCTGACGGCAATAATTACATAATAATTAAAATATTAACATTAATAAATTGCCATAAAATGCCTTCACAAACAAACAATGTTGCAATGTTTCCTCTCGTCGCGATTGATCGTCCTACACCACATACAGATTCGGAAATTGTGGATCTTTACAGAGAAAGTAGAAATTGCCTCTTCATCCCAGGGAAGGTACGAAGTTTAAGAGGCGCGGCGACGTGCATTGGTCTAGCATTCCCCACTACTACGGTGATCGGTTCCGTATCGCCATTGCAAATCTAACTGCCCGGTCAACTGATGCCAGTGTTGTCAGGTCTCATGCTTTTGCACACAAAAAGAAATAATAAAATTATTAAAATTACTCTTTGAAATCTACCAAAACAAAGACCTAACGAGAAATAAAGGCAAAATCGAGGGCACAATTGAATAGATAGAGTATCTACAATATTTGGGTACTTGAAATGTCCTTTATTGTAGACTGCTCTCTTAATAATTAGCAATGAATACATAAACGGGTATGACAGTCTACGGATATGCGGGGTGTGTGCTGTATTCACGCTGTATTGCAGTGATTCTTAACTCTATTCCGTAAGGGTACCTACATTTTCTGGAAACAACAGACTTTACGACCCGTCAGTCACCCTGCGTCACGTCAACTGCACCTCAACGTTCGCCCGGCCTAACAATAAAATAATTTAGAAAGGTTACGTGGTTAATAAGTTTTAAGTAAGTACCTGTAAGTACCTACTTACAATGTAATATTATGATAAAATAGCAGAACATAATACCTACTTCTTAATGAAATAAAAATGGCATTACAAAAGTAATTAAAAATTAATCAAGAGGTGTTTTTTGATAAATTAAGCCATCTCATGCTTTTTTCTCCAAACCTCCAAACCTCATGCTATTTTGAAATTATTCTCATGCACTGAATTTTTCCCACCTGGCAACACTGCCTTATGCGAAGAGTACGCTGTGGTGGAACTATGCGTGTAGCATGACACAAATACACGCAAGCGGCAAAACACAATTCACCATCAAGATCCTCACTTTCCAAATCTGTATTTCATTTAATTTTTGGCACGGTGAACCATTTTTTATTGGGCACTGTATGCTGTATCTGTATATAATAGGATAATGCAATACTTCTTCCATTTGCCCGGTGCGATGCACTTTCTGTGTCCATTTTACGAGTCTATCTTGCCACTTCATTCAATACCAATGTTTATTTAACACAATAACACCAAATAATATCACAAATGACAAATTAACTCTTCTAAACGTATAATGTACTGTGTTGTCCAAAAGCAAGGAAGTCGTATACAGATATGAACTAAAGTACACTGCTGTATTTAGGTACACACGTCCGAACGGCGTCTGACGTCACAGGTCTATGCTGTGGCGGCGACCGTTTTGTGGGGGCGTGGACAGACTAAACTTTTAAACACCGTTTCTAGGCTTAATTTTAATGAAATTTCTTCTGCGCATATTTGGAAAAATCATGAAATTTCTCCATTCAATAATTAAGATTGTTATGGAGAAACTCAAATTATCGCATAAAATCCACCCCTTATTAGGAGAATTTTTATTAAAAAATTAGCCAAATATTTGAAAAATATACATTTAGAGCAAATCAACCTCTTTTGAATCTTTATAATAATCAAGGGTGCCTATCCCATGGAGGCAACGTGGCGCGTGTCTCCATTAAAAAATGGATTCAGAAGCTGCATGCTTACTCCTCCTTTCTAGAATAGAAATTATGAATACGTACATATAATAATATACAGTGTGGAAGAAAGGTATGGAATAAATTTATTATTTCTAAAACTACGAAGTTTCATGAAATTTCCTCGGACAGGTCGATTTTGCTTTTTAAAAATACTCTTTTTTCTATACCAACGCATTTCCGACGTTCATTTGTTTTCGCGTGATGACGTCATCGGATATTTTTTAAATAGAACCCCTATATTTTTTTATCGGATTCTTGTAGAGCTTAACTTGCTGAATTCAAAAATGTATAATTTCAATACTTTATTCCTTCAACTTTAGCAATAGTGCAGCTATTGAAAACTGTTATCGTTTCAGGTAAAGTGCCTTTTCTACTGAAAATACAGCAAAATGTTACTTGAAAAAGTTGTTCAGAACGGTAAATTATGAGGACGTGCAAAATTTTAAGAAGATCGGCGAGGTTTGATTTTGGAACCATTTTTCAACAAAGCACAAAGATTTTATCAAAGCAGGCCGATCTTTATAAAATTTTTCACGTCTCCATAATTTTCCGTTTTGAACAACTTTTTCAAGTAAAGTTTTGCTGTATTTTTAGTAGAAAAGGCACTTTACCTGAAACGATAACAGTTTTCAATAGCTGCAATATTGCTAAAGTTGAAGTGTTGAAATTATACATTTTTGAATTCAGCAAGTTAAGCTCTACAAGAATCCGATTAATAAATATAGGGGTTCTATTTAAAAAAATATCCGATGACGTCATCACGCGAAAACAAATGAACGTCGGAAATGCGTTGGTATAGAAAAAAGAGTATTTTTAAAAAGTAAAATCGACCTTTCCGAGGAAATTTCATGAAACTTCGTAGTTTTAGAAATAATTAATTTATTCCATACCTTTCTACCACACTGTATACTAAGTCGTATGAGCACTTAGTCATTTAATTTTGAAAATAATTAAATTTTCTTTGGAGTAACCCATATTTATTTTAGACAGCATAAAAGCAAAATAATGTTTATCTATTTGGCTTCCTAAAATCTTATATAATAATAATAATAATAATAATAATAATAATAATAATAATAATAATAATAATAATAATAATAATAATAATAATAATAATAATAATAATAATAATAATAATAATAATAATAATAATAATAATAATAATAATAATAATAATAATAATAATAATAATAATAATAATAATAATAATAATAATAATAATAATAATAATAATAATAATAATAATAATAATAATAATAATAATAATAATAATAATAATAATAATAATAATAATAATAATAATAATAATAATAATAATAATAATAATAATAATAATAATAATAATAATAATAATAATAATAATAATAATAATAATAATAATAATAATAATAATAATAATAATAATAATAATAATAATAATAATAATAATAATAATAATAATAATAATAATAATAATAATAATAATAATAATAATAATAATAATAATAATAATAATAATAATAATAATAATAATAATAATAATAATAATAATAATAATAATAATAATAATAATAATAATAATAATAATAATAATAATAATAATAATAATAATAATAATAATAATAATAATAATAATAATAATAATAATAATAATAATAATAATAATAATAATAATAATAATAATAATAATAATAATAATAATAATAATAATAATAATAATAATAATAATAATAATAATAATAATAATAATAATAATAATAATAATAATAATAATAATAATAATAATAATAATAATAATAATAATAATAATAATAATAATAATAATAATAATAATAATAATAATAATAATAATAATAATAATAATAATAATAATAATAATAATAATAATAATAATAATAATAATAATAATAATAATAATAATAATAATAATAATAATAATAATAATAATAATAATAATAATAATAATAATAATAATAATAATAATAATAATAATAATAATAATAATAATAATAATAATAATAATAATAATAATAATAATAATAATAATAATAATAATAATAATAATAATAATAATAATAATAATAATAATAATAATAATAATAATAATAATAATAATAATAATAATAATAATAATAATAATAATAATAATAATAATAATAATAATAATAATAATAATAATAATAATAATAATAATAATAATAATAATAATAATAATAATAATAATAATAATAATAATAATAATAATAATAATAATAATAATAATAATAATAATAATAATAATAATAATAATAATAATAATAATAATAATAATAATAATAATAATAATAATAATAATAATAATAATAATAATAATAATAATAATAATAATAATAATAATAATAATAATAATAATAATAATAATAATAATAATAATAATAATAATAATAATAATAATAATAATAATAATAATAATAATAATAATAATAATAATAATAATAATAATAATAATAATAATAATAATAATAATAATAATAATAATAATAATAATAATAATAATAATAATAATAATAATAATAATAATAATAATAATAATAATAATAATAATAATAATAATAATAATAATAATAATAATAATAATAATAATAATAATAATAATAATAATAATAATAATAATAATAATAATAATAATAATAATAATAATAATAATAATAATAATAATAATAATAATAATAATAATAATAATAATAATAATAATAATAATAATAATAATAATAATAATAATAATAATAATAATAATAATAATAATAATAATAATAATAATAATAATAATAATAATAATAATAATAATAATAATAATAATAATAATAATAATAATAATAATAGTTTAGTTTATTGACCACTTTATATTTAGTACAAACATTTGAGGTCACAATAATAATAAAATACAAGATATAGAATACAAACAAAAAAAAACATACAGAACGTGGTAATGGCCTATTCTAATTTAATATGACATGAATTCATCTATGCTATAAAAACAATGCTCTAAAAGAAACGATTTAACAACAAGACGAAACTTTGTAAGGGGCATGGCTGCGATCAAGATATCTTTATGAATAGACGTGAACTTGTTAAATAACTTTATATTTATTTTATTGTACTGTGTTATGGATATTCTAGAGAACGGAGCTACCAGATCACCCGCATGTCTAGTTGCATAGTTGTGCACGTTAGCATAGGTGGTAAAATCCCCTATGTTTTCACGTATGTATAAAAGCGTCTGAAAAATAAAGAGACACGGAACAGGGAGCACTTTATGTTTTTTATAAAGGTCTGCAGGGTGTATCAGGCAAAGCTCCGTCAATTATCCTGATAGCAGCCTTCTGGAGTGTAAAAACTTTATCAGCTTTTGAAGATTGTAAACCCATAATAGAATCCCATACGTAGGACCTCTCTGGGTAAGTACAATCTCATTTGGCGTAACGCAAATATTTGAGAAGATATCTTTGAACACAATTTTTGAATGTGAGCACTCCAGTTCAGGCCAGTGTCGAGAGTCACACCAAGCAGTGTGACCGGATCGGATCTAGGTGTCCACTTGTCAGAGCTGATGACTAAGCTCTTCGTTTTAGATTGATTTAGTTTTAATTTATTGGCAGAGAACCATTCATCAGCACTAACCAGCCCCACATCCCTCGAACAGTCACTTTGCCTACTTAAAAGAGTGGTGTCATCGGCGTACATAACACAAGCAGTAGAGATAGAATGTGGTAAATCATTAATATAGAGGAGGAACAAGACCGGTCCCAATATTGACCCCTGAGGAACGCCGTTCTCTATAGGTAGAATAGAGGACTCTATTTTATGTAAGCAAACTAGTTGTTTTCTATTTGTTAAATATGATTTAAAGAGCTTAAGTTCATTACCTCTCACACCATAGTACTCCAGTTTTTGTAGTAGAATATCAGTTTGAACACAATCAAAGGCCTTAGTGAGGTCACACACCGTAATATCAGTATTAGTGCCCTCATCAAGACCTTCAATAACGGTTTCTAGAACCTTCAAAAGTGCCCTGAGTGTGGATCTGCTCTTCCTAAATCCAAACTGAGCCTCAGAAAATATAGAGTACTTTTCACAGTACCCTACAAGCTTGTCTCTAATTAGCATCTCGAATATTTTATTAATAACAGGGAGTATTGCAATGGGGCGGAAATTATCTAAACATTCTGTGTCGCCCTTTTTATGTATAGGTGTAATTTTGGATATTTTAAAGAGATCCGGCCAGTTTCCGTCCTCTATACATTTATTAAACAAAATAGTTAGTGGATCAACCAACGACTCGATCGATGCCCTAATCATAAAAATATTTAAACCATAGTAGTCAATAACACTTGATTTTTTCATTCTTAATATAGACTCTCTCACGTCAGATTGAACAATGCTTGTCATAAAAAATGAAGATGACGGCCTAGGCAATTTTTGTAATAATATGAACGGATCTAATCTAATGTTGTTTATTGAATGAACAATAGTTGCACAAATATTGACAAAATGCGTATTAAAATCATCTGATGTAAGCTGAGTGGAAACCGGAAACTTACTGGGTCTTCTTTCATTATTTACTAGTTTCCAGACAGCCTTATTTTTGTCTGCTGCAGACATTATTTCCCGCGTATAAGCAAGACGTTTTTCGTGTTTTAAGGAATGCTTATAATTACTACGGTAATGAACATAAGTGTCCCAATCAGCATGAAGACCAGTATTGTTGTAACGGTTCCGTAGGTGAAACATTTCACTACGCATATCCCGAAGTCGCCGGTTGAACCACTTAAACCTAAATTTAGGAGGGTGATCGGGGATCCTCACATATGGAAAGCATTCGTCAACCAGTGAGACCAACAAGTCAATCAGTGTAGATGCAAGAAAGTTTGAATCTAACATGCCTTCAAAATCGGGCCAGTTTTTGGACTCATTTCTCAGCTTGTTTGAGAATTTAATAATTTTTCTCGGTAACGTTTCTACTCATTTTCCAGTCATTAACAGAGTGAGTGGATGATTGAAATTTAGGTAATAAAATATAGACAGCTTTATGGTCAGATATATGAGGATCGCATACACCTGTCGAGATAGAATCTGTAGATAAATTTGTTACAATATTGTCAAGACAGGAACTACTATATGCGGTAACTCTGGTGGGTTCATCAATACAGTGTCGTAAATCAAACATGGAAAATATATTAGAAATATCATTGATAGCAGATACACAACTTCCAAGATTCAAGTTTATATCCCCAGCAATTATAATACTCTTGAAATCATTATATAAAAAATTTAACAAGTCAATTAAGCTTTGCTTAAAAATATTGATATTTCCCGATGATGAAGATCGGTACACCGATACTACGACACAATTTTGGTTAATAATCTGAACGCCACAGAATTCCGCATGGACAGGAGTACAATATCGACTAAGATCTAAAGTCTTAAGTTGTAAATTGCAAGAGCCAAATATAGCCACTCCCCCATGTTCAGTACTTCTATTTCTGCAAAAGGAAGACAACAATTTGTAGTGTCCTAAATTGATTGATAATAATTTATCGTAATCTAGCCAATGTTCTGATATACATATGATATCAAACGGATTTAATTTTAGAAATACGAGAATATCATTTATTTTATTTGCCAGGCCCTGAACATTAAGGGAGCGTATAGATAAACTATTTTTTATTTCTAAGATATTAGCCTGATGCAGTGGGTTCTTGCATTCTTCGGGATAGAAAAAACCGGTTTATAGTTACCCCTTGAGGCCATATGCTACTGTTCAGTAACAAATGTGCATTCTCAGCTGACACTGACACTTTGAATGAAGAGTACTTCTGCGGGTTGCGGACCGATAGCTTCATCACATCAACATCAGGCACAAATTGACACAGATATTGCTTTAAACATGTTGCATCTGTATTTGATTCCAAATTAGTAACATGGAAATGCCGCATTGGACTAACCACCGTAGCTTTAATGGGACATGCCTCAGTGTTGGACAAGCTACCAGTGAGAATTGTCCTAGACTTTGTACCAGGTCGTCCAGCAGGCTTCTTATACTTATTAGAAAAACCATTTTCAATTGAAGTAGCTGTTTCACAGACACGATGTGCATTGGCACCATGGACCGCAGCCGACACTTGGGATGCGGTGATGATAGTTTTCGAGGATGATGGACCCGCTTCATTCGCAGTAGTTTTAGCTCTGATGCTATTATCTTTGCTCACCAATGGAGGTTGTTTCTCTGGCACTATCTTAGTATGACGATCCTCCACAGGCGTAATTATAGGGTCCACGTTTGTCATGGACGTTAATAAAGCTATTTGGCCTTTCAGGGCCTCTATCGCAATGCTTTGATTTTTAATTACTAACTCCATTTGTTTTATGGAAAAATCTTTTTGCTTGACAATTTCTCGGAGATGACTAACTATTGGATCCTCAGTATCCGATACTTTGTTTGTTTCGGGGACTAACGTAACAGTAGGTACCACCAGAGGTATTGCAGAAATATCCTCAGGACAGCAGTTGACTTTATCGCTATCGATAAATGTAATATATTTACATTTCTTTTGAAGCTCCTTTAGGCAGCTCTTATGAGAGACTGTACCGCATCTTATACAGGTTATCCCATTTGGGGCCGGATTTTTACACCGCTTACACACTTTTAATGCATCCTGATTACTATTTCCTTCCGCCATGTCAATTATGTAAAACAATTCACCAACACTGCAGCGAATATAAGGCGACCCTTGGTGGAATAACACCAACAAACAAGAACTTGACTTTGGTGGAACGGTAAAACGGCTACAGTCGTCTAGTCCACTTGAGTCACAGATGTTAAACACTTGGCAATTTTATTGTTTTGGGCCGATAACGGAGCTCGACTTTCGACGCAGGTACTTTACTGCACTATTTTTTGTTGTTTTATACACTAGATTGTGTTTAAAATACGCGATGCAGATATTAATTAATTATTGATCAAGTGAATATGTATGTATGTGGATACGATATCACACGTTATTGTAGCAGTTTTGTACTTTTTCTACTTTTGTATGTCCGTTGACCGATACGACACTTAAAAACCAACAATGTGCTTGGAGACCCGGGACCGACCGAAAAACACGTCCACACGCGGCGACGACGAAACATAATAATAATAATAATAATAATAATAATAATAATAATAATAATAATAATAATAATAATAATAATAATAATAATAATAATAATAATAATAATAATAATAATAATAATAATAATAATAATAATAATAATAATAATAATAATAATAATAATAATAATAATAATAATAATAATAATAATAATAATAATAATAATAATAATAATAATAATAATAATAATAATAATAATAATAATAATAATAATAATAATAATAATAATAATAATAATAATAATAATAATAATAATAATAATAATAATAATAATAATAATAATAATAATAATAATAATAATAATAATAATAATAATAATAATAATAATAATAATAATAATAATAATAATAATAATAATAATAATAATAATAATAATAATAATAATAATAATAATAATAATAATAATAATAATAATAATAATAATAATAATAATAATAATAATAATAATAATAATAATAATAATAATAATAATAATAATAATAATAATAATAATAATAATAATAATAATAATAATAATAATAATAATAATAATAATAATAATAATAATAATAATAATAATAATAATAATAATAATAATAATAATAATAATAATAATAATAATAATAATAATAATAATAATAATAATAATAATAATAATAATAATAATAATAATAATAATAATAATAATAATAATAATAATAATAATAATAATAATAATAATAATAATAATAATAATAATAATAATAATAATAATAATAATAATAATAATAATAATAATAATAATAATAATAATAATAATAATAATAATAATAATAATAATAATAATAATAATAATAATAATAATAATAATAATAATAATAATAATAATAATAATAATAATAATAATAATAATAATAATAATAATAATAATAATAATAATAATAATAATAATAATAATAATAATAATAATAATAATAATAATAATAATAATAATAATAATAATAATAATAATAATAATAATAATAATAATAATAATAATAATAATAATAATAATAATAATAATAATAATAATAATAATAATAATAATAATAATAATAATAATAATAA
Organism: Monochamus saltuarius; assembly: GCA_025584915.1. Taxonomy (NCBI): domain Eukaryota; kingdom Metazoa; phylum Arthropoda; class Insecta; order Coleoptera; family Cerambycidae; genus Monochamus; species Monochamus saltuarius. The sequence continues at coordinate 27,272,251 of CM046722.1, forward strand.
TAATAATAATAATAATAATAATAATAATAATAATAATAATAATAATAATAATAATAATAATAATAATAATAATAATAATAATAATAATAATAATAATAATAATAATAATAATAATAATAATAATAATAATAATAATAATAATAATAATAATAATAATAATAATAATAATAATAATAATAATAATAATAATAATAATAATAATAATAATAATAATAATAATAATAATAATAATAATAATAATAATAATAATAATAATAATAATAATAATAATAATAATAATAATAATAATAATAATAATAATAATAATAATAATAATAATAATAATAATAATAATAATAATAATAATAATAATAATAATAATAATAATAATAATAATAATAATAATAATAATAATAATAATAATAATAATAATAATAATAATAATAATAATAATAATAATAATAATAATAATAATAATAATAATAATAATAATAATAATAATAATAATAATAATAATAATAATAATAATAATAATAATAATAATAATAATAATAATAATAATAATAATAATAATAATAATAATAATAATAATAATAATAATAATAATAATAATAATAATAATAATAATAATAATAATAATAATAATAATAATAATAATAATAATAATAATAATAATAATAATAATAATAATAATAATAATAATAATAATAATAATAATAATAATAATAATAATAATAATAATAATAATAATAATAATAATAATAATAATAATAATAATAATAATAATAATAATAATAATAATAATAATAATAATAATAATAATAATAATAATAATAATAATAATAATAATAATAATAATAATAATAATAATAATAATAATAATAATAATAATAATAATAATAATAATAATAATAATAATAATAATAATAATAATAATAATAATAATAATAATAATAATAATAATAATAATAATAATAATAATAATAATAATAATAATAATAATAATAATAATAATAATAATAATAATAATAATAATAATAATAATAATAATAATAATAATAATAATAATAATAATAATAATAATAATAATAATAATAATAATAATAATAATAATAATAATAATAATAATAATAATAATAATAATAATAATAATAATAATATGTTTGTTTTGCAATTCATTGTTTTGTTATTTACCGTTTTGTGTACTATTTTATTTATTTATTTATTTATTTATTTATTTATTATAGACATTAAAAATGACTGCATTCATCTTACAATGGAACTGTAATGGTTGCAAAACACATTATCCAGAGTTAAAGCAATTACTGCTGAATCACCGTCCTCTAGTGATTTGTTTACAAGAAACTCATTTTAAACCAGATGAGAATTTCAAATTACGAACTTATAATTCCATCAGAAAAGATGTTGTCCCACGATCCAGGGCAAGAGGTGGCATTGCAATATTTATCAGAAACAACATTCCTATAAGAGAAATACAAATTCAGTCTGAGCTACAAGTCGCAGCCGTTCAGATCGAATACCCTTACAGAATTACGATTTGTAATATATACCTTCCCGATTCCAACTGGAACATTAACGATCTGAACATTATTGTATCTCAATTACCGGCACCCTATCTATTATTAGGAGACTTCAATGCTCACAATCCGCTCTGGGGATCTGAGACAACTAATGCACGTGGAAGAACTGTCGAACAATTTATAGATGAAAACGGGCCCGTTCTTCTTAATACTGGAGAAAATACCTTTTTAAATTCAAGATCAAATAATTTCTCAGCAATTGATTTATCATTATGTTCTCCTCAACTAGCAACACGGCTAAATTGGAATGCTCTGAATGATTTCTTTTTTACAGACCACTGTCCTATTATTATTGAAACACCAACAAATCTTGTAAACAATAACGCAAACTCAAAGAAATGGAAACTATCTCATGCTAATTGGACTTTATATTCAGAAAATTTAAAGCTTCCTCCACTTGAAGACGATGTTAACTCCTCACTAGACAAATTTACAGAAACGATCCTAAATGCCGCCAATCGCCATGTTCCAAAGCAAGACGGTTATCGTCCAAAAAAGTGTGTTCCTTGGTGGAATGAAGAAATAAAAGTTGCAATACGAAACAAAAAGCAAGCTTTAAATAAATTCAAACGGCACCCCACCAATGAAAACATGATTATATTTAAACAATCCAGAGCCAAAGCACGTAGAGCGATTGTTTCTAGTAAACGAAGTTCTTGGCAGCAGTACATAACAACCATTACTAAGGACACCCCTTCCTCTGAAGTATGGAAAAAAATTAAGAAAATATCGGGCAAAAATTTTTCAGAACCCCCTCAAGTACTTACTGATAACAACCAAATAATTAATGATCCAAATGAGATAGCCGACGTTTTTGGTAGATACTTCCAACACATAAGCAGTGACGATAATTATGACCCATCTTTTTTACTGATTAAGCAAAACTCTGAAAGTGAATTAGACTTCTCAGAAGAAATACTGTCACCTTTCAACATCACTTTCTCTATTGAGGAGCTGGAAAACGCTTTAGCTGCGGTAAAAAAACCGTCACCAGGTCCGGATACAATTCCTTACGATTTTATAATTCATATGTCCCAAGAAGAAAAACAAATGGTACTAAATCTATATAATCAAATATGGATTAAAGGAGAGTATCCCAAAAAATGGAGTCAAGCAGTAATCATACCCATTCTGAAACCAGGAAAGGACCCCAGGCAGGCTAGTAGCTATCGTCCTATATCTCTTACATGCTGTTTAAGTAAGATTATGGAAAAAATGATTAATCTTAGATTAATTTGGTTGCTAGAAAACAGACATTTAATAGCAAATTGTCAAATGGGTTTTAGAAAATATAGATCTACACAAGATCATTTAATTTATTTAGAAAACTACATTCAAGATAGTTTTGCAAGTAGATCTCATACTGTAGGTGTATCATTTGACCTCGAAAAAGCATATGACTGCACATGGCGATATGGCATCTTAAAAAACATGCATGAGTGGGGCATAAGAGGAAGATTACCCATATTTATACGCAGCTTCCTTCAAGACAGAACATTTAATGTCCGTGTGAGTAACTGTTTATCTAATACCTACTGGATGAAGAACGGTATACCCCAAGGTTCAACTCTAAGTGTGACTCTCTTCGCTATTGCTATTAACAGCTTGGTATCAAACATCAATCCTGCCGTTTCAAAATGCCTATATGTCGACGATCTATTCATATGCTTTTCTGCACCATCAATGGACGATATTCAAACCACTCTACAGGAAACCATAGATAGCCTCACAGAAAAAGCCCACCAAAGAGGTTTTCGTTTTTCGGAAACAAAAACTAAAAGTATTCATTTTTGCAGACTAAGATCAGAACACTGTGAGCCTCAGTTAACACTAAACAACTCACAAATAAGCCATACAAATTCTGTAAGATTTTTGGGGTTATTGTTTGATAGAAAGCTAACCTGGAATTTGCACATAGTGGACTTAGCAACTAAATGTAAATCCGCTCTAAATATTTTACGATGTCTATCGAGTATAAAATGTGTAGCAGACAAAGAAACATTAGTTAACCTGTATAAATCTCTTATTAGGTCAAAAATGGATTATGGCTGTACAGTCTACTCTTCCTCACGTCCTGCACATCTCAAATTGTTAGACTCAATTCAAAACATCGGTCTGAGACTAGCTGTCGGAGCTTTTAGAACAAGCCCAATATATGCACTAGAAGTAGAAGCAGGTATTCCTTCACTCTCTTTAAGAAGAGAACAGCTGATGTGCAATTATGCAACTTCTATAAAAGCACAGCCACGTCATCCAAATTACAATATAATATACGAATCCGAAGTCGACATTTATAACACCAGACCTACAATTACTAAACCATTTAGGGCTAGAATAGAAACAGCTACAACTTACCCTGAAATATATCCTAAGAGACTTACCACAGAACCTTCCTGGCTATTTTCCGTCCCAGCAACACATCTGGAGTGCACTTCTTTTGACAAAAAAAACACTAACCCAAACATCTTAAAAAGTCATTTTCATAATATTCTTGATAATTATCCACTTTCGGAAAAAATATATACGGATGGATCTAAGACAGAAAATGGAGTGGGTAGTGCCTTTTTAATTGAAGAGGATATTTACTCATGGTCCTTACCAAAGGTATCCAGTGTATACACAGCTGAACTGTACGCCATATGGCAAGCTCTTCGTTTCTGTGAATTCTCAGCAAAAAATAATTTTCTCATCTGTACCGATTCGCTTAGTTCAATTCTAGCAATCAGTAATGCCTTCAACTCAGACTCACTAGTTCAAAATATACTTGAAACTTTATTTTCACTGAAAAAGTTAAATAAAAGCATTATTTTTATATTTACACCAAGTCATGTAGGCATTACTGGAAATGACAGAGCGGACAGAGCTGCACGTCTATCAGCAAACAGTCGTGAAATAAATGATGGAATACCCGTTAGAGATAAAGATATTATTGCAAACATCAAACACACAATTCATATAAAATGGCAGGAAAAGTGGAACCAGGTACAAACTGCATATAAAGTAATTTGTCCTAACATTAATACCCTTATAAGTACTCCTACAATAAAAATATCCAGAAAGGAGCAAGTGTTATTAACGCGTCTAAGAATGGGACATACTCATATAACATCATTTCATCTACTAAGAGGTCAAAGAGCACCTGAATGTCCCAGATGCAGAGTTACAATTACAGTTAAACACTTCCTGATAGAATGCCCATTATATCGACCACATCGAATCGCTGCTAGCTTAGATTGCAGTCTGCAAAATATTCTCTCAAATAACAGTGACACAATAAATAAATTAATGAGATTTTTAAAAATTAGTTATTTATATAAGAAAATATAATATAAATCACCTTTATGCGGCTAATGATCTCAGTAAACAAAAAAAAAAAAAAAAAAAAAAAAATAATAATAATAATAATAATAATAATAATAATAATAATAATAATAATAATAATAATAATAATAATAATAATAATAATAATAATAATAATAATAATAATAATAATAATAATAATAATAATAATAATAATAATAATAATAATAATAATAATAATAATAATAATAATAATAATAATAATAATAATAATAATAATAATAATAATAATAATAATAATAATAATAATAATAATAATAATAATAATAATAATAATAATAATAATAATAATAATAATAATAATAATAATAATAATAATAATAATAATAATAATAATAATAATAATAATAATAATAATAATAATAATAATAATAATAATAATAATAATAATAATAATAATAATAATAATAATAATAATAATAATAATAATAATAATAATAATAATAATAATAATAATAATAATAATAATAATAATAATAATAATAATAGCAAATGAAGAAGAAAAAACTCATTGCATACTGAAGTTCATTTTAAGAACAGAATTGAAAAAACTAATATAAAATATTTTTTTTTTAATCAACATGATCGAGAGCGGCTAATGACCATTAGATGTCGTTGCCGCTATAAAAAAAGAAAAAAAAAAAAAAAAAAAAAAAAAAATAATAATAATAATAATAATAATAATAATAATAATAATAATAATAATAATAATAATAATAATAATAATAATAATAATAATAATAATAATAATAATAATAATAATAATAATAATAATAATAATAATAATAATAATAATAATAATAATAATAATAATAATAATAATAATAATAATAATAATAATAATAATAATAATAATAATAATAATAATAATAATAATAATAATAATAATAATAATAATAATAATAATAATAATAATAATAATAATAATAATAATAATAATAATAATAATAATAATAATAATAATAATAATAATAATAATAATAATAATAATAATAATAATAATAATAATAATAATAATAATAATAATAATAATAATAATAATAATAATAATAATAATAATAATAATAATAATAATAATAATAATAATAATAATAATAATAATAATAATAATAATAATAATAATAATAATAATAATAATAATAATAATAATAATAATAATAATAATAATAATAATAATAATAATAATAATAATAATAATAATAATAATAATAATAATAATAATAATAATAATAATAATAATAATAATAATAATAATAATAATAATAATAATAATAATAATAATAATAATAATAATAATAATAATAATAATAATAATAATAATAATAATAATAATAATAATAATAAAAATAATAATAATAATAATAATAATAATAATAATAATAATAATAATAATAATAATAATAATAATAATAATAATAATAATAATAATAATATTCGACTTTATTGCTTATACAGTTATACAGGTACATATATCGACATAATAGTAAAAAAAAACGTAAAGCAAAAGGCGAAGTTCAATTTATTTTACAATAAACTTAACCTTAATCATTACTATGCATAACTCTTAACAGTTCTTATTTATTTGATTTTATTCAACCTTGCCCTTACACAACAGGCATTGCCACAAACTAACTTGCTGTTCAAATAATATTTGCCTATAGGATGTCTTAAATTTTTGAAAAGAGTAACTTTTGAAAGAAGAAGGAATATCATTATAAATTAATCATATTTGATAGGTATAGGCTCGTCTAAAAATTTCTAACTTGAAGGATGGAAGAGAGAGGATGCCCTTATGTCTTACATTTATGTTGTGAACGTCTGAGCGGTAGGTAATTTTCCTATGCAGATATGTAGGAGTCTTGTTGACTACAATTTTATGAAATAATATTGCTGCATGCAAAATCCTCCTTTTAGACATATCTAACCAGTTATTATCTTTTACTTTATGGGTAATATGTTCCCTCCTACGAATACCATATATGAGACGGAGACAGTGTCTCTGACATTATTATTGTAGAGGGTGTCTACAGTATAACTGTTTCTGAGAAGAAACAATTTATATAAAGTTTTGCGAAGTTCACCATGAAAGCTTATAAATTGAAACAGATTACAGCAAAAGAGAGAACGCACTATGAGGTCGCGGTCTAGGCGCATCGCGGACCTACTAATGCAAACGTGTACACTTAAAATCATTAGAACCGCCTAGTGTGTTGTCTCCTTTATTTTATTTGGCACGACAGGTCGAAATTCTCCAAAAATGTTTACAGTGAGACCGCGACGCGAGCGATTTCAGTTCCCAACCTACTAGTGGAAACGTGCACATTTAAAATCATTAGAAGATGTTTTACTTGATGAGAACGGGAATAGCATGGTCCGCGATGCGCTTAGACCGCGACCACATAACATTTTTCCTTAATAGTTATAATTGGTTTTTACCCGTAATAATACTTTAAAGTAAAATAGTACAGTCGAGCAAGTCAGAAGTGCATAGAAAGCGACATAATATGCGACTGACGTTCTAAACGTCCTCAGCTAGGCACAATAAGTGGTCTTCGATTCGCCTGAACCGCGACCTCATAGTGCGTCATCTCCTTTAAGGAGAGAACGCACACTGAAGTCGTGGTCTAGATGCATCGCGGACCATACTAGTCTCATTCTCGTCTAGTGAAGAATTTTTTAATGATTTTAAATGTATAATGTAATGTTTGCACTAGTAGGTCAGGAGCTATATTCGCTTATGTTGCGGATCAACACTCTTTGGGAAATTTTGGCCCGTTGCGTCAAATAAGAGCTAATAAACATGCATCTTCCACAGAACATATTTTGACACCTAAATGGTACAGTAGAACAAGTGCATAGAGAACGACATATGTTCCGACGTATACAACCAGTAAGTCATTCGGTCATGCATTCCCGCTTTAAAACAAACTGTCCTAGTACTCCTGTCATCCCCTACAGTACAATAACGTCGTCAAGCCACGAAAGATCAGTGAATATGTAGCCACCAACGACTTCACGTCGACGTTGCAACCAGAATAAGTTCATCTTCCACCCCGTTAATGCTCCACAATTCTAGTGACTAGCGAACAGCCAACGACTTCTCGGCAGCGTTGCACCGCGATATTCTATGTGGTTCCAGCGAACGCTACAAATTCCTACAAAAAATAACCTCCAAGCCGGCCACCTACAACGGACAGCCAAGTAGGCAGGGCCGAGTGAAACTACAACTATGAGCTCCTGTTTTCGCCGCAAATACCAACGTAACGTACTATAAGTTACACGCATCTAGTTCCTATCAAAATATTTCGTTATTATTTCCTGTAGCTCCAGTCCTAGGAGAACAGAAGCCGCCAAATCATTTTATCCTAAATAAAACGATTTATTTTTAGGGTAATTATTTGTCGTTTGCTGAATTAGATACCGAGCCATTAAAAGTAACATTTTAAAGCTTTGGGATTTACGATTCCAGAGCCAGCTTGTATCAGAATGATTTTGCAAAGTCCGTGCTCAATTCCGGACAGAACGGTCCGCGATGCGCCCATGGGCGTATCTATGATTTTATCTTGGAGACAGTAAAGTTGTAAAGACTTATAACATCAACAGACTAAAGAACTAAACATAAATAAAGACTTTTGTCAAATAAAAGAAGTTAATATCCAATATCAATAATAAAATATAAATTAAAAATTTATACATTGCAGCAGTATTATAAAAATGAAAGATAATGGAAATTAAATTAACTTTTCTATTTTTTTACTTGCATAAAAATAATTGAAATGTCTAACTTAATATGTCTATGTATATGTAGAAGAGCAAGGATTTTTATGAACAGAATAGGAAAGAGAAAGTTTTGCTGGGGACGTAAGCATATTTAAAAATATTGTATTTTTCTAGATCAGAGGTATTTTCAGCATTCATTCATATGCAGCAACATCGAGCAAAATTACAGAATTTAGATTTGAAAGTCACATTAGTAAACGCTAAATATTAATTATAGAAATATATTACTTATTACACAATTTAATATTGTTTGCATGCGATTATCAAGTAATTCAAATTACAAATACTTCACCTCTGTTTTATTCGAAAATTATAAAGTAATGGATTTCATTTCAGTAAGCTTCTTGGGGGGTAATTACCCCATTACCCCCCATGGATACGCCCTGGATGCGCCTAGGCCGTGACCTTCGTAGTACATTCTCTCCTTTAGTCTCCAAACATCAGCTTAATTAATGCAAAATATATTGTTACTGGCTTTCTTACACCATTTCTTCTACTCATATCAACACAACTTTTACAGATTTTATTGATTAAGCAATTGTTATTAGTATGAACAATATTCACTTGTACTTCATTCATTTTCGTTTGTTCACTACTGATTGATAGTGTTTTAACGATTATACTGATATAATAATTGTTTGTTTTTATTACTTAGAAAAAAAATATTGGCATTACATCGGAATTTATCTCTGTGAAAAACATAGTTTTATGGGATTGAACCAATATTGGTTCTTGATTAAATTACAATATTTCACCATTATATTATGAACATTGATATACTTATAGTTGCAGCAAGAATTAAAACGACTTAAGCCACGGCTGACGTTACACAATTTTTTATAATTTTAACGTAAATTTCGATATTTGGTCGAGTAAAAAACAATCATTGTTTATAATTTAGTGCAAACATTTAGTGTAGTATATAGTTTTATTATTCTCAGTTACCGTTTCTTAAATATGTTCATGAAAATATAATGTATTATTCATTTGTTCGTATGACGTAAGTCATCTGAATTCTTACCACAGCTATAGGTAGGTACTTAACATTATTTAAAGTCATTGTGCCAATATGATGTTGGTTCATTGTTTTGTGCTTTCTGGTAATGTGTTCCAATATGTCAAAGGATTATGTATCGAAGCTTGTATAATAGTCCGTTTGCTCCTGTCAATCCTTTTAGATATATGTATAATTCATAACACAAAACAAATTAGTTGTGGTAGATCTTCCCTTGTAGAAACCTTGTTGTATTGAAGATATTTGATTGTTTGATGTTTAACTAATGAAAATATGTGTCCATGCAGCCGTCAAATGCAATAGAACACAAACAAACATTAATTACCTATATAAAGATTACTGAAATAATTCTTCCAGCGTATATTTCGCCAGTGAAGTTATCACAACCTGCAGATAATGAACTGTAACAAATAATTCGTCATAATCTCTAGATAGCGTTAATTTGATTTTCATGTATAATTATTTGTTCTGAGTTATACCATAACATTTTCATAGGAATAAAGACCAAATTAGTTCAGATAGTCGCAGACAAATCTAAAGTAATCTGCAAACTTGATTTTCTAAAATTGTATCAACATTGGTTTACGTAATCAATAAATCGATGGCAAATAGCATTAGCAAAAAATGATATAAATGCTTATCAACTTGATTCATCTACATATTAAGTGATGTAAATACATACATTATGCATATGAATAAATGTCAACCACATTCACAAATATAATCGTGTAGCATCAACAATAGGTACAATGAAACTTGCTATAGTGGTATACCTTTTCTGGTAAGTTTTATTTATGATATCAATACTAAAAAACTGTCCAGTTAATGAGTGCAAATTGTATTACTTTTACTACTACTTTAATTTTAAACATTATGTAAAATATTTAACACATTCAATCAGGTACAGAATTCTAACTATACAGGGTGATTCACAACTTATCCAAAAAAAATTGTTTATTGTTTATTATTGTGCTTTGATCACGTTACATAAAATAAATATGTTTGTAGCAAGTCAAAATAGTTACAATGTAGAATTAAAATTAAGATAGTTTACAAGACACATTAAAGCCTAAGAATAAAAAAAGTAAGTTAAAAGATACAGAAATACAAAATTTAAAACAATCAGAGTACAATAAGTATCAGTAAAGTGCTGAAGTGAGCTGTCACAGAGATCTAAAATGTTCCACAAATTCATCAGCAGACAATATTTTTAAATTTATATTTAAAGGAAGCAGCATTCATCTTTTAAAAGTACTTGGCAATAAGTTAAAGTAATTGATATTGAGCGAATTAGCTTCAGCTATACATAATCTGAAACGGTTATTTCTTATTAGATGAGCATTCCGGGTATTATAGTTGTGTACGTCAGACTGCTTGAGCATGATCGACTACCTCCCGTGAATTTCAACAAGAACCTGAAATAAGAATAACGTAAGCAAAGGCATTATTTTAAGTACTTTAAAGTACGACCTGCAATGATCCCGAAAACCAATGCCTGCCATTATTCTAATTGCCTTCTTCTGCAGACAAAAAATGTGTATAGCATGGGAAGAATTACCCCAAAGCAACAGTCCATAACTAATATGGGAATGAAATAGGGAAAAATATGCAACTTTTATAGTATTAATACTAGTTATTTTTTTTAACTGGAGTATAAATTGGTAATAGATGCGTCATGAAAAATTGAGTCAATATTGTAAAAAAAAATGTTTATAAAACTCTTATAGTTTCCGGAAAAAAATATTGAAGTTGTAGTATTACATCGCTTACTTTTACATCGGTGTATTCTCCTCGTTGTGCGCTGTGCGCAGGGCGCTCTTTCTCCACACGTAGTTCCAGACAGTTCACAGTTAATACTGAAACTTGATTTTAGTATTAACATTTTGGCGATAGTATTTACAGTAGTGTATCAAGTCTCAAAAATGACTCACTGGTATAGCAACTTGGAGTTGATGACAACACTTTAGCTTCTCGTCTCTGTGCATAACGATTTCCCGGTAGATATGTGCCAAATGCAACTACTTTTTCCACAGTAGTGCAATGCTAGCATGACAAGTACTAGGCAAATTGCTCAACAAGTACAAGGAATCTCGCACTCAACAGTGTGACGTATCATACACGAGGCTCAATTATACCAATACTAGTTCAAAACGGACAAGAACCAGAAACATTTGTGTTAGTTTGTAGAAACTGGGCAAGACGGACCCAAATGTGTTTATACGTCGGTGGACAAAATTTTTAACAGCAGGTATGTCAAATTATTTTATTAATTAAAACCATAAATTATTTGTATTAATTAAAATAACAGTATCGACAAAATCAGTTTAATTTGTTGATATAAATATAAAATTCTATTTATATATTTTCTTGAGAAATTCTTCAATTTTTTGTTCATCCATTTTTTATTCTACTTTGCCGCCATGCCGGTCGCTGATTGTATGCTTTGCCTTGGGCAAGGTCAGGTTTTATAGTGGGCCAGCTTCCAGTGCCGAGCAGAAGTGTATTTTTAAATCATTTCGAACTGCTTTTTTGTTTTTTCTTTTTTTTACAAAATTGCATTTTATGAGACCCCCCTAAATTTGTTTTGGATAGGTTCTGAATCACCTTGTATGTACAGTGTGTTCAAGTGTACAAGTTTGACCTAGGACTGCATGACTTGAGTCAAATTTTCTATTTTTATTATTCCGCCCAAATTATTCTTACGTAAATGCATGATATTACTTATTTTTAGTACTTTTTCCAAAAATCATATTAGTGACTTTTTATCGCAAATTTGACAAAAGTTTCAAATTCTTTAAAACCCTAATCCTGAATTTTATAATTATCTTTTTCACAAAACATTGAAGTTGCTGAAATAGCTAGTTTTTTCGTCTATTATAGAAAATATCAATTATTGAAAAGTCCTCAAAATAATCTAGGTACACTTTCTTTGTAATATTGTACAATAAAAAATATTCCATTACGGGAAGTCCAAAATATACTCATAGATTTCATATCTAAAAAATAATCTTAATAATTATTGATGATGGTACAGTATTATTCTTTCAGTACCGTAAATGCAGAAAATATCAGAATGTTTCCACAGACGTTTTCGTTTGGAACAGGATCGTCTGCGTATCAAATCGAAGGTGCCTGGAACGAAGAGGGAAAATCAGAGAATATATGGGATCATTGGATTCACAGTGATCCATCTCACATAAAAAATAATGACACTGCCGATGTCGCTTGTGATACCTACAGGAATATCTTAAATGATGCGTTTTATGTAGCCATATCAGAGGCTAAACATTACCGATTTTCAATACCTTGGACTAGGTAAATCAAAACAATTAATTCTAGTTAAAATAGTCACAGTAACATAAATTTGTAAATTAGTAAGATCTTTAAAATTATTATTTGATATAGGTATAGTAATTATCTGGGTTGTTATGCGGTGACCTTCGTAACTGGTCTCTGCCAGTTACAGAGTTAAGCCGCATACCATTAGCCTTAGCCAGGAGTCTTTGACCTGCCTTTGTTGTTCTCATGCTAGGTTCTGCGGGGGCAAACCCGCTATCGGTATCCCTGAGCATTCCCATGTATTGATTTCGGCTCCTGTTGTTAATATTACGACTGCTACGGTCGAAGCCTTTCCACGGATAATGGTGGTCTTCCAAGTTGTCTCAGACTATCGGTATCTTCAGCAATGACTCCGTAAAAGCTTAACCACGACAGAGAACTCAGTCGTGGTCTAACGGTTCTGCCTCCATAGAGCCTAGCCCGAGAACAACAAGGGCAGGTCAAAGGATTCCGGCTAATGCTAGGGATGTTCACTTTAATTCTGTTACTGGCAGCGACCAGTTACTGAGGTCACGACACAACAACCCGTAAAATCACTATCTATCAAATGAATCTGTAATATTAGCTTTTATTTTAATATGTACTAAAAATTTACAGAATTAAAAGAAAGGAAGATTTAACTTAAGTGAATTTTCTAATATTACCTTTAGAATTGATATCTGCATGTAGTTGACAGTTGAAACTTGTGAAGTGAATCTGTAAACATATTTTTACGTAACAAGAATGATAATTCTAATGAGAATGAATGAGGTCGACACATTAACCTATAAAGATAACAAAATTGGCGATAATCTAGATAAATATAATAGCAGATCTTGCTGGCTATAGAGGGAGTGACATGCCTCGGCCCACAAAGTATCTTATCGATTAGACCGGTTACAATCCTAAATTTTTAGGAAAGGTAAATAGCGTCCATTTAAATTGCTTGTAAAAAAATGAGTTACAGAAGGCATTCGTTAGCTTAGGAAATATGTCAATCGATGCTATCGATACTTTTGTGATCATAGAATCATTCAATTGTAACATACGCTGGTATGAGTCTAATAAAGAAATCGAAAACTTTAGGTTTCAAATATTTCTCCGAAATTATAAAATTATGACACTGACACTGACAAAGATTTAAAAAAATAATAATAACAAATTTTGACACTTCCTACTTGCCACTTCTACATCAAAATGAGAAGAGCACACTATATTGCGTACTTGTGGAATAATACAGTATTATCGGATTCAATTGAATTCGAATACAATACTGAACATTAACTGGCAGTAAATATGATTTTGTATTGTTTGAATGCCTGTAATTGTCATCATCTGTAAAATAGTTGTATCATTTTGGATAATGAGGATTCAAAACCTAATTTTCAATCTGCGACACTTGATTGTATATCTACATGATTTACTAATTTATTTAGGTATTTATTATTTGACGAGCAGTCCGAATATGATAGCGATGAAGATCCTGAAATTGAAGAGAATAGATAAGATACGAAATATGAAACCGATTAAAACAAATTTTGCTACAAATAAAACTTATTTTTAAAAATTTCTTACATAAATATATATCTTCTCAATTGACTTTGGGCATTTTAATTATAATTCCTAATTATAAATAAATACGGTGTGAAAATCAAGAGAAAAGCGGTAGGTCCACTTTGCCTTCTGACACTTTGTATATAGTTTAGAAGTTCTTCTAATATGTAATTGTTTTTGAGATGTTTGCAACTTCTGACAACTCTTTAGCTTCCACTTACTCCGAGGCATGTCGCTCACTCTATCCAGCTATTAGACTATTAGCACAATTTTATCTGAAAACAATATAGTAACAGTTTAAGTTTATCTATATACTTTACCACAGGATATTACCTACTGGATTTGCTGATGAAATTAATATGAAAGCCATTATTCACTATCAAGACTTGATGCAAATCTTACAATATTTCAATGTAACACCAGTAGTTACCTTATACTATCACGACTTACCCCAATCCTTGCAAGATATTGGCGGTTGGACAAACCCAGCAATGACCAAATACTTTGCGGACTACGCTCGAGTTTGCTTTCAGTACCTCCCTAACGTCGATCATTGGATAACCTTTAATGACCCAAGGGCGACCTGTAGAAAAGGATACGGAGAAGGAACTTTTGCACCAGGTATAAATTCAGACGGTGTCGGTGAATATATCTGCGCCTATACAATTGTGAAGGCACATGCTGCAGCTTATCATTTATATAAGGAGGAATTCAAACATTTGAAAGGTTGGTATTTTTTCAGCATGTAATTTTTAGAGGCACACAAAGCTTGGTATAAATAATAATGTAACCTCTATGTTGGGTTAACGTAGAAACACTTCACGTAGACAAACAAACTCTATTGTCACTTTTGATTACACAGGAAATATTCTTAAACAAATTTACAACTCTTTACTTTGACGTTTAGTCATTCGCACTCGACTGCTAAATATAAACTGACTTTGTCAGTGAAACCGATCCGGTTTTTAGGGTTCTAGAAGAATCACGCTGGCTGGTGTTTTACCCGTAGTTTCATGAATTGCTGATCGGTAAGCCAGTAAAACTGGAAGAAGGCAGGTATCCCAGTTGGTCTGTTTCTCGTTGAGTGCCGTCCTCAGAAAGTGTTCAATGGTACGATTGAATCTTTCCACCTTTCTGATTGTGGATACAGAAATGTAGTTCTGGTTTTGTGGATGCCTAGTAGCCCACAGACATTCGGAAATACTTCAAATTCGAAATTCCTCCCTTGGTCGGAATGGATCTCTCTAGGGAACCCATACCGGCATATACAATTTCAAATAAAGCTGCGGCTACGGTGACT
Organism: Monochamus saltuarius; assembly: GCA_025584915.1. Taxonomy (NCBI): domain Eukaryota; kingdom Metazoa; phylum Arthropoda; class Insecta; order Coleoptera; family Cerambycidae; genus Monochamus; species Monochamus saltuarius. The sequence continues at coordinate 27,288,158 of CM046722.1, forward strand.
GCTTTTTGATTAGGCAAGGTATATACAGGGTGTCTCCGTTTTTTCGTTCTTAACTTTGGGACATGATAGAGCGTGAAGAAATAATAGGAGTCTTTCCTATAACATTTTTCCCTATAGCGCTCCGTTTTCATGCTACAGGGCGTTCAACTCTCAAAAGTGAATTTGTCTGAAGTACATTTGTTATGTAATCAAGTAGTGACAATAAAGTTTTTTTTCTATGTGTAGTATTTCAAAGCTAAGTCAGTGTAGAGGTTCTACAAAGAAGAAGTTTAAAGTTGACAAGTGAACGCCGGTAAGGAGATCTAGAGCAACATAAATGGAGGAAACATTCAAATAGTTATTGGAAATGATGAAAGAAATGAAGAAGAGTCAAGATGAAATGGGAAAATGATGAACAGCCAGGGTGAAATGAAGAATAGCCAATACAAAAGGCTTAAAGAAGGCAATGAAAAACAGATAGGAAGAAGTTAAGACCAACAAAGTAGAAATTATGAAAAATATTATGGAAGATTAATAAGGAAATGAAAAACAGTCAAGGGAAATGAAGAGGAACCAAGAGGAAGGGAGAAATAGTTTAGAAGAAAAATAATCAGGAAGAGTTTAAAAAACGAAATTAAAACTAGTTTACAAGAAAACAATATAAGTTAAAAGAGGCAATTACAGTTAAATTCAATGAATTTGAGGAAACTGTAGAAGGAGAAATTAATCAATTGAAAAGTAATATATAGGCCAAAGTACAAATTGTGAAAGAAAGGCATGAAGAACAACCAGGATGAAATTAATAGCATCCAAGATGAAATGATAGAAGATTTGATAACGGAAATGAAAATCAATTAAGAGGAAATGAAGGCCAGTCTAGAAGAAATGAAAAATAATCAAGAAAACTTAAGAAATGAAATAAAAACCAGTTTACAAGAAAACAATAAAGAGGCAATGATGAATTTGAGGAAATTGTTAAAGAAGAAATTAGTCAATTGAGAAGTGAGGTATAAGAAAAAAATCAATGGACAAATTGTGAAGGAAACTACGAAGTTACAGAGCGAATTCTCAAATCAGAAATCCCTTAAACAATTGAAAGTAGCTGCCTTAGCAAATAATTTGTTAGAGGAAGAAAAAGTCATGTCACTAATAGTTGCTCTACGGGGTGAAGCTATGGAGATTTCAAGAATGCTAACCGAGGATAAATAAAATGATTGTCAAACTTTGACGACTGGAAGATTAAAAATTTGGATAGACCTAACTGGAATGACATTTCTAATAAATCTTTGTCTTTGAAAAGTTACTGGATGCTAGTAATACAGGATGGCGTTTTAAAGCGATATTGGAGAGTCCTAATGGGAACGAAAGGTTTTATCAGACTGTATTATCCCGAAGAAGAGTGACAGTTCTTTTTCATAGTAGCATAGGTGGCGTGCATTTAGGAAGAAATAAGACTTTGAACAAAGTCAAAGGGCCATTTTATTGGCTTAAAAGTCGTTCCAAAGTGGAAGAATGGTGTACTTGTACAATTAATAGAGAAGATTATGCAGTGATCCAAGAAAAAGGCAATATTACGGAAGCTCACCTACTTGTTTATGAATAGCTTGTTAATTATGTTGCTGTTAATTCTCAAATATATAATTTTCGAATACCATTATTTTAACGTTTTTTATTGCCTGCTATATTCGATTTGATTCTAGATGCGTTCTCTAGACCGCAAAGCTTATCGTTTGAGCGATGTCAATACGAACACACACTAGTCAACGTATAGTTACAATGAAAAATTTATTCCAGGTAAAATATCCATAGCAATCGATATGCAGTGGTCGGAACCAGTTTCAACTAATGATACAGCAGCTGTGAAAAGAAGAAATGCCTTTGAGGTAGAATTATACAGAGTTAACTATGACTAAGTACAAAAATTTTAACCACGTGTTCAAGGAGGCCTAAAAGACAATAAAAAAATAGTTAAAAATTTTAGCTTGATATTTAAAAAATGGGGTTAACCCCTCTTCTCCTACGCAAAGTCGGTGTCTATGATAAGCATCGACTGAGATGGCTTAGATCCATATATAAAGCTTACATCTGTCAACAATGTCAACTACCATGCGTTTTTTTGCAGCGTTTCTTAATGCAGAAATGACAAAATTAATATTCTTATTAGTAATAATACCTGATAGGTAGGTAACAGTTAATCCAGTTTGCTGCAGTATTTTGCATTCGTTTTTTATTATTTCGTTACAAACTAGTAAAACTACATTTTTTACACTTTATAAAACGTTTACAATTAAAATAAGGCACTAAAAAACTGAATAAGAACACAAAACTACAACGTAAACACATGAATTAAATTATGTCATGATAGCGAATTTTACCATTGTCTTTCTGTTTGTCTACTCTGACTCTGTAAACTTCAAAACGTGCAGCAGACGGGTCGCATATGCGGTGTTAAATAAGGATTTAATATAATATAAAAAAAATTCGCTTTGTAAACAAGTTTCGAACTTTTCTGAAGGGTGATTCCGTTAATTCTTAATTTTCTCTATCCTGTCTTAAAATATTTGTACTTAGTCATAACCCTGTATATATCTATAATATCATTTTCAATGTTTTGTTATCATAAAGCTCTGAAATTGTTTTTAATTATTACATTAATATATTTATATTTTTGAGTTCAATAAAACATTAATATATACATATTCATATATTCTTAAACATTTTAACACATACTTTTTAGATACTGTAAAGTTAACATAAATTCCTATTCCAAAAAAGCGAAGATATATCATTAATATTAAGAGCAATATATATGTTTTCTTCCAGTTTGGCTTATACGCTAATCCCATATACAAAGGAAACTGGCCCCAAGAAGTTATAGACAGAATTGATTACAGAAGCGAAAAGGAAAATTTTACGAAAAGTCGCCTCCCCAAATTCACAGATGAAGAAATTAATTATATTAATGGTACTGCTGACTATATGGCAGTAAACCTATTTTACGCAAATATCGTGGAAGATGTCGAAGAAGCTGAATTTGGTGATCCCAGTTACTCGAAAGACATGAAGGCGAAGGTATATTTGAATTCAAGTTGGGATTTGGCAGTCAATGGACAACCAGTACGTATGTAGGAATTTCACGAATAACAAAATTTAGACAAGTTCATCACGATGTGAATAAAAGATTGTTAACTGAACAACACCAATGCATATTTTTAAACATCATACAGAATGTTTTTTAGATACAATATTACTAATAAATGCTTATAACGGATATAATATAAAAATCTGTTGGAAGTTATAAACTATAGGTATTATGATTAATCTTTATGTTTCGCAAGATAGATAGTACTAGAACAAAACTGAACAAATCAGTTCAAAATATCCCGATATCTTAATAGATATTAATCTAATATATAAAATTCTCGTGTCACAGTTTTAGACGCCATACTCATCGGAAACGGCTTGACCGATTTTTATGAAATTTTATATGTATATTTGGTAGGTCTGGGAATCGGTCGTAATATATTTTTCATACCCCTAAGTGATAAGGGTGGTCCACCCCAAACATTTTTTTTATTTATTGGACAAAAGTTTTAATTTATATTTTTTATGATGTGGCATTAAAAAATACATACAACCCTTAATTTTCACCCTTCTATGACAAACCCCTATTTTTTAATAGCCACTAGATCAGTTTTCCCCGCCAGGCGTCTACCGGTGTCACTTCTCACCACAAACCTAGAAAAAATATAGACAGCGTCGGTTCATGATATAGGTCACGTGACAGGTGCCGCGTTTTCTATGGACCTAAGGTCCAGAAAATTGATATTTTATTTGCTTTATGTTGACGGTTGTGCAAATATGATGGCTGCATTGCAATATGAAATTAACTAACTTGCTGTCATTTTAAATGTCATTAAAGAATGTGACATGAATGTGACCAATCACAGTAAACAAATGAGATTCACGCTACTCACAACCAACGTAAATTGGCATAAAAACCAAGTTTTAGTGAATATGGACCTTTTAGGGCAGCTATGAATTAGCGGTGGCCGGCAATATGACACTGGCACAGTCTATATTTTTTCTAGGTTTGTGCTTCGCACCCAGTAAACAGCACGGAGTAGGGATGAGAACGAAGCCGACTACCAAAATATTCACTAGAAATAATTCATATCGCAAAACAACGTTTGCCGGGTCACTTAGTCATAATATAAAATTACCGTCTCCGTCTCTCCACATAGGGAATCGATAACAATTTTTTTATACTACACAAAGTATTCAACTAAAAATATGAATTCAGTTGTTAGAGAAAGCATTCAGTCATTCACTAATTTAAAGTAATTCACAGAAACATGAAAAAGGCAACACATAAATTGAAATAACAAAACATAAAAGTAGAAAGTGAAAAAAGCACGCAACAAAAGCAATGTGAATAAATTTAGGTATATTGAAAACATTGCTTTAATTTAAATTGTGTTGTTTTAATTTCCAAACTCATAAAATGCGATTGAGAAAAAATTGTTCTAATTAAAAATAATACCAATATGTTTATATTATTTATCTATTTATTTATAGATTGTACCTTGGACTGCTAGGAAAACTTTGACTTGGTTAAGTTCATCTTTTAATAATCCTGACATATTCATTACCGGAAATGGCATACCAGACGATAATATTCCAGACTATACCAGAGTTAGCTATTTTCGAGTAAGTAAAAGTTAATTAGGTTAACTTTAACATTTATTTAAATATTTCAAGGATTACCTCAACGCGATACTTGATGCAATTATAGAAGATGAAGTAAGCGTAATTGGATATACAGCTTGGAGTTTACTTGATAGTTTTGAATGGACCGACGGATATAGGTAATAATAAAGATATTTGTTTTATTCGATAAATTAGTACGTGCAAGCTTCAACTGATATTGGTATACATCATGCAACCGCTTATCAGATCTGTGTGGTAAAACTTCTATTTCTTAGTTTAATTCAGGTCAAATATGTATTCACATTAAGCTACAAAAATGTGTAAAAATGTTTCTGCGTCCTCATAAATTTAAAATATACTCCAGTTTTTAAGAAAAAAAGTAAGCCAGTGACATTCCAAAAATTTCAAGTTAATTTTAAAATTTCCGATATGTTTTTGAAATGTATTCTTGTAAGATTTCCTAAAAATTGACTGGTTATGAATTAATTGAGAAATTAGCAAATACAGACAAATTATTAAGTGCCAAGTTACTATTTCGATTTGACATCATAAAATGCTATTGTTAGGGAACTGTAATTTTTCATGACAATAAATAGTTAAAAGTGTCACTTTTCTTATATTTAAGTATGGGTAAAAAAACTTATAAAATTGTAATATTTTGTAATTTCCTTATCAAGTTTTGTATCGAAAATTGTTATATAACAAACCTCACTTATTTTCATCGATAGAATATGCCGATGAAGTTGGTAACACCCTGTATAATATGTATAATTTAAGACATGATACCATACCAAAATATTTAAACAGAGTAGACCCATTTAGTGGTTTAACAGTGCCTCCGTAAAATTTTACAGACTATTTAATATATCTAGAAAATATTTTTGAATCCATTTTTTATTAATTTTTGTATTTACCATTGCGTCGGTGGATACCTTAACAGAATTTTCAGATGTAAAATTTGACAGCCCATGCCCAAATTTCCCATATATATATTTAATTTCCTTATACATTTACTTTTGCCGCTCACTGTACGAGTATACAAGAGTTTAGTTACGCATAAATTTGAGATATAAGAAAATAAAATCTAAGAATAATTGTAAATTCAACAACAACCAAAAAAAAACATCACATTATTTTGTTTCTTTTTGTTGCAGCTCCAAATTTGGTTTCTATTTCCAAGTTGATGGCAGTGCGATCAAAAGGAATAAACGATCTTTAAATTTCTACAAGCAGGTAGTTCGCAGTTTAACCATACCTGAAGATGATACATTTTGGACCACTGTTTCACCTACCACCCCTGATTCTTCCACAAACAGTGATTTGTCTTTTGCACTTCTATTAAGTATAATATTTTTATTTGTACTATTTTAAATTATTGATTGCATTTTAAAGGTATATACATTAAATAAGTATACGTATTTAGTTTACATACCTAGATACTTTACCTGAATCTCAAATGTTTCTTAATTGTCTCTTTGGCTTATATACATATAGTATCTAGTTTCATATAACAACACTGTATTAAATGTTTGATAGGCAGTATTATTGTTTATTATACATTATGTTATATATTTTATATTACCTATTTGTATTATATTTGTCGTTTTTGTGTGTTTTTTTTATGAAAACATTCAAACAATTATATTTAAATACCTCATGATTGCAATGAGCATTTCTTTGTACAAAGTATATTATAATAAGATTATACTAGGTGTCCGGAATTTGAATGCCTTCATTTTGCTGTATGATAAATTGTATCAAACAAAACATATTCGACTTAATTTTTTTTTCTGAGCAACGGTAACAGAATTATGACAGCAAATAAGACTTGTGTATGTGACAACGTGCCACATATACCATGTCAGGATTGTCAAGTCGTAATAATTACAAATAGATACACCTAAACATAGGTACTTACTGTAAATGATTTTCTTACAGCTCTTTTTACAACACAGAATAAAATGTGAAATAGTTACAAGTGTTCAAAGCGACTTATGTTGTTTGCGAGAAGCATTTAACGTACAAACGTTACATATCATGGAGCTAATAATGAAGACCAAAAGTGCAGACAATCGATTTAATACGAACTTGTAAATATCAGTAATCAGATATAATTCTTTAGTTCTGTTTAACTCGCCTTTGAAATAAAATTGTTTCCTACATGTCTTCTCAAAATTCTTAAAATAAAATCTGTTTAAAAATAAATATTTGAAAACGATTTTGTCAAATGCAGTCTTAGTGTCAAATTTTTGAATAAATTTTTGCGTACTTCGCAAAGTTTTGGGCAAAAAAAACTAACTTACGAAGCCGAATTTTAGTGAGGTTATTTGTGCAGTGCATTGAGCAACTTTTTGTGTGTGTACTCCATTGAAGGAAAACCACCAAGAAGACAAAGGGCTGAACTGAGTAGGCTCAAGACGGATGAATTGAGTAGTCTGTCGAGAAAATATCATAGGAACAAGAAAGAAGATAAATTAGGACTCCGGTACATCAGAACCGTAAGGATCGTACAACTTGAACACTAGTCTATAGGAGACAAAAAACTGAAAATTGCTTGGATTTTTGGAAAGAAATCTTATAGTATATCTATCGTAGAAAATAAGGACACATCAAATTTCAACCAGAGATTTTACGTTCGAAAATCTATCGGTGACGTTCGAACAGTTAAGAAGAACAAACAAAAAATTCAGAAATAAAATCCCAAAATGTTACCGTCCTGAAGTCTTGTTCAGTTACCTATAAAATCTAGAGTAGAGTAAAATTAAAGTCAATAAACTACACGAATTCAAATCAGCAGATTTAGTATTAAATTCCTTAGGTAATAATTTTAATTAGCTTGTAACTTAGTAGTAACAGTTTACGTATAAGTTTAATTTAAAACTTGTGTCTGGAGGAAGGTTATTGTTCTTATCTTCACTAATATATCAAGTTACATAGATACATTTAAAGTAAAAAATCAACCATTCTTAACAATTATTAATGATAGCTTTTCTAGATTTCTATCCTATAACATTAAACGCTATTGATATAGTAGATAGTTTACTGAACTCTATATATCATTTCGGTTTACCAAAAATTATAACTTGTGATAACGGGACCGAATTAAAAAATAATCTAATTGAAAAATTTTGTACTAAACACAAAATAACTATTCATTATACAACAGCCTACAATCCTAATAGTAATAGTCCAGTTGAAAGACTCATTCTACTTTGTTAGAACAACTTAGAGCATTAAATCTGGAACAACTAGATAAGAATGTAAAAGCATTAATAAAATATGCATTAATTGGATATAATAATACGATTCACGCAATTACTACTCCTTTTCAAGTAACAAAGGAAATCAGATTTTAACAGAACCCTTTAATATATCAGATGAACAACTAATTAGCGAATATTTGGACAAACATGCTCAAAATATAAGAACCTTAAATACTATTGTTAATCAAAATAATCATAAAGCTAAACAAAAAATAGAAAAAATTAATGAATGTCGAAAAGAACCTGAATCCATTGATACCGAACCGATGTGTATTTATAATCAGACCCTAGAAATAAAATTCTACCAAAATATAAAGCTATAACTGTTATTCATGATGAAGATAATAAAATTAAAACAGAAAAACGTACATATTACAAATCAAAAATTAAACCTTAGAGAAAAATTAAGAAAAAAATCTGTTGTTGCCGACAATGCACATTCTCCAGTCCCTGGCCCTTCTCATGTTAATAATTAGTTCAATACATTTAATGGCCTTCACATGTCAATTCAGTATTAGGTAATATAAAAAATGCAATCATGTTTGCACAACTTAATCTATTACAGCCATCTATAATGTCTCTTGAAAGTTTAGAACTATTAATAAAAAAGATAAAACCATGTTTACCAAAATTTATAAGTATTCAGTCATACTATAAAATTGCTAGTTCACAATTACATTATAAAGATGACAGCATTATAATTGCTATACATTTCCCAATCTTAACGAATTTAGAATATAATTATATAAAGTTATTCCCTGTTGCAAAAAATAACCAAATATTAATTCCAAAAAAGCCTTACCTATTAACCCATCATTCGGGAGATTATTTCATGAATGAACGCCCAGAAGTGGAAAATATCTATATATGTCGCCCAGAAGACATCAATGAAGAACAAAACTGCACATCAAAATGAATAAAAAATCAAAATTATACATGTAGCAGTAGTAGGTTTCAATTGACCATTATTCAAATAATAAATCCTGGACATATTATAGTTGTTCCAATAGAAAATAAGTATTAAAAAAATCATGTATACAGAATGGATTCCTAAACATTAATCAACCATCATTAATTACAATTCCTGAAAATTGTTCAGTTACTATAGTCGTAAATAGATAAGAATAAAAAAATACTAAAACGTGGACCGCTTAAGTACAATTTGACTTACCAAAAATTGAAATTTTTGACACAAATATTCCAAAAATGGAACATGTACATCTACATGATATAAACTTAGAAGAAATATCAAATCTACAATCAACTCATAATAAACTAAAAGTAGAATGTCCCGATCATTTTGAAAGAAAAGTAAATCCATTATTAATTATAATAAGCATAATAATAATATTCTTGCTTTTTATTGGTTATATAATAATTAATCATCGAGGAAGAATAATCAAATATTTTCGTAAAGAAGAAGAAGATCCAACCGAAGTGGACAACAGAGACAACCCTGGACAATCAACAATGAATCCACCCTTATTTCCAGTTTAAGAAAGGAGAAATAATGAAGACCGAAAGTGCAGAGACAATCAATTTAATACGAACTTATAAGTGTCAGTAATCAGATATAATTATTTAGTTCTGTTTAACTCGCCTTTAAAATAAAATTGTTTCCTACATGTTTTCTCAAAATTCTTAAAATAAAATATTTTTTAAAAGAAATTTTTTAAAACGATTTTGTTAAATAGCTGGTCATGGTTGCTATAAATTATTCCATTTTTATGCACTAAAGAAGAGCACTAAAGAAAAATGAGACGCGCTAGCCACAATACTACTATGACTAATATTACTTTTAGGTTAACAGCACCAGCTAAAAACTTCAATTGTTTACTACATTAATACTGATACAAAAAACAAATTACGTTACAGAGCTTTTACTTAACCTTAATTATACCTTAGTTTGTAATTTCGTAGCACAAATTTACAGTTTATTGAAGTAGTATTTTCAATTTTGAAATGAATTTGTGGAAAAACTATTCGTCTTAGACATTTTTTATAGTGTTTTTGTTGCTTTTGATCAGATATATAAACCCTTAAAATTACGGCGCTCATATTCCAGTCATCTTGTATATTCTTTGTATATAGAACTCAAGACCTACGCCTTTACTCTATTATTTTGTAACAATAACACCTTATATGTAATTTTAATATTTATCTAAATCAGATTAATGATGTTCATGGAATAAGTTCAAATGTACCTACTAAGCCCATATAATATTTATTTTCTTTCAATCTCAATTTGGTTAAATCTTATCAACATTATAATCGATAAATCAATAATAAATATAACGTACGATAAAAATATATAAATGATTACCGCATTATCAAATTTCAGTAACCGCAACTTCTATTACTACAGTAATTCACACACCATTTAAAAGTAGATAAAATGATCCTCATCGTAAACATAATACTACTGTTTTGGTAAGTTTTATACTTTAATTTCTATACTTTATTACTTAGTAAATACTTGTAACACTATTACAAAAATTATAGTAGATTCAAATGGATAACTAGCAGAACAAACGTTTCACTACATGTTTATAAAATAGGAAGGATGTCTATTGTCTATTGACAGATGTGTGTACATAAATACTATGAGAGATGTTCATTCTCAAATGTTTGGAAGTTAACAAATAGATTAGTTTTACAGAAACTGCATTTTGTCACAACTGTTTATGAAATAAATACACAGGTCCACAAAAAAAAAAGTGGTGTGTGCTGGGGGTCCCATTACATTTTTTCCATGTATTTTTTCCCGCTGAACACGAATCTGAAGTCAAAATGGGGGGTCGCACAGCAAATTTTAGAGAAAACCCATACGAACGATACAAATCACATCAAAAGTTTAAACAGGTCCAAAAAAAAAGTCATGTATGCTGGGAGTTAGACTATATTTTTCTATTGTATTTTTTCCCGCTGAACACGAATCTGAAGTTAAAATTGGGGGTTACACAGCAAATATTTGAGAAAACCTAAAAAATAGATAAAAATCACTTTCTCGTAATTTATTCTATATGATACTCTCTAAAACTGAAACAATGAGAAATGCTGTGAATTAGTGAATATTTACTATTTTACAGCTATTTTGGTATACTTATAGATGGTACATGGAAAGGTAAGATGGACAACAATTCAGGAGAATCTATAAAATTATAGCCAAAGCCAAATAATAATCTAGTAGGCCGTACTCGTATATCGGTAAGGAAGCCAGATATGACAAAAATATATATAAAGTACTGACATTATTTTGACTTCTCCTGTATGTCCCATCATTTTTGCCCATTAGTTTCTGTACACCCTGTATAAGAATTTGTTAATAGATGACCCTGTTTATTTTAAACGTTTCAGTGTTGCAAACGCAGATCCTAGAACTTTTCCAAATACTTTTTCCTTTGGCACCGGATCGTCTGCTTACCAAACCGAAGGATCTTGGAATGAAGAAGGAAAGTCTGAGAACATATGGGATCGCTGGATTCACAATGATCCAACACGAATAAAAAATAATGACACGGCAGACTTCAGCTGCCACTCTTACGAGAAATATGTAACAGACGTTTTTTATGCATCAAACATAGGCATACAACATTACAGTTTTTCCATACCATGGAGTAGGTAAGACAAAATCTGTAATATATGGTTGTTTAAAATTTGTCATATCGACTATAATTGTTGTAACACTTTTATAAGGTCATTTCGTAGACTACGTTTCATATTATAATTTAACAAGATTATGTTTATCATTATCTGAAATGATAGCTTCTTTTGGACAACACCAGAATCAGGTTGCCAATTGTCACGTGCAAGTGCGTTCCAACAAAAATAATTCGTTTTCAACCTTAGATCTATCTATGTAATTCTAAATCCTTTCAATTCGATGGATTTTATGCACAATATGATATTTGTTAGAAATATATGCAAATATTTCAAAAAATGGATAGAACATATATACCTAATATGCAAAATATGCACTTAGCATATTTGGATTACCCTAGTAATGAATGAAGATTTTTTTTGTATTTTATGCATAATAATTTAAATTCGTTACAATCACTAAGAAAAATGCAGTTCTGTAGGTTTTTGTAAGAGGTGTCCACGCCATTTTTTTTTATTTTAGAGTTTATATTATAAGAAACAGCCAACTAAATTTGATTGGTATGCATTATTAGTTTCCAGAGATATAAAAAAACTATATTTATAACAAAATTGTTCCAGACATATGTTTATTATTTTAATGGAATATATCTACCCTCACAGTTTCCTGTACAAAATTTGAGCCAACCTGTCTACCGATATACATTACTATTCTTTACCCAATAGTTCCACATACACTCACAAACAGTTTTAATTTTGCTTCCACGCCCTAAAAGAAATTCTATACCTTAGGATATTGCCAAGTGGTTTTGCGAATGAAATCAACATTAAAGCCATTATTCACTATCGCAACATTATAAAATATTTGGAATACTACAACATAACTACAGTGGTGAGCCTCTATTATCACGATTTACCACAGTCCTTACAGGATATTGGGGGTTGGACAAATCCGACGATGGCCAAATACTTTGCGGACTATGCTCGGATTTGCTTTCAATACTTTCCCAGCGTCAAATACTGGATAACTTTTAATGATCCAAGATCAACCTGTAGAAAGGGATATGGAGAAGGCACGTTCGCACCGGGTATAAATTCAGATGGAATTGGAGAATATGTGTGTGCCTATACAGTTTTAAAAGCACACGCTGCAGCTTACCATGTGTACAAGGAAGAGTTTCCAAATTTGAAAGGTAATCTTTGTAAAAATATTTTTCAATAGTTTATTTTCAGTTGTATCTACAGTGTGATTCAGTCATAATATTAATGTTAATTAAGAAATTAACTCGACCTTTCAAAAGATAAACAAATCACCACATAACAATCGGTAACACAACACTTCGGGGACGCTACAAATTTTCTGTTGAGCAACGTTGCCACTCAGGATGACATACATATAATAGCAGCATGTTCGGTACTCAAGTGATGAGGTACCTTTAAAAGTTGTTGCATTTTAAGGTATTTATTAAGCGTTTTGTCAAGTTCTGATCTAAATTTAATTCATCTTGCCCTCGTAATGCAAGGTCAAAAGCTCCGCAAAATTATATACTGTAAATAATTTTAGATAAAACATTAAAAACATACCTATTTTATGTCACCTTTTCGTTATGTTCTTGAAAGCAGAATCAAGTTGAGCTCGTACGTTGATATTCCCAAATAATGCAAATCGTATTTGATTATGAATATGAATCAGAATCAAATCCATTACTCATGATCAGTAGGTACCTACTAACTCAGACAGACAAACACGGAAAACACAGATGTATATGTCTATTAAAATGTTTTTTATAATTTTTTCCACAGCTCTGTTCAGCAGAGGATAACCGATGTCTTTCACTACTTCACTTTACCCAACTTGAATTGCATTTTTATTTAGGCAAATAGCAAATTTTATTAATAATTGTAAACTACACAGGCGACACAAACACACGAAATTCACCAACCTCTACCACGCAAAAATAATGACTGATGGATGAAAACGGGAGAGAAGTCGGGCCGCATGCATCTGTTCTATATCGAAGGCGGGCTCTCTTGTTCCATATTGAAGGCGTGCGCCGATATTTTTGGCGGTGTTGGTGGTCTAAATGATTTGGGACCGAGGGGTACTATCCCTCTTTGCCCTGCCTCATCGCTGTAGACCTGGACAGCCTCGCTAAGGTGGACCTCATCCATCGTCTACCCCGACCACAAACGTGGCCAGTGTAGGCGCTTTGTGGGACCTCCTCTTGTCCTGGCATAACCCTCGCCTGGCGCTCTTCTGTCATCAGGTTTCTTTCTTCGCCGGCTGAGTCTGACCCCCCCGGGGGGTAGTCGTCGCTGGGAATGGGTTTTTTATGGGGTGTGGGTCCTTTGTAGCTAAGGATTCACCGGCCCTTCGGCCTTTGGCTCGGTATCAAGCCCTCGGCTTTTGCGGGCCGGTACAAAGGTAAAGGTATCAAGGTAAGGGTAGGGTTTTGTTTTGTGTCTTTTCTTGATTTCTGGTCGTGGCTGTACCTGAAAAAAAAATTTGCGGGGAGGGGGAAGTGGTTAGTGTTCGGGCGGTCACCCCGGGTCAAGAAGTAAGTGTCTGGGTCTTTTGTGTTTGTCTGCCACGTCAGGTACATAGTCAACGGCTTTTCGGAGGAGGGAGTTGTCTCGTATTGTCTGTGTCATGTTTGTGTATTTTAGGTCTGTGTTTCGTAAGTACCAGAGCGCAGCGGTGGTCGTGCGTAAGGCTATGTTTTTCACAGCCTGTAATGACTAATGATGATGTGGCTCTTGGCCGCATGGCCCCACGGCGTGGAGGCATAGGTTAGCTGCGCTTGAAGTACCACCTTGTTAAGCGTTCGCTTATTCCTTAGTCTAAGGGTGTTTCCACCCTTGAGTAAGGGATAAAGCTTCGCCCTGGTGATCCTCGCCCGCGCCACCGTCTCCACGATGTGCGGCTTCCACCTTAGACAAATCGTTACGCCCAGGTATCGTGTCTGTCGCTCCCAAGAGATGGGATCTTGGGATAGTGTGAGTTCGTCAAGGTCTAGGTCTCGCGGGAGCCTGCGTCTAGTAAAGAGCAGGGCTGCGCTTTTGTCTAGCTTAATTTTGACTTTCCTCCTGTTGCACCATGATTCAAGTTGGTCTAAAGAGGTTTGTAAAAGTCGTGTCGTGTATATCGAAGGCGGGTTCGCCTGCATAGAAAAAGGGACTCGAACAATGTTCGACTTATTATTCCGCCAGTAACGTATTAAACGGGAATTTGAACTGCCAACTTTTTAGCTGTGCTGAGTATGTCGACTATAGCGTATCTGATGTTGGCGTTGATTACTGTGGTTGACATTTATTATAAAATTCTCATAATTTTCTATTGACTACACCGAGTAATGCAAATGTAATTATTGCTTGCATTAAAACAAGGTTAGTGACATAAATACGGTAGGTTAAGATTCGGATTGAGGAATTCTTGATCACTGATGTCTCGGACTATTTTTTGTGGACAGCACGAGGGTTTTTATTACTGTCTGTATTTAAATACAAAAAACGTTTCAGCCTCTCTTAATAATTTAACCTAGTGAGTATTGGAGTTTATTTCACTATGTATGTAATGAAATGTGAAAATGTTTATTTTGATCCGTTAGAGTTTTGTTTTTTCAATATCAAATATTTTTTATGTTGAAACTTAATATGTTAATTGCATACTTTTAAAAAATAATGTATAGCATTAATTACATAATATATTACAATAAGTAGGTACTATAGGAAAATATTTAAATTTGGCAACGTAGCGTTAGGCCGACACCAGTTGAATAGCCGGCAGCAGTTAGTGACAGTCTGAAAAAGAGTTTTAAATAATAATTTGAAAATATTTCTTTCCGGCGTAAATATGCATTTAATTTTCGTATTATACTCATTTTTCCATATTTTCTCTTAAAATGAATGACATTATGACTGAATCACCCTATATAATAGTAAGATTTAAAAAAACCATCAAGTACTATTACTAGAAAATTATTGAAAATGCAATTATTTTATTCTTAGAATTTCATAATAGATTTTGCCTGTCTTTTTCCAACATTTAATATGTACAGAGTGTCCACAGATCGGCGCCGTAGATATCAATTATACAAAATGTTCGGAGCAGCAGGTGATAGATTGCAATGCTGTCGTTACAGTTTTAAGGATTTACTGGGAAACGTCAATTCTTTACTTCATTAATACTGATACAAAAACAGATTACATACAAATTACAGAAGCTTTTACTTAACCTTAGTTGTACCTTAGTTTATAATTTCGTAATACAGTTTTGTATTTTATTGCAGTTGTATTTTTGAAATGTATTTGTAGAATAACTATTCGTTTTAGACATTTTTTTCATAAGAATGGTTTTGTTGTTTTTTGTCGGATATTCAGGTACCTTTAGTATCGGCACTTATATCCCGTATAGGTAGCATATTAATTAAAAATTAATACTACCACTAATAGGTTTGAAACTGGTAGGTACTTACCAGTCTGGTGATTCTTGTAAATGATTTTAGGTATTTACTAGGTATTGGAAGTGTAATTTAATACTAATAATAATAATATCTCTACCCCTCATGCTAATCACGAGGATTAGCCCAGAAGTCGAAGACTTGTGCGGGAGAGGGGGCGGCATATTATTATTAAGCAGGCCGTATTTGCGCCCAGGAACGACTTACGTTGGTAGGCTTTAACCACCATGCAGGAATGAGGGAAACCTGGAAAACCTCATTAATTAGGGGGGTAGTCAAATGTCATCCGGTATCAATCTCTCACATTGACCCAAGCCAACATTCTTCCACCCTACCATTCCCGCAGAGAGGGTGCCAATCTCTCCACGAATATAGCTTATATACGGTCTACCGGCTGCGGGAGTCGAACCCACAGCGATCCAGTCACCTCGATTCAAGTACTGACACCTTAAACCGCGCGACCACTAGACCGAATCATAGTATTAATTTCCAAAAATTTCCAGTTTTTTCCTAAAATTAATAATAAAAGCGATATTTGAATTTAAAGTACAAAAGTGCAACTTTTAATTTTATAAAAAAAAGTTGAAAGGAGCATTTACATAATTTTTTTAATATAACCGTGTTTCATTTAAAAAGTACTTTTTCATAAATATCTCGCCACGTGATATTCAATTAATGTTTTAATTTTAAGAAAAAAATTGAAGGAACTTTTTTATTCGGTTTTTAATGTTTAATTCAACAATTCGGACAACAGTTTGACATCAGTGTCAACAACTGTTTCCAAAGCCTTCTTTCACTTTTGTAGTTGAATTTTATTGAAATATCTCAGTTATTTTAGATTATTAAAACTTTAAGAGAGCTTATTTATTCAGGTTTTAATCAAAATCCGATAAGATAAAAGTATACAGAGTGCTTAGCTTTAAAAATACGTCCTTTTGTAAATATCTCAGAAACGGAATGTTCAATTGTTTTTCTGTTTTCATCACGACCAACAGAAAAAATCATACAACTGTGCTTAACCGACATCGTAGCAGTAATAAGAAATTTGGTAATATTATCCACTAAATTTGATATCGACTGTTTGTAGTCTTTAAATTAACTAAATGTTATATTATTTTCCTGTTATTTCATATTTAATAACTGTTTTAGGTAAAATTTCTATGGCTATTGACCTGATGTGGTCTGAATCAACTAAATATAGTGACACGGCTGCTGTAAAGAGAAGAAACGCTTTTGAGGTATTATTCTGTTCTAATAACTATTAGATAATTTTTATAGCATGCAGTGTATTTGCAACTAGGCATTATCTACAATTGTTAATTGAAAGACTGTATTAGATGGCAGATCATTACAAGTAATGAGGCCAGAACATTACAAGTAATTGAAGGAAATGAAAATGCAAATTTAGTCCAGTAACCTTGTCTCCTGAAAGGGGGGAACCTTGCGTCAGATCCGGTAGTTCTGATTCTCTGAGTTGTTTATGGTATTGCAGAAGTGTATTTTTAAATCATTTTCAAACTGCCCCTTTAATTTTTTTTTACAAAATTGTATTTCTAAGTGTCCTCTGTACATTCAAAAATTTTTTTGGATTATTTCTGAAACACCCTGCATATATACATACATCAACAAATGAAAATCCGGAGGGATTCCGAGTTCAATTGTTTAAGTTTTTATGAGTGATTATATCTATGTTATCTATAAATGAGTATTTCTAGAAAAAGTAATTGCCAATTATTTAGCTTCAAACTACTATTCCAAAGTATTAAATAAAATTAGAACCTTGGAAGATACATTAATTGTTTAGCTATGTTCTTTTTTCAGTTTGGTTTGTACGCTAACCCCATATATAATGGAAATTGGCCACAAGTAGTTATAGATAGAGTTGAGTATAGAAGTAAAAACGAAAATTTTGGAATATCCCGCCTTCCTGAGTTCACGGATGAAGAAATTGATTACATAAATGGTACTTCTGATTTTATGGCTATAAGCTTGTTTTACGCACACATTGTGGAAGACACAGATGAGGCTGAATTCGATGTTCCCAGTTATATGAAGGATATGAAGGCCAAATTATATTTGGATTCAAGTTGGAACTTGGCAGTAAACGGACAACCGGTATGTATTTGAAATATAACATAATTTATTTAAATATGAATCTAGGTAACTTCAGAAAATAGGCTCGTTCCGTCAAAATTATTTTATATAGATTTTATGCGTTTTTGTATAATATATCTTATTACGCCCTTAAAATTTCATATGATTTATTTTTGTGTTTTCAAGATATAAGAGATTGAAATTGGCGCTAGTCTCAAAAAACGGTGCGACTGTTTGTGACGTCACTATACGCAGCTCTATAAGATCTACTGCTAACACACTAATACCCAATTAGATTAAAATGTGCTATGTTGTTTCGTTACTATGTTGCAATATATTTTAGTATAATATATTCAATTGAAATTGATTTTAGTAAGATGATTCTGGCAATCCGCCAGAAGTTGATATGTCCATGATTACGGACTACTTTAATAAAGATAAAGGCAATATATATATTTTACAGAAATGATGAGAATAAAGTACAAAGTTATTAACATATTAATTTTTTTTCATTTCGTGGCATTCCACTCATTCTTTTTTTTCGTGTCTATCAATTTAGACAAGGATTTATAAAATGAAGTTATAGGTAACCAAATTAATTATTATTTAATTACTATTATTTAAATATATTATTACTATTACCTACTCTATATTTTACTTACGAATATAAAAGACAAAGTTAAAATTTATCTTTTCCCAAAATAAAAAATATACTGCTTATTTTCGAATTAAAAACTTAGATCTTTGCTTAATTTATATTTACATGGAATAGATACGAAAAATTTTAATAACAACATTTTATTTTTAACTGAATTTACAATTTTCTTTAAAATATTTAATTTATCAAAATACGAAGGTGATAAATGACGTCTACGAAGACCAGCGTTATCGAAGGCGTAGTACCGACTGTAGAGGCGTAATAGGTATTACATCGAAGAATAGAGGAACCGAAATCATCACATGAGAAGGCCCAGGGATACCGAAAACGGGTCCGCCACCACAAAACCCAGTCCAAGATCAACAAGGGCATATCAAGGAGTCTCAGCTATGACCAGAGGTGCAAGTTAAATCTGTTACCGACAGCGACTTGTTACCTACGTCACAGCTTAACAACCCAGAAAATCGCTATAGATTAAATAACAGCACCGGCCGTAGAAGCTTTAAAATCACTATTCCAAATAACCTTCACGTAATAATTCTTCTATAACGACTTTTTCTTTTTCTGTGTTAATAACCAAGACTTCAAACTATGTAATACGAAACGTTTTTCATTCAAATTATATTCTCCGACATTTCATGGGTTCTAAACAAAAATAATTTTCCATGACATACAACCTATATTTACAAAATCAGATCTCTACATTGCACGTTGCCATGCTCTTCTTTGCTTTTGGTCCATTGAAAACAAATAAATAATTTTTCTGACGCTTATATTTGTGCATTCTGAAACTATGCAATATTTAAAATTTTGTTTGCACTTATACTGAATCAAGCAAGCAGTACGCAACAGGAAATGCATATAACTAGCAACGAGCCGAGCGCAATATCTGGCTTTTGCGTGGCGTGACGTAGCATTTGGCCACGCCCCATTCTCGCGCGCTAGAGATTTGTAATTATTTTTAACGTACTACACGTTCAAATAAAATTCTAATATTGTGCAAATTCATTATTTTTCACGTATACTTTTGACTACTACTCGATTTAGGAAAAAAAATGAACGCTAACAATGTTTAGGTACTAGCTTACTATACCTATAGTTTGATTTAATGACATCTTGCTTGTATTTTTACAGATCGTTCCACAGAGTGCTAGAAACGCCTTGGTTTGGTTGAGTTCATCTTTTAACAATCCTGAAATATTTATTACTGGAAATGGTATTCCTGATACCAATAACCAAAGAGATAGTGGCAGGGTTAGTTATTTTCGGGTAAGAAAAACAGTTCCATTAGATTATATATAGAAATTATTTAATTAATATTAATGAATCTTCAGGCTTATCTCAATGCAATACTCGATGCTATTGAAAAAGACGGCGTAAACGTTGTTGGTTATACAGCTTGGAGTGTGTTTGACAGTTTTGAATGGACAGATGGGTACAGGTAAGGTTCCTGATTTCTACACATTTTTAATAGTAATAACCACTAGGATTAGCACAGAATTCGAGAGAGGGGGCGACATGTCGCAGACCGCATTAAGCAGACCGAATTTGCGCCCAGGAACTACTTACGTTGGTAGGTCCTAACCATCATTCAGTGTAGGAAAACGCCAACAGGTATCAATCTCACACAATGACAAGCCAATGTTCCTCCACTCTACCATACCCGCAGAGAGAGTACTCTCCACAAATATAGCTGATCTACGATCTACCGGCTGCAGGATTCGAACCTGCGGCGGGTTGCCATAAAATACAAAAAAAAAGTAATAAGTACTGCGTGAAAACATTTTGATTTGATTTTAAAAGTATTGAGCTATACTATTCTGTAATTATGTTTGTCTTAAATACAATTAACAGAACATCTGTTGATAGATTTTCGAACTGCTATAGAGGGGAACAACAAATTACTTGCATAATGAATGAAAATAGTGCAATTTTATCTTAAATGAAGAAATGTGCAGATTTGCATAAGATAATTTTGTAATAAATCGGGTGTGAGGTGAACAACAATCCAACAAATTGGTTTTGTATGTGTAGGTGGTGTAGTGGAAATTTTTTATATTTTTTAGTAATTTTCAAATCATATTATATTTAGTTATAAAAAGTGAACATAAATTCAAAACATACGCAAAAATATTTGTACAAAAACCCAAAAAATCTGTGCTTTTCCCCAATGCTCCTCTTACTGTACTTACTGTACGATATTTCCCTGCTTAAATATCGCGTAGACCTGAAACTCTGTAAGCAGTGGAAAATTAAATTGAGAAAATGGATACATGAAAGTAAGCGTAATTTCCTCATAGAGGATTTTATGCCAGATAATTATAACATGGTTACACAATTTTACACTGCCAATTTTCTCCATTTAATAAAATATATATTTCATGAGGTGGTTGAACTAAAGCAGGCATTGCAGACGTCGTAGACAGGCTTTTGACAACTTGAGGCTGCTCACTTTCTACCACACATAAAATTACACAGTAAAAATTAACATTGAGTAAGTTCAAACTCATTTATGAGTGAATTTGATGTTGAATTTTGAATAAACTTAACATTTTAACAAAGAAATGAGCATATGTACACAATATTTGGTTAGTGAAACAAAAATATGTGTCAGTGAGAACCAACCGTTGTAGATATTACACATTGTTTAGTAAGTGGAAGGGGGAAAACAAAGTTGGGTACGAGCAGATACCGATGCGCAGTTGTAGTTTTCTTACTGCTGTCTGTGGACGATAATCATAAGTGTATTGTTCTAAACCGATAATGGGCCGCAATTGTAAATACATTATCAAATTACAATTTGCATAAAAAAGTATAGTGTAAACTGCAAAGTGAGAATTTGTATCATGAAATTGTGGTAGAAATAGATAAGTAACAATAGCTATCCTCATCCGATACAAAAAAATTGTTGATTTGCTTCTTATTTCAGAAAATCTATCTTGTGTCATTATTACCATTTCATTTGAGACTCAACTACTTAGCTATAAAATTGTGGAAGATTTAATTTATTTTATTCAACTTATTATAGCAAACTTTTGTTTCAAATAGCGCGAACCCGGCGAACTTCATTCCGCCTAACAGACAATGAATGAGCAGATATAGGATTTTAAAATTAATACCAAATTATTCAATTTTTATGGGAATTGGTGTGTTGCACTCTTCAGTGAAGCACCCTGTAATATACGACATTTTTCGTTTTGTTATCAGGCGCAAGAACAAATAAAGAAGATGGTTTTCCGACTCGTGAACATGCCACGTACAATTGACCATGAAAAAAACATGCATTTTCTAGATTTAGGCCACAAACATTCAAAGATTGGCCTTCTGATTTGTTAATCGTCATGGCGAATGCAAGACGTATCGTAAATTGAAGTCGTTTAATCTCAAACGGCATATAGGTTGGGATCATCGGAATCTTCGAAATGAGAACTTCCTCACCTTTAAATTTTCCTTTGAGTATCGTCGCGTAAATCACATTGATCATCAGTTTAGTTATCACCAAACGCGTTCCGTTGCATATTTTTGGTTGGATTAGGTTTCGATGATTACTACCGAGCCAACCTTTAGTCGTAAATTGTGCGGTGGTAAGCCAGGCACATCCAAGGAGTTTAAAAATCCAATAGGATAGTTGGTGGCTTCATCTTCATTTGTTACAGAGTCAATAGATTTGAATGATAGAAGTGTACCATTGATTCCATTCTGAATTACGAAGTTATCCATATCTTTATTCTTAGCTGCCAAAATTACTCGTTCACTCAATCATTCATTATTTTTGTGGTTAGCAATGATGTTTGGGAATACTTTATTTATGAGTTCGTCTTTCGATGAGACAAAATTACAGAAATTTGGAGGAAATGAAATCAATTCACTTGATTCGTCGACACGAACTCGACCATTACCGATAGTCAGCAATTGCTCAGAGAAGTCTTCAGCAGATGTATCATTCCGCAATGCAACTTCATGTTTGTTGTCAGCTGAAGTTTCTTTACCTAGCGCCATAGATTTGATGATTTGAGGCAAGCATTTATTTCATCGGCACCAGTTGATCTTCGAATTACTGGCGGTGTTTGGCGGAAATCACCAGATATTCATTGCGTAGATCTTTCAATGTTCGGTTAAGTGCTTCCAATGCGCGTTTATGCGCCATTGTGCATTCATCCCAGATGATGATTTTCGATGCTACTAAAACTTTGGCCATTGCGGAGTGTTTTGCAATATTACATGTTGGTTGTTCAATAGTTTTAAGATTTAACGGCAATTTTAATGCTGAATGGGCCGTGCGGCATCCATAAACGCTGAGCGTGAGCTGTCAGAATGAATAAGAGCTGTCAGTTGCGTTTTGTTATAACATATCACTATTACCACTGATGTTTTCCATCATTTATTCTTTTTTTATCGATTACTATAATATTTTAATACTTATTATCCTATTCCCAACAAAGACAAATCCAAAAACACAAAAATCGTAAAAGTTGGTCCAGCGTTATAAACGGTGTAACTAACACGACTTTATTTTATATATATATATAGATAATAATAACAATAATTATTATTTTTATTGCTATGTTGTCATGGTTGTTTCCACAATTCCATTAATGCTATATTGTGTACCAACTGAACAGGTTTTCTTTTTATAGAGTGTAATTTTTATGAAATAATTATTTATTATTATGTATCATTTTTATTAATTTAATTATTTGTAATAGTCATAATGTTATTAATAGTAATAATAGTTATTATTATAAATATTTATAAAGTAATAATTTACAATCCGTGTAAATAGGTCTAATTTTCATAAAAACTGTGCAAGAACCCACACAGTATAATAAAAAATTACTATTTTAAATTGTATACATATTATGAAAAAATAACGAAATTGATTGATAGTATAACTCAATTTTGTGTTTAGATTAACACATAGTTTAGAAAGCTAACTCAAAAATTGTTCGGTGTTACCCTTAAAAGATTTATTTAGATAACAAATAACTGAGTGAGCATTACTCAATGAACTGTGTGTGGACTCGTTTTGACAGCCATTTGTGTTGAGTTTGAGTGAAATTTTACTCAAAATTTGTTACGGTATATACCTATACCTCGCCTTAGAAAGATCACATATGATCCCTCAAGTATAGTTCAAGAGATATGTTATAGATATAATTTACGATATATATGCATTCTAAGAATTTGTCTTAACATTAAAGTTAAAATAATCCATTTAGTAAGTCGTAAAATACATTTTTAGCTTAAAAATTTACATAAATACAAATATTATACCATAAGCACAACATCCCTGGCAATTATCATCTTTAGCGACAATTGTAAGCAAATTGTTGACCTCCTCTACATCTGACACCTTGTATTTTACAGCACCATCTAGTTGTTCGTAAATTTCACTCTATTGGTTCTTGCTGCATCCGAAGCCTTTCCTCTCTATTAAATTCCAATAATAATATATCTAACAAATGTTTACTAATAATTGTGCGCCAAACTCTGGGGTCACTTAGAAGATTAAAGAGAGAAAGAATTAATAGTGTGACACTAAAACAACGCTAATTTATATTTCTTACAATTGATTTGGAAGGAAATCTTGCCATGGAAATTGAAAACGCTTAGAACTTATGCATTAATTCAATATTTTTCTTGCAAAATGAATACGTAATTTAAGATTTATTTATTGTACGATAAAGCGTACTTTAGATTTATAGTCAAGTATCTTCCGAGACGTGTAATGCTATAGTATGGTTGATTATAAATCTAAAACATTACAAATAATTATTCATAGCACAGGTAATATTTTGTTTCAGTTATAAATTTGGCTTCTATTGGATACGTTTTGAAGGAAACTTGTTCTTTAGATTAGAGAAAGAGTCTCTAAGCTTTTATCGACAGGTCGCTACTACATTTGCCATACCAGAAGAAATAACCGCAACCACGACAGAAACTGATGTTACTCCACTCCCTATTACAGATACCACTCCTGGTTCAACCACAAAAACTATATGTTCTTCACTGATATTAATAGGAGCATTTATACTTCAAATTTTTGTTTAAATAAAAATTCTGTATGAGATGCTGTGACCACCAACTGATAACTACAATATTTCAATTAAATCTAGTCACTTTTACATTAATAATATGTATATATTTCTTTATTTTATACAAAAACAATTGTGATATTAATTTCACTGCAGAGAATTATATCTTTTTGCAAAAAATAGATTCTGCTTTTAATAGTTTTCATAAAATTATCTACCCTTGCAAGTTCCAATCCTCACATGGTTTCCTGCTATATTTAATCAAACACACATTATTAGTAAGTTAAATTGCACATATTATTTGCCTGCTTTAGATATTGGCTGGATTTAATCTTTATTTTTTATTTATTTATTCATTCTTCATAGGCCTAATTACAAGGAACAACATCTAATAATATATACAAACACACAATGTATCAAAAAAGTGGTATAGAATTATGGTAAGTAATGAAATATTTAATAACATTCACAAACAATAACAAAAAAAAAACAAAGAAGAAAGAAAATTACTGATCACTGCAGAGAGGAAAACTTGGGTCATATATTTGTAATTAAATATCTTTTGTATACTATCACGAAATTTATTTAATGAAAGATGAAATAAATCAGTGTTGTATTTTGAGGAGAGCAAAATGTGAATAATAAATAGTCTTAACACTGGGCACATGTAATAGTTGCTGGCATCGAGTAATCTTGGGAGGAACATTAAAAAGAAATAAAGATAGAATGGCAGTATCATTTATCAAATTATTAAATATTTTATACACACAATTTAATGACCCTATCATCCCATACGATTGAAAAGTGAATTAATTTAAAATTCTTGCAGTAGAATAAAAATCACAAATATTTTTTTGTACTTTTTTACAACAATCTGTATATTTTCTAGACTATGAATGCCACAATATAGAACAGTATTCTAGGTTTGGTCTCACTAATGAATTAAATATCGAAACAATGCATTTTATATTTGTTACATAGTTTCTCCTATTATATTACTAATATCAATAGATTCTACGAGCTTCTAAGAGAAGAAAAGAGTTTTATTCGAATTTTTTTTTATAATTCTTCATAGATACCAATTATTCATGATTTCCCAAAACTGCGTTTGTTGATATTATTGCTAGTCCTCCATCACAACTGTCCATTCGGCTCCAACAAAAATTACTTGATTTTAGTTATAATTATTTCCGCTAATATATAATATGATGTATAGTTATAAATACCGGCTGTATATAAAGTTTTGTATAAATCTTGTGCGCAATAATGCGTTTAATACCCTAAACCTGTAATATGTTCACGCTATGGGTTTTAAACGCCTACTTTATTATAATAATAATAATAATAATAATATTTATTTCTGACGACAGTTAACAACCATATAGAAAATGTCCAAACAAAATATACAAGTAGATAAATAGTAAGCACCTATAATAGTGGTACTCAGTCAAGTTCAGTCAATAAACTGAAGTAACTAATATATAAACAAAATACAAATATGCACATAAATTCACTAAAAAACAATTAATTGATAAAAAACTCTTTTACACTATAAAAACATTGATTTAATAAATATTCCTTTAATCTATTTTTAAAAGATTTAACCGTTAAAGCATTTTTAATATGTTCCGGAAGACGATTATAAACCTTTAAGCCATAAACTGAAGGGGACTTATACGCCGCCAACACCCTACAACGAGGTAAATAGAATTTGTCATTATTTCTTGTGTTTATGTTATGTATACGATTATGCCATAAAATATGTCCCTATTATTAAAAATGTATACACTCACTTCAAATAAAAACAAAGATGGAAAAGTCAAAATTTTAAATTGTTTAAATAAATTCTTACAACTAACAGTGTTTGATACACCTTTTATTCTTCGTAATATGCGCTTTGCGCAATAAAACATTGTGGGTGTTACTGGACAGACCCCAAAAGATTAATCCATATCTTAGGCACCTCTCAACATGAGCATAGTATAGCATAACTAGTTGTGTCTCTGCTAAAACCACTTGGAGATTTCTAATCATATAATTAAGTGAATTCAATCTTGAAACAACCCAGTCGCAATGTGATTTCCAAGAAACATGTTCATCTATACGTAAACCCAAGAAATTGATAGCACCGTTAGGTAGTGATAAAGCATGATTATTTATATGTATATTCAAATTAGAACAACTTTTTTGTGGACTATGGAATCTCAAATAAAAAGTTTTCTCAACATTAAGAAACAATGAGTTTTGATTAAACCAAACTATCAACTTCTTGAGTACTTCGTTACATGTATTTTCGAGTATGGCGTCGGATTTGTTAGATACAATTAAAGATGTATCATCGGCATATAACGTAAAATGAACATCGGGTGAAATTTGCTCCACAGCATTTATATAAACTAAAAAAAGAATAGGACCCAAAACAGATCCTTGGGTACACCCATATTTACTTGAGCAATGACAGAATTTGAAATAATCTTTTGATTCCCAATAATGCTTGAAATGGTTGTAAATACTCCTATTTATCAAAAATGTTTCTACCCATTTGAGAGCCTTTCCTGAATTCCACATCTTTGCAATTTGTATAAAAGTTTTTATGATTGACACAGTCGAATGCCCTGCTGAGATCACAAAATATCCCAACAGGGCACTCTTAACGCTCTTGTTATATAAATACCCATTACCACAGGTATTAAAACGAATTTGACTTTTATCACAATAATAAAAACCAGTGATCGTGAAACGATTTGATAAGCAATTAGATTGAAAGGAAAAAAATGTTAGGTAAATGAGTTATTCATTTTGGTTAATTAATATTGCTTGTGATTTTAGAACAGGTAGTATATTATGTATCTTGTAGCAAAGGGACGTTCCCGGAAACAATGCTTGTTGCAATGCAATGCTCAATTTGCATTGTCTCTGGGAATGTATTGATTTTACTACTAGAGGTAGACAATATGCTGTTGTAATAATTTCAAAAAAGTAACATAAAAGAAGTGATTGTTGTATTAGTAAAGTTGCGTATCACTGTTTACATGTGTTAAAGTATATATGACTTGAAAACACTGAACACAAATTTCAGTTAAATTTTTTTATTTAAATTTAAAATGAATTACTTACAATTATTAATAAATATATTCTTAAAATTAATTCTCTGGCGTCTTCGAATTGCATAAAACATGCAATTAATTATAATTGTATATTTTTATTCTCATGCCATAATCATTATATATTCAGTTAATGATAAACAAGTTTGGTAAACATTAGTTTGATCTAAGTTACACATTTTTTTTTTAATTAATTTTCCTTGGATAATAAGACACAGCTGGTACTTAAGCCAGTGCAAACTTAAAAATAACTTTTTTTCTCTGAATTCTGGCTATACGAAATCTTATCAACATACCAACGTAATCAATAAATCAATGAAAAGTAACATTTAAAAAATCAATGTAAAAATAGGTATATAATAACTTATCATCTTATAAGTTTGGTAAACTACAACCTTGCATCTGAAAGTGGATAAAATGAATCTTATCATATACACCGTATTACTATTTTGGTATCTTTTATTTTTCATAATAATTGCATAAGTATGTGTTATATAGCCCTACTACGATTTTTTTATACTTTGAATCTGTAAATTTAGTACGCGTTAAAAAATTATTTATTAACTTTTGATGTATTGCTGCAATCCCACCATATTATAGGAGCTTTTGTAATTTTTCACTCTAGCGAATATTTATATTCAAACCGGCTAGGCTTTTATCCTACAATTATTCTACAGCAACACCAGCAAATATTTCTTTTTATTTGAAGTATGTGACTTACAGTCACTATTAAATTATTTTTGTACCATTAGCATGAACACTTAAATTGATTCAATTACCAAATTTGTTTTTTAAACTTGCATTCTACATTAAAACAATTACAAACAAAGGCAAGATGCCTATCTATAATTTAGACAGAATCAACCATCCCTTATCTTTTGTTCTTAATGTTGATAACAAATGAACACTATAATAGTTATCGGTCAGTGGTCGCGCGGTTTAAGGCGTCAGTACTTGAATCGAGGTGACTGCATCGCTGTGGGTTCGATCCCCGCAGCCGGTAGACCGTATATAAGCTATATTCGTGGAGAGATTGGCACCCTCTCTGCGGGTATGGTAGGGTGGAAGAATGTTGGCTTGGATCAATGTGAGAGATTGATACCGGTTGACATTTGACTACCCCCCTAATTAATGAGGTTTTCCAGGTTTCCCTCATTCCTGCACTGAATGGTGGTTAGGGTCTATCAACGTAAGTCGTTCCTGGGCGCAAATGCGGCCTGCTTAATAATAATATGCCGCCCCCTCTCCCGCACAAGTCTTCGACTTCTGGGCTAATCCTCGTGATTAGAATGAGGGGTAGAGATATTATTATATTATTATATTATTATTATAGATACTTATATGTATTTATTATTCTTTTTCTCGTTTTTATATAACATTTTGTTGCTTCACATAATGTATACATATCACAAAATTTTGCTGGTTATTATCACCTGTATTGTGAGAGTGAAAATACAGAGTGTCCGGATATTACGAGCCAATATTTTTCAGGGGCAAAAAATTAGACGAAAATTTCATATAAACGAATCGACAAATGGGCCCTAAGAGAGCTAGTCCCTTTTAAAGAGTCAACCTTGAAGATGATTTTTGCTTGATATTATCGAAACGATTCTAGGTAAAATATACCTGTGTGAAAGCAGCACCCAAAGATAGCACCCGAAATTTCCAAAGATAGCCGAATGACCATGGACGTTCGTTGACTAAGGTACAAATATCAAAATGATATACGGTTCGCCGCTCGTCACTGTCGGCATTTTCAGTGGTGACTCTACAAAAACTTCGCCGCGACGTTTGGCAGCATGGAATGCGACCAGTTACAGCGGCGGCTACGGAACGCCTCGGAGGACCACCATTATCCCAGGAATAGTTCCGACCGTAGTAGTCGTAATACCAACAATAGGAACCGAAATCAATATATGGACGGGCCCAGAGACACCGATAACGGGTCTGTCCCCACAGAGCCTAGCCCGAGAACAACTAGGGCAGGTAAAAGAATCCCGGCTAATGCTAGGGACGTGCATTTTAACTCTGTTTCTGGCAGCTACCAGTTACCGAGGTCACGGCACAACAACCCGGAAAATCACTATGTATCAAATCCAATTATATACTTGCCATAGTCATTGTCTTTATTACATCTGCAAACCTCTACAAATTCGGTTTTACTTTTATTATAAGTATTCTTACTTTTTCCAAAAAACAAAAATGAAGTTACTATGTATAAATAAAATTCAAAATAGCAAAGTTCATGTTTTTGTAACGGTTTGTTTGTAACTGTAATGATTTGTGCTTGAATTATATTTATATATTTTGTTTGTTTTTTGAAGAAAGTATCACCAAAATTATAATAAAAGTAAAACCAAATTTGAAAAGGTCTGAAAATGTTGTAATGAACACAATGAAATGTCGATGAGAATTGGTTTCTTTTTTATTTCTATTTAACCCAGATCAAGCTAAATGAGCATGAATGAAAATATCTATCGTTTATAATTCAGGTTACTAGATAAAATTAATAGAGTTCTAATAAATTCGCAGTAATCGTCTATCTATAATAGATAAAATGTTAAATATTTAACTATTTAAAGTAGTATAGTATATTATGATTTTCTTATCACAATCGCTCCGTGTACAAGTAATTTCATTATAAGTTTTAAATATGAATTTGATGGTTTTTTAGAATTAGCTTTCATGGAATGAAAAGTTATAATTTGTTCACACATACTTAGCTCGCACAAAATTCAACATAACTTTTCTTTTTCTCTGAAATTTGGCTTCGCAAAATCTTATCAAACTAGCAACATGGGTCGGCATAATCGATAAATCAATTCTAAGCATCGTTGAAACAATCAAGATAAAAATATCATGTGTATAAATACTTATCGCATTATAAGTTACATCTACTACAACTTCAGTTGCTGCATTTACACATTCGCATCTGCAAATGAATAAGATGAATCTTGTCGTATTCACTGGGTTACTGTTTTGGTATGTCATATTTTTTTATAACAATTACATACATAACGCACATCATATTTAGCACTGCATTATAAATACTTTTGTATTATTCAAGCGGGTTTAATTACCGCGGCCGAAAGACCAAAGACCAGCTATACTTGTAGCAAGGTGTATTGAGGGTTATCTATACACATATACCTATAAAAAGGATGGCACCCTCTCTGTGCCACTCTACAGTAAGATAGAAGAACGTTGGCTTGGGTCAATGTGAGATATTGATACCAATCGGCGTTTGGCCATCACCCGCCCTATAATTAATAAGGTTTTCCATAGTTTTCTATCAATCGTCTATAGTGTGTAGAAAATATTTTTCGTTCTCCTATTTCGATAGTTCCGTTAGCATTCTCTTTCAGTTGCATTCTAGAAATTTTGACAAATATTTATTTCTCCGTAGTGACAGCGCATGTTATTTTTTATTGGTCACCAATTATGTTTTTTTAATAGGTGTTTTCATAGATAGATATAACTTTTTTTAAATCTTCAATAGCTAGGAAACCGCTTGCTAAACGACATATGTGCATGAAGGTCTTTTTGCATTCTAAAAATAAATGTTTGAATGTACCAAGGACGCTTACAAATACAATTTTGTAAAAAAATAAAAATGGACAGTTCAAAAATGATATAAAAATACACTTTTGTACGGCACTGGAAACTGTAAAATCTGATAAGCATGCAATTGAGGATTGGACAGAAAATAGAAAGAAATTCCCAAGGAAAAAAAAATAAATAACATTTTATAACGACAATTTTATACAGCAAATTCAGCTGCTTTTGCCGCTATTGATATTAATTACTAATAGCATTAATTTGTAGTTAATTAATAAAATAGTATGACATACCTGAAATTTTGTATCTGTCTTACCCAGTTTCTACAAACAAACACAATGATTCTACTTCTTGTCAGTTTTGAAGTTGTTGTTACTTGTTATTGGCACCAACTATGATACGTTTGTATCAATAGTATGTATCCACTTCGCTGCGATAGACTTCATTTTTTAAATACCCCCATAAAAAGAAGTCCAAATGATTTAAACTCAGAAGATCGTGACCGCTATGGTACCGGTATTCCTCGTCCAATCCCTTGGTATTAATACTTGGACACGCTGTACATGATACGGATGTAATTAAGCCTCGTGTATGATACGCCATAATGCTACAAGCCACCCACGAGCGCCCCCGGGTAATTCCAATGCCAGAATTGAATTCAGCATCTCCGAAAACCCCCGAGTAACGAGTTTGGAGCGATTTTCATGCACGCTGCCATTTCTCCCCAAATTCACCCCCCGCGCACTCCCACAGAGCCACCCCCGTGCATAGCCGGGTAATTCTAATGCCAGAATCGAAAATTGAAAACCCCCGAGTAACGATTTCCGAGCGATTTTTCCGAGTTTCCAGTCGTTCCTATAATGGTGCAAGTAATGATGCAATTGGAAAATGGATTTTCCGGCTCAGAAAGCATTTTTCAAAAAATGACTAAACCAGACGATATAGACTTTTTTCCTGGGATCTTTCTGAACACAATGCAGAAACCGCATCTCGATATCTGCTGTGCCTTAAAATTTCCGCTATTCCGGTCGATTTTGATCATAATTATTAGTGACTACCTTAGACCTGTCTTGTAGAGTAATTTTTTTTTTCACTATATCTGCTACCGTGAATATATAGGGTGTGACGTTTTTAATGTATAGAAATTGTAGAATAGCTATTTGACAATACTTGGAATACAAAAGTTTGATCTTTACCCATTTTTTATGTAAATTAATTACCACAATTCGTAAAAAGAACCAAAATATGAACGCTGGTCCTGCTAATTTATTAAACTCTATCGCGCAAAATAGTGCTCGCCGAATAGCGATAGAGGTCAATAGCTTTCATTGGTGTCTACTGCTATGTAGAACGCTTCGTCTCTATGGCTTTTCAGTCCGGCATGGAGTAGCAAATGGCCGCTAGATATAGCATTGCTACACAGCGTACGCATGGTGTCTTCTGTCAGGTTTGACACTTAAAACAGCTAAGGTTTGTCGGTTACCTCATGTATGGCATACTGATGAGAGATAATAAGCTCGAAACTGATATATATCTGGTGGGCTGCTGGCGAGTGACTTTAACTGTTTGCTACAGGTTTTCAAATGGTCAAGGCATTAGCCTGCAGAGTAGTTGTTTCCTGGAATTCCGTGTTTACTATAACGATCCTTATACTTAAACAGATTTATCTCTGAAGTTCATTGTTGCTTTCTTACAGTGAGTATTTGACCTCAAACCATCAAATCAATGCACCATAAAAAATCCTAGGTTTTACTATTAAGGTATGTACCCAATGTATCAATATCAGTTGTAGTCCCCAGGTTTTCCCTATTTGACATCGGACACATTACTCGCGTTTCCTAGATGTGAATTCCAGATAAAAACGTATCTACTGCTAACACCAGACTTGACTTGACCTCGCTGGAAGGCTTGATGAGTTTCCCACCTACGCGACTCCCAATCTCATATAAATTCCTTCTGTTGGTGAAAGATACCATGACTGTTTATCAGAGTTGGTTATACCAAGCTACCTTCAAGAATGCAACCATTGCTAGCTTTTTCCCGTCCATTGAATTATGAAACGCTGTATCAAAAAGTTTCTCAGATTGGTAGGCACCCTGGAATCGATGTGTAGGATTAGATCTCGAAGTTTTGTATATATTGTACTATATAATTTATTTGGTTGCTGTGAAAGCGTTTAAGGCTGTTTTGAAAATTTCATATTAATGGTCTATATAAATTGTTGCAAGTGTTGGATCTCATTTTTGTGGACATTACCACTTAGAAATCTGTAAAATTAACTATTATTCGCTATTGCGCAGGTGATCTTAGGTATGCCACGCATGTAATGTATGATGTACGCTATGTATTGGCAAACTGCCTGCAGAGTCCACTTGCAATAGTCACTTTTTGTATTTGCTACATAAACAAATATTATCATTTCAGTGTTGTGTACGTAGAAAGTGCCAGAACTTTTCCAAAGAATATTTCATTTGGCACGGGATCATCTGCCTATCAAAGCGAGGGATCTTGGAATGTAGATGGAAAGTCTGAGAATATATGGGATCGCTGGATTCACAGTGATCCATCGCGCATAAACAATAATGATACTGCCGACTTCGCCTGTGATTCGTACAGATGGACACTTATGGACGCTGATCTTGCAAGAAGATTGGCCGTCCAGCATTACCGTTTGTCTATTTCATGGAGCAGGTAAGAATAAAAACAGTGATTGCAGACAAAGTTGCCTATTAAACGAATGTCCGAAAGACAGTTTGTAGTTATTCGAAGCAAAATATTGTCATCAATATTAACACAGTTGCATAAGCAGTATCTACACCTACTACTTGATCTACCTATCTAAGTAAAAGACAAGTAGATCAAGCCGTTGACCACCTATGTTTGTAAGAAAATAAAGAAACTTTTCTAATATCATTTTATATTTAGTCTGGATAGACATATCGTGTTAAAGTTAAAATTTTGAATCAGAGCTGGATATTACTCGAATAAACTGTATTCATCAGTAGTATTCAATACAATATTCATGTAATTAGTATTCAAATATTGAATATTTTTATCTGACGGTACTCAGTATTCGCATCCACCACGTTTAAATATGTATTCAGGATTCAGTACTCGAAAATAGTATTCATAGGTAGTGAAAGTGTATTATCAACTTCCATAAATACCCAAGTACTCATGAATACTGAGGATAACAAATACGTTGAATAAGGTAGAATTTGGTATATAATTTATATACACACAATCTACTATATAATTATGGACAAGATAGGACTAAAATGAACTCAAACAAGGTAGTCCCACTACGTCGATGTCTGATCGTACCCACGTTTTAAGGTCCGTTTATATATACAGACATCCAGTGTATCAAACACGTGCGGTGTCAGACAAAATAATATTATTATATACAATGTGTATTAACGTATTTACATCTATCGTAACACGGTCGCGCAGACGCCGACAGACACGGATCGTGATCGGCCAGTATTTTCGGAAAGAATATTTTGTCTGGCCGTTTCATGTCTGTACGTGTCTGTGGCTACTTACCGGGCAGTGTAAATAGAGTATCGGGACCGTATATACGTGTTTTATATTTAGTAACTGCCAGGCTGCCAGTGAGAGCGGACGCGTCCGACACCGACGACAGTGTCTGTCGCTGTCTGACACGGTGCACTTCACGTTAGAATGATGTAAATAAATGGTGTCTGTCGGTGTCTGCCACGGTACTTGTATTCTCGGAAAGAATATTTTGTCTGCGCGGTTCATGTCTGTACGTGTCTGTGGTTACTTAACGGGCAGTGTAAATAGAGTATCGGGACCGTGCAGACGTGTTCTGTATTTAGTAGCTGCCAGTGAGAGCGGCCGCGTCCGACACCGACGACAGTGTCTGTCGATGTCTGACACGGTACACTTCACGTTAGATGTAAATAAATGGTGTCTGCCACGGTACTTGTCTGAAACGCACCGTGTCTGTAGATATAAACGAACCTTTAGCGTTAATGAGATTTGCAAGGTAAATTAACTACAGTTCCCTTTTTTTAAATTTATTTCATAGAATTAATGTAGTTAGGACCCTCCTGCACCATTCAAGTAACCATTATAAATACTCACTATTCATATATTAAATATTTTTTCTGTATTCATACCCGACTCTGTTTAGAACGGTTAACATTTCAATTTTTCTTAAACTACGAACTAAGCAAACATGTCCAATATGTTTTGACACATAATAGAGAAATTAGCATTACAATTTTTATATTGTTTTTAATATTGGTATTTTTTTGTGTTTTTCATGAAATATAACTTTAGTTTTGAATTACTGAAAGCTGAGACCACACTTTTTTTTTCATGTTAAGATACATTCGTAGATGTGGCGGATATAGTGACAACCACAATATTTCATTTTTAAAATTGATTTTTATTTTCATCTTAATTAATATAATGTCAAATTTATTCGAATAATGCTCATATAAATGTATGGGTAATTTTCACACTATTGTGGTCTAGGTTCCACCCCCAACTTCGGCACTTACAATGACGGAGAGCAAGGGATGTTTGTCTGCATACAAACGATTGTACATTTGAAATAATAATAATGACACTCTTTAGAATGAATTTTGTGATTTCTTTTGAACTGCTAACGTTTTTGTAATTAAATCAACTTTCAACTTTCAACATTAGTTCTTAGTTGTTTCACTGAGCAATAGAGATTTAATGAAATTTCTACTCCGAACTTCCAGAAGTTCAAAAACTGTTTTGAGACAGTGTCATTATTATTGCAAAAGCATGTACACCCACTTCTGGACAGTTTTGACTTTGGACTGCTCCTCATAGAACATCGCTAAAATAAACATTTCTTCTTTCGGGCTACACTCAACTACTAAAAAAAATTCAAAACGTTTGCTACATACTTAATCTGCACAAAAATTTCCTTTTTTGAGTTTGCTTTGCGTTGGAATATGGAAAAAGGCACGTTTAACTGGTTAATGGCAAGCTCTCAGGGCGTCTTGGTTCGGGGCTTCATCCAAAAGCACCGAAAATAGGAGTTCGTGATGGCGTTGGTGAAGCGTCTCAGGAGGTGAGAAATATGGGCGCCAGGAATTTTTTCAAACCGTGTTTAAAGTCTGTTTGTAGAAAACACTACGTCTTGGTAATTGATGTGGATGCCTAGATCGTCGCACAAAATGGCGGCTGTGGCGTAGGAATACGGCGTGGGTCTGCGCGTAGGAATATAATATGGAGTCGGCGTCCAGATGGCCGACCACGAAATGTTCTGGTCGAAGCACTTATGCAGAATTATCAGCGACGGCTGAGATTTAGGCGTCACAACGGTGACGGTTGGCTCAAAGGAGCTTGATGCACTTGAAGGGCACAAAACACATTCACAAACGCAGCACTACGAAGTTCACACGACAGTGGCTGGTGGAGAACTGATGGTAATCGCCGCGAGGGCGCTCGTTTTAACCTCTCAGGGGTGCTGTTTGTATTTATACTCAGGGCGACTAACCAATGGGGTGGATTGGATTTGGGGTACTTCGCCCTGATTGGCTCGTTAGCCTGAGCCTGATAATCTGCGAGCGCCGTCCTGTCTGAGTTCTTGAGCCTGTTTATCTGCTCGCTGAGTTTTTCTCGTTTTCTTCCAGATATCGTGGCATCCACATCTATAACACAGGTCCGCGCTGTGCTGGTTCGTGCAGTCACAAAAGATCGCGCATATTACGCTTGCACGGACCTGCAAAGCCTGTTCATAAAGGTTCCCATGTTATTTAATGGATCATCGCACACTAGACCAGCACCTGCAGGTACTGTCACCTGCAACGACCGTCACTGCAGGTCATGTCAGTGGCTTGCAATTTCTATGCTTGGCCGCACTAGTCCAACGTAAGTTCTGTTCCCACAAAGGTCATGAATCAAATTGTTAGAAATATTCGACCTGTTAAGTTGTGAATGTGTCGCTGAACTGTCGAACACCCGCTTATCAACAACCTCTATTTACTTACCCTAAACAAACTGCAAGTCTTTCGTCAAATGACACTGCTCTGCGAAATCTTGTGTTTTGGTGGCGAGGACGACCCAAGAGCTCAATTTTTTTTGTGACATTCGGAAATACTGAAATAAATTTTGTCCAGTTCAGAAAATAAACTATGAAATTCATCATACAGCTATGTTTATTGTCTGAAGCTATTTACTTGTGGCATATTTTTAGTTTTTCTTTAGGTTTTTGGTTTTGCCACACTTCTGAAAAATAATAAGATCTTCTCCATAGAGAAGAAGTAAGTAACAATAAAATAAAAATTATTTAACATCTCTATGGAAGCAGATAAACAAATTTTAAACTGTCAAACTTGCCATACGTTTAACATTTTTAATACGATTTTGAGAACGAAAACAGAGAGGTTTTCGAAACGTCAATAATACGAAAGTGCGCGATAGTGATGTGATTTTTGTTATTTTTTACTTATCTGTTTTTTCAGTGTGAGATTTTTTGGTTAGGCAAACATAGTTTCAAAAATAACCCTTGACTGTTCCGTTTGGCGCAAGGGCTTGTTTAATTAATCTTTATTATTTTTTCAGAAGTTTTGCAAAAATCCAAAAACTAAAGAAAAACAGCTATGTTTATTAATAAATTAATCTTCTTTTGAGCTACACTCAACTACTACTTGAAGACGTCTGCCATACACATAATATGCAAAAGAGTAGCTGGTCCGTGCTGGACAAGTGTGCGAAATCATGTAGGTTTGTAGGTTCGCGCTGTGCGCAGACATAATGTGCGCTATCTTTAATGTGAGCGATCTTTAACAGAAACACCACTTTCCTCAGGAAAAAATCCTCATCATGTAGTTTTACAGCATAACAACTCCCGTTCTGCTAACATCGCCCTACGCACACAAAAATTGAAGATTTTAAAATACAAATACTACAAAACCAGAACAAAGTTATTAGCGTAATAGTACAGTAGATTTCTGGTCAAACAAATAAATCTTATAAAATATTTTGTATTGTATATAAATGATAATAGTGTTAATTATTGCACTTGCATAGTGGATTGCATAGTACCATTGTATAATATTGATTTATACTATTATAACACGTGCAGCTAATCTTATAATTTGCTGCACCTCGCATTCAGGTATTATACCTATCTAAGTATGTTTATTGTTTTTATATTTGAATGTTGTGAGTCAATAAACAATTTTTGTATTGTACAGGGTGTTAGAAAAAGATTGTAAAGTATTTCAGGAGGTAATAGTCTGAACCAAAATAAGCAGAAAAGTCTTAATAAACATGGGTCCGCAAAGTAACGGTTGCGGAGATATAGACCACTATTCGTTTTTCAAACATTTGGCACTGCTTACCTTAACTTTCTGCAGACCACACTGTATGAGTTTTTGGAAGACATTCCCTTGCTCTAGCTCATTTTTCCATGGCCGTTAGAGAGCATTTACACCAAACGTTTCCACATAGATGAGTAGAAAGGGCCGGACCTGTTTTATGGCTTCCAAGATCGCCTGATCTGAACCCTCTAGATTTCTTTGTTTGGGGATATTTGAAAACATTAGTGTATGGTACTCCTGTAAATAGCCTGGAAGAGCTGCAGCTATAGATTATATATATAGAAATCCAAACAAAGGAGGGTGTTTTCGAAAGAGTTCGATGTTGTGCCTGCTTGGAAATGGACGGAGGGCACTTTGAACATCTTCTGTAAATTTTTTTTTGTTTATTAAAAGCTTTCTTTGTCGGTTTATTCCTAATAAAATAAAATGTTTGAAAAACGAATAGTGGTCCATATCTCCGCAACCGTTACTTTGCGGACCCATGTTTATTAAGACTTTTCTGCTTAATTTGGTTCATACTATTACCTCCTGAAATATTTTACAATCTTTTTTTAACACCCTGTATTACCACAAAATTGTAAGTTACTAAAAATTGCTAATTTCAAACTATTTTGTTAATCCGTTGTTAAAATTGTGTTAAGCATTTTAGTTATGTACCTAATCTATATGTATAACTGTACACGGTGCTAATGATAACCAAACATCACTGACATTCTATCGATGAAAATAATTTGAAGTTTTTTATATAAAATTTTTATTATTATTGTTATAATTAGTGTGTTCATTGTTTTTTTAATGTGCTAATAACGTTAACCGTGTGGACCTGCCAATGTGACAAACAATTTACCGGAATACTTTTTTGTCAAAAATTAATCGGAAATTCTAAAATATTTTGAAATTTTAGAAACGTCAGTAGCGTATTTTTTTTCTTAAAAAAATGTACACTGTCCACCCAATACCTACGGCACTAGAGTATATTTTAAATATATGAGTGCATAGATAGTTGATATTAGAAAAATATCCCCAAATATTGTCAAATAATTTTTTCCTGTATTTAAGTTAGGAATAAAAAAGGAAACAAAATGGAATTGTAACAGCCCGTAAGTCCCTTTGAATAAAAAAAAATGTTATATAACAAACCCCAATTATTTTCATATGTCAGCAAAGTGTTTCCAAACTTATCGTTAACATTTTGTATAATCTCACAAACTGTTCAAATTTTCCAAGAAACATTCTCATTTCTCTTCCATATATTTTTGTAGGATATTGCCAACTGGTTTTGTGGACAAAATTAACATGAAAGCTATTATTCACTATCAAGGAGTTATAAAAAATTTACAATCGTTTAATATCACGCCAGTGGTGACTCTTTACTACCATGACTTGCCACAGTCTCTGCAGGATATTGGAGGGTGGACAAATCCAGTCATGGCCAAATATTTTGCCGACTACGCTCGAGTTTGTTTTCAGTACTTCCCCGACGTCGAATACTGGATAACCTTCAACGACCCAAGGGCAACTTGTAGAAAAGGATACGGGGATGGCACGTTTGCACCTGGTATAAACTCGGATGGACTTGGAGAATATTTGTGTGCCTCTACAATTCTGAAGGCGCACGCTGCAGCTTACCATGTATATAAGAAGGAATTTACAGATTTGAATGGTAAATACCTACTTAAGCATATCTGCAATGCATTTTCATTTTGTTTTATGTTTATTTCAGTATTCTGCCACCTATAAAAATGAATTTAAAAAATTTATTAATTTATTCATTGCGCTAAAAGCACGTCTTTCAAATCTAAATTTTTAAGTAAAGCTCTACTGAAAAGTTTGAAATTTGTTAGACTTCTGATTATTAAATATATATTAAATACTAAAAAATATCCCATAAATGTCCCTGTCTTTTTCCAATATTGTGCTGGGTTGCTCGAGATATTTGATTTTTTTATAAAATAATATACGAACAAAAACTTTATTTATCAGCACAAAATAAATAATAATGTATCTCAACTATGATATACAGACAAATATTAATTTTTAGTTATATTAAAGTATTCAAGGTGCCCTTCACCTAAATCAATACACACTCAAGTATGTTAAACCAATGACGCATAGGTACCTCTTTTAAAGATTTATTGCTTGTGCATTTAACAACCTCTACCTTCTCAATGAAGCATTATGAAGCTGCATATATATCCACAAAAGTTGTTGATTTAAACATGATTTAGGTTTTTATAATCATATTGACAATTAATAGCTTAATACTAGTATATTATTCAGCGAGCATATATCTAATGATGTCACGAGGGTGAATGTTGTAAATTACCCGAGTGAATTACAGCCATTATACAAGCAGTATACTATATTACTATACTCGCGACAAGAATTCAGACGACTTACGTCATACGAACAAATTATATTTTCATCAAAATATTTAAGAAACTGCAACTGATAATAATAAAACTATATACTATACTAAAAGTTTGCATTATATATTGCACTAAATCGCAAAAAATGATTGCTTTTAACGCGACCAAATATCAAAAATTACGTTGACAATAAAAACAAATGTGTAACGTCAGCCGTAACGTAAGACGTCTGAATTCTTGACGCGAGTATATTAAGGATATTCATATACATAATATCTTGACACTCAGAACATGACATAACATACAACACAAAAGTGTCAAATCCTTACTTTCAAGTTTGACATTTGTCGGTCAGTGATAAATTTAAAAAACTTCTACCATCATTCGGAAAAATGTTAATATTGCCGTAACTGGTATAATGGGTAGCGTTCGGCTTTCACACAAGTTTAGGTTCAATTGCTGATATTGGAAAATTTTTGTTTTGTTAGTTCATTTCTGATTCTTTGAAACCAGGTAATAATGACTTCGTTATTTGCTGATGAATAATTTAGGTATATTATTATTATTTAGGAAACACATGTATTATGAACATTTTATATAGTTGTGAACAAATTTGTTTATTGTCTCCAGTCATATTTTTTTGAAATAAAATATACACAGGGTGAGTCAAGTTTAAATGGCCAAACAAAAGTAAAGCCAAAATATCAACACAACATACGCTTTATCTCGTTATCCAACTGAGATACAAGCTGATCAACTTCAGGAAAAAAATATAATTTACCCGATTACTCGAAAAAAACAATTTCCTAAAATTTGGTAGATACTTATTATTTAGGGTGGAACAAAAAACCGGAATAAAATTATAACAGTGGTGTAGAAAAATATTTGGCACGCCAATGAACACGGTAAAAAACATGCAATTTTTGGAATGCCTAGTCACAACTGTACAATAAATATAAAATTTAACAAATATACAAAATATTCAGACTGGCTGGCTTAAAATCAACTACTGTCTAATGTCAAAATAGAATAATTGTTCTATGTCGCAAATATTATTTGCGATAGCTGGTTCAAGTTTTTCCTTGAACTTGATCACCCAGTATAAGTACTTGGTGCGCCATTTTAGTTGGCATACGTAAATATCTTGAAAATTAAGCATTTGAGAGAAAAATGTTTCAGGCAAAAGTTTCATCATTTTATAAGCGGGAATTAATGGTTCATTTGGTTTAGAATTTCAAGGTTATTTGAAGGACAACTTTGATTTTTTAAATAGGAACTGCTATTTTTAATGATTCGTATTGTTTGTATTAAACTTAACAACTTTTCTATGACTAGTCGTGTTTACTTTCAGCGTTTACAAGTACCAAAAGTGGGCAAACATTAACTTGTTACTAAAGGTAAGTGGAAACCCCCCGGAAAACCCCTGGGAAATGTTATTTATGAGAGTAACATAATTTTATTGCGTACTAAGTTATTTCAAAAAGGAAGTAACATTTATTTGCCAGTTATTACATCCGGCAATTAAAAGTTAATTATTTTAACAGATTTTCAAAGTGATGGCCTTCGCTTGCAATACATTGTTCAATGCTTACTGCAAAACTGTCCATCGTCCGTTCTAACATGCCTTTGTCAACGTCGCGACAAGCATTTATTTTCTAATGCGTTCATGCATATTTTCTGGTGTGGTTGGTATATCTTGGTAAACTTGTTGTTTAAGATATCCCCACAAAAAGACAATCTCGGGAAGTCAAATCAGGGTACCACATGGTCTGTTACTCCCATAAATGACAAGTTTTCCCGCGGGTTTCCACTTACCTTTGGTATCCAGTCAATGTTTGTTCACTTTTCAAAAGTGTTGTGTATGCTGAAAGTAAACACCAAAAGTTAATAGAACAAAAGTTGTTAAGTTTTATACGAACAATACGAATCATTAAATAAAATAGGGGTTTCTATTTACCAAATCAAAGTTCTCCTTCAAATAACCTTTGAAATTCTAATCCCGCTTATTAAACGATGATACTTTTGTCTGAAACATTTGTCTCCCAAATGCTTAATTTTCAAGATATTCACGTTTGCCAACTTAAATGGCGCACCCGGTATTTCTGTTGGAGAGCGAGATAAAACGTATGTAGGTATTTATTTGAAATTTCGTGATTTCCTGATGTTTGGCTATTTAAACTTGACTCACCCTGTATATTTGCTTCCAGGTTCAATGTCTATAGCAATTGATATGATGTGGTCTGAACCTGCTTCAGCTGATGACAATGCTGCTGTAGAAAGAAGAAATGCTTTTGATGTAGGTACATATGTACATATTTTTGTACATAGTTGAAGTAATTGGTACAGTGTAGGTTGATGTCTAAAATAAAATAAATAACTAT
The DNA here is from genome assembly GCA_025584915.1 of Monochamus saltuarius. Lineage (NCBI taxonomy): Eukaryota > Metazoa > Arthropoda > Insecta > Coleoptera > Cerambycidae > Monochamus > Monochamus saltuarius. The sequence goes on from CM046722.1 coordinate 27,331,703, forward strand.
GCTGAAAATATTCATTCATAAAAATGTTACTACACTCATATTTATTACTTTATTGTTTTATGCTTTCCATCTATTTCCACAAAATAGTCAGTTAAGGTATCATTTGTCAATGATGAATTCATTTATGAATGATGAGGTAACTTTCCAATGTGTCTGAGGGTAGAAACACAGTGGCGGAATGCTTCCTACTGGTAGTCCGCACTGATAAGCGCTTATATGCTTTGAAAATTATAACATACTTTTAAATGGACGCATACACAGTGAAATCAGAATCAAGAATGAAAATTTAGTTAGTTTATTTCTCCTTTCGAGGTTAAAATTTCGATTTCTTTAACTTGGTAACTAAAGATTCCAAAATATTCAGATGATCATAAGATATGAAGACATTTTACAATTAAATAAAAGTAATTGATTAAATTTTCGATTTTTCTCGCTTTCAACAGCTTTTACTCTGTACGAGTCTCGGCGCAAGAAAACCGCGCCGATAATCGCTAGCAGAAAATCTGCTTTCGCTGTGTTTCCACTGTGAGATTTGTTTGTTGATGAATTCTGTATTTTTGTATGTACAGGGTGTTCAGCAAATAATAATAATATAAATTTCAACAGATGATAGAAAATATGTTAAACTTAGTGTCTCCGTATGAACTACAACAATTTTATTGAAAATAGTAAGCTTCGAAAAGGTCCACTAAAGATATGAGCAACTAATTTCATAAAATAATTTATATACAAAAAGACAAAAACAAAAGTAGGTAGTGATATCCTCTAGATGACAAATGTCATATTGACATTATTTGCCTACTTGATTTTTTGAGGATAAAAATAGTATTGAATCGTTATTCAAAAAAAAAAATAATCGTTTGCGGCGAAACGGTATAACATACAAAAAATCTAATAGATACTATTCCGTACAATTGAAATAATGTGTTGTGCTATCAAATGTATTATTGTATACAGTGAAACAACTTTCTCCGCCATATTTATGAAATTAGTTACCCATATCCCCACTAGTGTACTCTTAAGAAACTTGTTGCTTTAAATAATTTTTTGTATTTTATATAGTATCAGTTTGCACTTACTTTGGATAACATCGGTATCTCTTCTAATTTCGACGATAAAAGCTCCTGAAAAAGTGAAAAACTCAATCCTTCAGATTGATTTCAAAGTAGATTACATCTTCAATATTTCACCAAACGTACAATAATGTATTTTTCGCAATTTGGCAATTAATTATGTTTAGGTTTTCGGAATAAAAATTTCATTTTACAAGTTACTACTCGACAGATGTCTTGACAACGTCTATTGACTTTACCAAGCTAGTGAAGGTGATCTACTTTTGCTTCTGTGGAATAGCGAGTTCAGTAACAATTTTCTATCGCTTTATCTTCCTCTTCTAACACAGTCTGATGCAATGTTACTAATTTACTTATTTGAATTTACATTATTTTCTTTCAGTTTGGTTTATATGCCAATCCCATCTATAAAGGCAACTGGCCCAAAAAAGTTATAGACAGAATTGATTACAGAAGTGCAAAAGAAAATTTTACAAAATCCCGCCTCCCCAAATTCACGAATGAAGAAATTAATTACATAAAAGGAACGTCAGACTTCATGGCTATTAACATGTTTTACACACATATTGTGGAAGACACAAAAGAAACTGAATTCGGCGATCCCAGTTATACGAAGGATATGAAGGCGAAAGTATATTTGAATTCAAGTTGGGTCTTGGCAGTTAATGGGCAACCGGTGCGTATGTCTAATTACATATATTTCCATAATAAAAATATACAGGGTGATTCAGTGAGATAGGAAATAATGAATATAATACGAATACGCTTAATGAGTATAATACGAATACGCGATTAAAAAAAATCTAAATGCATATTTATGCCGAAAAGAATGTTCTCCATCCCCCCTCTAAATGTGTGGTGTGATCTCCAAATTTGGGGGGAAAGAAATGCGATAAATGCAGAAAGTGCGACTAAATGGTGGTAAATTTGAATAACACGCTGAAGTGTTAGACGATATTATGTATGTAATACTGATGTGGCAACGATGTTTCCTTCGACATTCGGTTATCATATGGTTGCCTCATCAGAAAGTTTGTAGCGTACCAGAAGCGTCGTGTTACCGATTTTTATGGGTGATTTGTTTATTTTTTCGAAGGTCGTGTAAAAATTTGTTTCCGATTTTCTGCCTTTATTGGGTCTTCCAAATATGTGGTTAAAATTAATGGCATTATGACTGACTCACCCTGTATACAGACTGTATTCCGGTGACGGCACATTAGAAAGTTTCAGAAACTAATTAAATTTCAATTTTGAAAATTTATGCTTTGAAGTTTTCGGACTGCTTTCTTTAAATAAAATAATTAATTTTTTGTAGCACTACTGGTTTTACCGAAAGTCGTCATCTACTCTCTTATTTTAAATGGAATACCCTGTATGTTTTTGCATACCTATATTGAATCTACACGTAATTTTGCCTACAGCAGCTTGTTTCAGCAACCATGTCCGAATGGGGCTTGATGATTAGAATACTATTGCAAATAGTTGCACCACCTATAGATACTAAAAAAAGATACAAATTACCATATTTTGTCCATGACAACATAATGTGTGTGCCACTTTAAAAATTAAAAAAAAAATAAAGAAAATCTTGCATATTGAACAATTTCCATATACACAGTGTATGAGACGCATTAATATCAATATTGTGTGAAACTAACTACTCTGTGGACTAAAGCCCCAACCAGCGTTGAATTACACCCACAATATCTACCCATATATTTTTTATTATTAGCTTTTGTAACATTTTTTACTGTATTAGAAAGGTATTTTAAAATAATATAAATCATTGACAGGCTTCACTTCTGACATTGTCGATATTTAATTTCAAATAATTTTAATTTATATAATAATTTTTATAGTTAGATATTTGACTCAACTTAAAGGAGGCCACCTAAAGAAGCAATCCTAAAAATGCAGAAATAGGGAAGGTATCATCTATTGTGGTTGAATTTTCGAGTTCCCACTGTTTCAAAAGCGAAGTTAGATATTTATAGAGTGTTTTCATTAAACCAGGTTAGTAAATTTAGCTAGATTAATTTCTTTAGATAATTATTGAATAGCGCTTTGTCTGTGGAATTGTTCATTAGCATACCTAGATGTTTGGTATCAGAGAGCATACATATGACTTCATTCATAGGAATTGTACGAGATTTGATTTATATTAGCTTAAAATACCTTTCTAGTACAGTAAAAAATATTAGGGTTGGTATCACAATTTGTCAAAAATTCAAATATTTGACACAAATTCTAACACTTGTGCTCAATGTAAACATTTTATTACAAAGTAATCAAAACTTTTGGTACTATTTAGAGGATGACTAATAAAACTAAAAAAAACTACTTTTCCACACAAATATAAAAGTACCCGAAGGTTCAGTATTCCTATTTGTATTCGATTTTTTTCACAGATTGTTCCATTAAGTGCTAGGAAGACCTTGGCTTGGTTAAGTTCGTCTTTTAATGATCCCGAAATATTTATTACTGCAAATGGTATTCCAGAAAATCTTTTCGATGATAATACTAGAATTAGTAATTTTCGGGTAAGAAAAACCAATGAAGGCTTTAAAATCAGTAAAACTTCATCAATTAGTTTTCATTTGGAAATCATTTAATTATGTTTCTTCAGGATTCTCTCACCGCAATACTTGATGCAATTGAGATAGATGGAGTAAAAGTTATTGGATATACAGCTTGGAGTTTGTATGACTCATTTGAGTGGACAGATGGATACAGGTAAAATATAAGAGTTTTCTGGGAATAACTGGGAACGATTTAAGGGGTAATTATTTTCATAAAACTAATGACACGAGTTAGTATTATATGAACCTATTTTTATTTTGTTGTTACATAACTACCTCCTCCTCAAAAATGTTTGATTAATTATGATAAAAAAAAATAATTTAAAACACATTTCTTACCATTCAGTAACAAAATAGTGAATCATTTTAGTTTCCTTTATTTATTTTGTTAAATGGTGTTGATGTTTCAAATCATTTTTTTAAATTTTAATGATTATTGAATATTTCCAACGTCAACGTAAATATTTCAGTATACATGGTGTACACAAGATTAGCCTGCAATATTAGTGAAGTTGCATGAATTTTATATTGGTTTGAAATATATTACAGGGTAATCTTTCAAACGTATTGAAAGGTCAGAACATATACAGGGTGTTCCAGAATGATGGTCAAATATTTTACCAGTGTGTTCCACAAGCCATTTCAGGGAGGGATCTTCATATAAAATTTTTCAATTTGGGTCTTCCCTGTTGAGATATTCGAGTCTCAAAATGGCGGAAAAAAGTAGTTTTTTTATTTTTGCATAAAAACGGTTGCACTTAGAAATTTCAATTTTGGTACATATTATCAGCTAGTCAAAGGTTATTTTGTGGTGGTGTCTATTCCTTAGCTTATGTTTTTGAAGGGCGGGAATAAGCAACCCCTAGATTTATTTCTTTCAGAACTTCTTCCTGCAATGGCCGATTTTTCATTTTCAACAAAAGTTTTGTTTTTAAATACTTCACCTAATTTTACTACTTTTTTCCCTTTTGCAAATTTTTCATACAACCAACAGTTTGCGCGGAAATAATAAAAATGCCTTTCCTGATTCTAAACATCTTTTCGTCACCGATTACTGTTACTGATAACCGCAGTAGGCGGTTACTAAGTTGATGTTTCTCTGTTGTCTTGTCAAACAAATGGCTATTAGGTCTATAATTGACAGTTTTTGCAAATATTTCTAAACAAAGGTATTCCTATAACTACGCGGTGTAGAACTAACTACATCTATCGGCCATTCGCTACTCCATGCCGGACTGAAAATGTCACAGACACAAAGCGTTCTACATGCAGTAGACACCATTGAAAGCTGTCGACCTTTATCGCGATCGGCGAGAAACGATATTAACGATATCTAATGTTTTTGTTGAAATCGGCCATTGCAGGAAAAAGTTCTGAAAGAAATAAATGTAGGGGTTGCTTATTCCCGCCGCTGGAAAGTGAGGATCTTGATGGTGAATTGTATTTTGTGGAGTGGCCGACAAAGGTTCTTGGCTGTTTCACACAGATACTGCAGGTATAATTCAATGCCGGTCGGGGCATTAGCCCGCGGAGTATTTGTTTCCTGCAGTATCATTTATAGATTTAATGGCGCATCGCCCGGGGCGAGAGGTCTGCGGTTAAGTACCTACGATATTGTAGGTCGCTTTCTGCAAGTCGAGCCGCTTAGGCCGAACAGGAAGTAGCAGACCAGTTACATCTCACCTGCACTCGATTTATATGTGAAACTACATATGAAGGAACAGCCAGTTCAATTGTCGGTCATCTCACCTATGGCATACTGATGAGGGCTAACAAGCCCGAAACCGGTCTATGTCTGGTGGAGTGGCCGACAAGGGTTCTTGGCTGTTTCACACAGATACTGCAGGTATAATTCAATGCCGGTCGGGGCATTAGCCCGCGGAGTAGTTGTTTCCTGCAGTATCATTTATAGATTTAATGGCGCATCGCCCGGGACGAGAGGTCTGCGGTTAAGTACCTACGATATTGTAGGTCGCTTTCTGCAAGTCGAGCCGCTTAGGCCGAGCAGGAAGTAGCAGACCAGTTACATCTCACCTAGATGTTTGGTATCAGAGAGCAAACATATGACTTCATTGATAGGAATTGTAGGAGATTTGATTTATATTAGCTTAAAATACATTTCTTAAACAGTAAAAAATTTTACAAAAGCTAATAATAAAGAATATATGGGTAGATATTGTGGGTTGGGGGCTGGTTGGGACTTTAGTCCAGAGAGTAGTTAATTTCACACAATATTATTAATACCTAAAAAATATATAAAAAAACGATTACATATAGGGTAAACATTATTTAAATAGGTGTTTGTCATATTTAATTTAAAATTCAATGACAGGCTAAAATCACTTTTGTCATTATCGATATTTAACTCCAAATAATTTTAATTTATATAATAATTTTTATAGTTAGATATTTGACTCAACTTAAAGGAGGCCACCTGAAGAAGCACTCCTAAAAATGCAGATATAGGTCAGATCTCATCTATTGTGGTTGAATTTTTGAGTTCCCACTGTTTCAAAAATAAAGTTAGATATTTATAGAGGGTTTTCATTAAACCAGGTTAGTAAATTTAGCTAGATTAATTTCCTTTAGATAATTATTGAATAGAGCTTTGTCTGTGGAATTGTTCATTAGCATACCTAGATGTTTGGTATCAGAGATCATACATATGAGTTCATTGATAGGAATTGTAGGAGATTTGATATATAATAGCTTAAAATACCTTTATAATACAGTAAAAAATGTTAAAAAAGCTAATAATAAACAATATATGGGTAGATATTGTGGGTGTAATTCAACGCTGGTTGTGGCTTTAGTCCACAGAGTAGTTAGTTTCTCACAATATTATTAATACCTAAACATTATATAAAAAAACAAATTAATTCTTCTAATTGTATGTACTGCATTGTCCGAAAGCATGAAAATCGTATGCAGATATTAACTAAAGCACACTGCTGTAGTTAGGTATAATTGCGGCAAGAATTCTTATGACACGAACAAATTCGTTAATATTTTCAACAAAACATGTAGAAAACTACAACTGAAAATAATAAAACTATATACTATACTAAATATTGCAGTAAATTACAAAAAATGATTGTTTTTAACGTGACAAAGTATCGAAAATTATGTTGACAATAAAAGCAATAGCGTAACGTCAGTCGTGACGTAAGTCGTTTGAATTCTTGCCGCAACTTTATACACGTGCGAACGGCGTCTGACGTCACAGATCTACCCTATGGCGGCGATCGTATTGTGGGGACGGAGCCAGACTAAATTTTTAAGTACAACTTTTAGGCTTATTTTTCCAGGAATTTGCCTAGGGCAAACGCCAAACGGCAAACGATTAAAATAATTCATTTTTTCTTCTGCACGTATTTGAAAAAATCATGCAATTTCCCCATTCTTGACTAAAATAAGTTTTTACAGTGCGAACGCCGGCTGTGCAACGATTTAAATATACCCCCTGTTTACCTAAGTGCAAAACGATTAGAAAATTTTAAAGTTTTTTAAACTTTAACAAAAGTAAAAAACGACTTTAAATTCAATTCTGCGCGTGATATTATCATTCATTTATTTTAGTGAACCTAGTTTACTTAAACTCATATACAAAAAAGACCAATAATAAACGTAAATCATGTACCAAATATGGTTATTCCAAGTTAAAGAAATTCAGAGATGTTATTTTATTTTGAAATGTTTGGTTCGAAGGCCTGTAACAGCCTATGTGCAACTTTGTATATAGGTATGTTTAGTTAAATTACAATATTTTGGAACCCCTATATGCGTGCTCTGTGTCGGTTCTACTGCGGAACACCCTTTATAAGGTATTTGGTCGATTTTTTAGTCGTAGAATACATTGGTAAATTATTACAGACTAATTTTGGAATACTCTGTATACCTCTATGAAAGGTAGATATAAAAAAGAGCAAAAAAAGAAAAACTGTCATTATTAACACAAAATATCAATTAGCGCTTTTTTGTATTTGTCTTAACAAATTCAAAGATATACTAATTCTATCAGTATAATTAATAACTGATTACCAGTCAATCAGTGAGCAAGCATTTACTTTTCTATTTTTAAATATGTGTGGTTAGTCAAAATAAAATTTATAATCAAAACCTTAATTGAGCCATTTTACACAGGTATTTTTATTTATTCAAATTGGCATTATCATTACATAAAACAATAAAAATACCAGATAAATAATTACAACCATATCATATTTCTAGTTCCTAATCACAATTATTGTTTCAGTTATAGATTTGGCTTTAATTGGAGGATTTATCATGACAACAGTATCTCGTTTTACAGCAGAGATTCTTTCGATTTTTATAGGCAGTTTGTCCTTAGTTTCACCATACCAGAAGAAACTACAACAACGACTACTACAAGTGTAGTAACTACTACTACAACTAAGATTACAACCGCCCCACCTACAGATACCACTCCTTGTTCTGCTACAAAAATTGTTTTATTTTCTTCGCTAATATTAACTATAGTATTTCTATTTCAAATACTATTTTAACTAAGACTAAATACAACCACTTTTGTAGCTAGCTATCGCTGGAATATTCACTCTCATACTATATACCTATACATTTTCTCTTAGTGTATGAGTAGGGGAGACTGGAGAAGATTTAATTTTTCAAAATTTGTTGCAGTTTCATAAATTAAGTTAAGACATTGTATTTTGATACATAGTGATTTTCTGGGTTGTTATGCCGTGACTATCGGTAACTGGTCGCTGCCAGAAACAGAGTTAAAATGCATATCCCTAGCATTAGCCGGGATTCTTACCTGCCCTGGTTGTTCTCGGGCTAGGTTTGTAGTACCAACAATAGGAACCGAACCGATATCAATATATGGGCGGGCCCAGAGACACCGATAGCGGGGCTGTCGCCACAGAGCCTAGCCCGAGAACAACCAGGGCAGGTAAAAGAATCCCGGCTAATGCTAGGGATGTGAATTGTCACTCTGTTTCTGGAAGCGACCAGTTACCGAGATTAGGGCATAACAACACGAAAAATCACTGTATCAAATGATAGCACCGGCCGTGAAAGCCTAAAAACCACTATTAAAACATTGTAGTTTTTGGCACATCCGTATATTTTAAGATATCTCACATCTAAGTTTTAAGTAAAACTAAATTTTAAAACAAATATTTTTGCTCAGCATGATTTTAAAAAAAAGTTGCATTTGGTTTTATCTACCCCAGTGGAGGGGTACAATACCTTTATGAGGATGATTCAACTACAGAAAAAGTAGTTTGGAAAGAGAGAAGTATTTATTTGAAACGTTCACAATACATCAGTATAATAAATTAAAAACAAATAATTTTAAAATACAAAATATATATTGAAGTGGTTGTACAGTGTCTCAAATACGATAGTATGGGCTGTGAGGATCCAAAAAAATTCAATAAAATTTGGGACATATGGTGTTATGAAATGAGGAAGCTCCATTTTCAATCGAAAGTATTATCTTCGTGATTTGACAGGAACGACTAATGACGTCATCAATTATATTTTTTCCAGAAACATGCCCAAATTTTTTTTCTGTATTACTTCTCGTTTAAAAGTTATAAGAAATATCATTCTAAAGAGTCTCAAGAGAAATACTACCTAAAAATCACATTAGCAGTGGAACTTGGTGAAAGGATCAAGTAGTCGTTGATGATAAGGTGATGATAACAATAACTAAACTGAGGCAAACATCCTCATATTACAATCTATTCTCATTTCAAGACACATATCCAATCTTCGCCTGACTTCTTTGTGGGCTGCGTTTATTAACCTTTCGCCGTTTAACTCATTGCAAGCGTTTGTAATTTTTGTCTTTGAAATAATTCATATCTTGCGAAGGTGTTTTGTAGATCTTATTTTTTTAAATCACCCATTCAAAAATTCGAAGGATGTTAGATCTGGTGACTTTCTGGCTACTGAATAGGTCCATTAAACCCAATCCATTTTTCTGGTAAAGTGTTATCTAATTATTGCTGCACAATATTGCTGCCTTGTGGGGTGGAGTTCCGTTGTGCTTCGCTGCAAAGGCACATTCTCTAGAAGTGCAGGAACTTTAAGAAACTCACACTGTTCAATGTATTTTCATAAAAATAAGTCCCAATTAAATGCGTATCGATGATGCTGCATATTTACTCCAAAATGGCCATGGTTTTGGACTGGATTTATAATATGGCGATTTTCAATGGATCAGTAGTGTTCATTGCGCCTGTTTGACAAACCGTTACTGACAAACGTCGTCGTCTATCCAAAAAACGTACCGAAAAAGGTTCTCATCAACATTTACTATAATTTCAGCTATACAATTAAGTTTATTTTCAATGTAATGCTCAAGCAAATGCTCCAAATCGTGAAATTTGTAGTCATGATACCCATTGCTCTTTAAAATTCGTTAAACGGTTGATCTGTACAATTTCAATTCCCGACTAGCTTGGCGTATAGAATTTAGTGGATTTTGTTCGAAATACTGTAACACTCTAGCTGTATTAACATTGTTTGTTACCCTTCGGTAAACTATTTGATTCTTCCGAACAGAAAATGCATCTTCTTGTAAAGGTTCTATGATCAGGAACGAGGCGCTCTAGATACCTTTCTCGATATCTCTTCTTGAATTTTTTTGTGACTCGCCGTAAATTAACAAAAAATCAACTTTTTCTGAATGAAAAAACAATTTGTAAGAACAAAAGTTATACCTTTGACGTTCGTATTGAGTAATGACAAGTATCTTGTGACATTTATGCACTTTAAATAACGAACATTCGATTTTGTGATGTGATTTTTAGGTAGTATTTCTTTTGAGACTCTTTAGGACGATATTGCTTATAACTAAAGATAGTATGTCGTTCGCACATCTCAGGTCCGTACTCAGGTCCGTCGGTTGAAAATCGTAATATTTAAATATTCCTAATTAAAAACAAATATCATCTTCAAAATAATGGCCAGCGTTGAGGAACATCATCCTATTTATTTACCGGCATGTGTCAAGGTCGCAGTCGCTTCCGCTTTCCAATTGCCAATATCTTTGTAGGGACGATATCGCGTTATTAGCAAATAATGTTAGTTTCTTGTCGAGTTTCTTGTTGGTTTGTCTGTTTCGGTGCTTGAATATGTTCCGTCGGCCTCCCACTCGTTCTACAGTGGAGAAATAGATTAAATATTATCCAGATTTAGAACTTGACGGGACAGAATTAAAGTGCAAAATTTGTGAAAGAGTTATATCGTGGATTATAAAACACGTATTGTGGAATATAATATGCGCTCGGAACAACACAAAGTTCGTGTGAGTAGTACATATGACAAACCGTGAACGTCAAAAACAAATTAACAACGAGTTAGTGTTTTAGACTTGCCACAGTTTATTTGTCAGGTAGGTACCGGGATCTAGTGCTGAACGTGTGAAGAAGAAAAATACCGTTTTGCAGAACAATCCGGGATTTTTAACTGTATGCCACATAGTAGACCTTTTTGAAGGTAAAGGACTAGATTTTGCTCAACCCACCCTAAATGTGCCATCAGTGAAAAATTATACATGTTTTATATATGCCCCAGTGACCTCTGTGGACGTTGAACGTACGTTTTCGAAACTGAAATGGATTTTAAGCGATAAACGTCACAACTGAACATTTACAACAGTTGCTGGTTATTCAGTTTTATTTCAGTACTAAAAGTGAATAGTATAGTGTATTGTAAATTACACAACTTAATATGATCCGTACAAACAACATACATATCACCAGTACAAGGTAAGACATTGATATTAACTGTATTTGACAATAAATCTACGTATTTACTTTACTTCCACAAACGTTAACGTTAGTGTCCTAAGTGCGCCGCTGATAATGACGTCATGTGCGAACGATATACGGTCTCTACTTATAACATTTAAACGGGAAGTAATACAGACAAATTTCTCTAATATAAGTTTATTAGAAAAAATAGAGCTTTTCAACAGGAAAAAAGTTTGAGTATGTTTCTGGAAAAAATATAATTGATGACGTCATTAGACGTTTACTATAATACATTCGACTGAAAATGGAGTTTACCTCATCCCATTTAACACCACGTGCCCCAAATTTTATTTAAATTTTTTGTATCCCCACAGTAGGCCCATACTATCGAGTTTGAGACACCCTGTAGTTGTTGAGTTTTAGGCAAAAGTGTAGGTATCAAATATGTATACAGGGTGAGTCAGTCATAATGTCATTAATTTTAATCACGTATTCGGAAGGCCTAATAAAGGCAGAACATCGAAAAAAAAATTTTTTTACTCGACCTTTAAAAAAATAAACAAATCACCCTATAAAAATCGGTAACACGACGCTCCTGGTACGCTCAAACTTTCTGATGTCGCAGCCATATGATAATCTAATTCCGATGGAAGGCATCGTTGCCACATGTTTACATACATAACGTCGTCTAACACTTCAGCGTTATTCAAATTTGCCACCATTTAGTCGCACTTTCCGCATTTTCCGCATTTCTTTCCCCCAGATTTAGAGATCACACCACACATTTAGAGGGGGATGGAGAGAATACGAGCAGTAGTTTGTTTATTTCGGTCGTGTATTGGTCGTAAATTCACATCACAATGCCTAATTTTACTAATTTAGAATATGCGGAAATGCTAGTTTTATACGGGGAATGTTTACGAAATGCGAATGCCGCTGCTGTCGAATACCGGGGACGTAGGCTTCACCCAAGTGCGCAAACCTTTGTCCAAGTGTTATAATGTGTTCGCGATACGGGATGTGTTAAACCGCGCCGAGAACTTGCTGGGCATCCTCAAAATGACTTAAATGTAATAAAAGCTGTTTTAAATTTGGTTGAGGAGGAGCCTACAATTTCTGCAAGAACTATTTCAAGGCGATTGGAGATATCCCAAAGCAAGGTCTGCAGAATATCAAAATTATTAAAAATTAATAACCTAATATTCGAAAACATTTATTTATTATCTACATTTGTCTTTATTAAAAAATAAATCAATATTTAAGGAAAATTCATTCATGTATCTAGAGAAAAAAAAAGTTAATTTTACTCCTTGTCGTTAAATAACAGTACAAAAACTAGGTAACTAGGTTATTGACCTAATCTTGGACAGTGTTTTGTCGACAACACAAGTTTTTTTTTATTACTTTGTATTTAAACACGTTTTAAACGTTTTTTATGTAAAGTACCTAAATGGTTTATTACTCAGTTTATTATTAGATACGTTGGAGTTTTGTAATTTCAATATTAAATACTTTTTACAAACCAAGCTAATTTCTTTGCAGTCATAACAGTCACATTTGGTCGGACGAAAATCTACACGCTCCTCGTCGGTTTAGCTTTATTGTTCTCAACGTATGGGCAGGAGTTTACGGGAATCATTTGATTGGGCCGTATTTTCTACCGGAGAACCTGAATGAACCGCGTCACTTGCAATTTTTAATAGAATTGATTGGAAAGCGTTCATTGAACATTAACATTTTAAATTACTATTGGCTGAACTGAGCAAGAAATAATATGAGATTCTAAAATAGTCAGTACGATCGTTTATTTATGATGTCTAATGCCTAGGTAGGTAGGTACTAGAAAAATATTTCAACTTGGCAACATTGCATCAGTCGACATCGAGTGGAACTGTCAGCTGTAACCGACCAAGGCTGTGAACGGTCAGTGACAGTCTGAAAAGGGGGCTTAAATAATGATTTGAAAATATTTTTTTTCGGCGTAAATATGCATTTAGATTTTTTTTTAATCGCGTATTCGCATTATACTCATTATTCCCTACCTCCTCTTAAAATTAATGACATTATGACTGACTCACCCTGTATACAAAATATTATTATGAATAATAAGTTACTCAAAGCACATCCCATAATAAAATTTAAATTTGTAGGATTTAAGTGATCTTTTTATGTAGGTATTTGACTAAATTTTCCTCTTCAATAATTGAAAACACTTGTTTTACTAAATAATTATTTTGAAAATTTCTCTGTTCCTCGTCATCTTTGATGGACATTCCCTAGTAAGATAATTTAGAATACATATCTTCCTTGGTCTTTTTCTTTATTTTTTTAATTCTGATCATTAAGTCATCTCTTTTTATATTGCATTGCCTAGCTGCTCCCCGAATAGATATTTTTTGTCGAAAATAATCTTTTAGATCCAGATTAATGGCATTTTCATTCATCATTCGGTTGTTTTTTTGTACATATAGTCGGCGCATCTAAAAATATTTTTATATTGGAATATTGAGTCATAATAAATTGGAATTGATTCAAGGTTGCTTTGGTTTTTGTACCCTATGACGCCCAATTTTGCTAAAATCAAAATATATATTTGAGGCACGTGAAGTTTTAAGGTAATGTTATATACAGAAATGAGATGCGAAAACAATGCTCGATCTCGATAGTGCAAGTATCAAGGCATAGCACAATATCAAATATTTTTAAGATCTTGTCGTAACAGATGCCAATTTTCATTTTTCATTGTGACAATTCTCTCTGTGCCGAGCCTGCCAGTGTTAGTTATGCACAACAACGATAAGCTGAAACTACAATAATTTCGGATAGCAAAACTGCACTTGAGTATTTAGATTAGAAAAATGATGCTTTGCCAGTGGGGAAGATTCAACCATCTTCCCCACAGGTGAATCATCCCCAGTCTCCCCTACACATTTTAGAATGCATTTCAACTTAACAGTGGAATGGTCTAGTCTCAATATAATTGGTAAGATATTGTTCAGTCTGTTTTTTTTTTGTGAAAATCTGTTTGCAAACTAAGTATATTTTTAAAGTTATAGTCTGAATTTAGACTAATATGATACAATGTAGATATTTAATAAGAAATTGTTGCTAAGTATTTATGTGTAGTATTTCTTTTTTTAAATAAAATGTTTTTTTTATGAAATTATGACCTTATTTATATAAAGGGTAGCCACTTTTATGACGTCCAGTACAGGGATCTCGGAGATAGCAGCTGAAAACTGGAAAAATGCATCTTTTTCCATCTATAACGTTTTTTATTTTGAATTGAAAAATGTAAAATTTCTGGAGCGAGAACATCAAAGTGCAGTTATTTTGATTCTTCAGGAAAACAACTCCAAACTATTCGAAACCGAGAAGAAATTTCTCTGGACCTAGACGCAATTAGAGAAGACCCATATAGTGACAATCTCTGTAACAACATCCGTATTTGCCATTTAAACTGCCGTAGCTTACGTAATAAGATTGATGAATTTGAACTGCTTATTCAGAGTATTGACTATCCTGAGATATTATGTATATCGGAAACCGGCTTTCGAGACTATGAAATTATAAATGTTAAGTTCGACAGGTATATCCTTTCTGACTTTTTTTGCAGATCTGATCACGAGAAAGGTGGGGTAGCAATATTTATGTTGTCCAATTTAGATTTGAAAAACGTAATCTGTAAAGTACCACAAGTTCACTTTTGAGTATGCTTTAACTGAGATCTTGTTAGGTAATCAGAAAATTTTTATAGGATGTTTCTATAGAACACCACTTCCCTACCCTTCTCGTGATAATTCGACTGATTTTCTCTTATATATGGAAGATTTACTTAATCAAACTATAACAACAGACCCAATTTTTTTGTGTGGTGGCTTTAATTTTAATTTTGATCCACATAACTTAAATCCGTTTGCTAAAAAATTATGTAACATTTTGTCTGCATATAATTTACATCAGACAATATGGTCCTAGACTAGGGAAGTTGGTGAATCTAAAACTATAATTGACAATATATTTTCAAATATTCATAATAGTATTTTAAATCCACATAATGTAATTTGTGATATATCTGACCATCACATTCAACATATTTCTTTTTCAGTTTTAAAATCAAATGTTGTTAACAAATCAGACTATTATTTTAAAAGACTCCATAACGATCCAATTAATTTAGCTCACTTTCAGTATTTGATAGGTAAAGTCAAATGGGATTTTTTAAATGTGAATATCCCATTTGATGAAAAATTCTCGCATTTCCATAGCACTATTGTAAACGCATTTGATGAAGCTTTTCCGGTAAAGCTTTGTAAGAAAAGTAATAAAACTCATAACAGCAAAAATCCTTGGGTGACAACTGATATTATTAATGAGGGAATTATGTTAAGAGAATTATACGATGCTTACAGACGTAATAATGATGCGGAATTAAAATTGCGCTATAATGTTTTGAAGAAAATTCATACACAAAAAATAGCTTTAGCAACATCTAATTATTATGGTAATGTTTTTTTTTATTCTGCTAATAAGTCTAAAACAGATTGGAATATCATTAAAAATAACTTTACTTGTAAAAATCATAAGTTACCATCCAGTTATCGCGACGATGAAGGGAATAGTTTTTCAAGTTCTCAGAAGGCCGCTGAAGCCTTTAATATATTTTTTTTTAATTCGACATTATCTTTAAATGATAAGGCATATCATGCTAATGTAGTTTCTAATATCCCTTTTTGTCCGAACACTATGTTTTTGTTTCCTTTTACCGAGTTAGAGGTAAAGGATATAGTTTTGAAAGTTTCAAATAAAAACTCGGCAGGATTCGATGACATTCCATGTGGTATTATTAATAAGATAATTACATATATTACCCCTCCTTTGACCAGTTTGATAAATCTATCATTTAGTCAAGGATGTTTTCCTTCTTTACTGAAAAAAGCATTGATTATTCCCATTCATAAAAAGAACGATAAGACTTTAATATCTAATTACCGGGGAATAGCGCTTCTTTCTGTGTTTTCCAAAATATTTGAAAGAGCTTTTTATTTAAGAATATTAAATTTTGCAGAAAAAAGTAATTTAATTAATAGTAATCAGTTTGGGTTTAGTAAAGGTTTGTCAACACAAAATGCCATTTTGTCAGTCTATAACTTTATTTTGTGCGCGATGGAGAACAGAGAAAGATGCGCATGTATATTATTTGATTTGACTAGAGCTTTCGATACCGTAGATCATGCACATTTATTGAATAAGTTGCAGAGATATGGTATAAGAGGTCCAGCTTATAATTGGCTTGATGTAGCTACTTACAAGGTAGAACCCAAGAGGACCTTAAATTTAAATGGCTCTAAATATTTTTCACAGCCAAAACACCTTCAAACAGGAGTTCCTCAGGGGAGTATTCTGGGGCCATTCCTATTCTTACTTTTTATTAATGTTATAGCAGTGTGGGCTAATATAAATAAATGTGTAACATTGTTCGCCGATGATACTTCTGTGGCAGTTAAAGCAGAGTCATCAGTTTCGCTCAGCCACATTGTATCGAATGTTGTGGTTAGTATGCAAGATTTTTGTAAAAGCAATTGTTTAGCGTTGAACGGTTCTAAAACGGATTTAATCATGTTTACGTCTAAAGATCTGGATTATAGCCTTTTGGTTAAGTTTGATAATAAAACCATTGAACAAAGCAATGTTGCTAAATTTTTAGGAGTCCAGATGGATTCAAGGTTATCCTGGTCATACCATATTGACGACTTATTAAATAAACTCGCAAAACATTGCTTTGTTCTTTGGCGTCTTAGCAAATTCGTAGATATAGACATCTTAAAAATGTATTATTATGGTTACGTTCAATCTAGCCTGAATTATTGTATCATGTGTTGGGGTAATTCTTCTCATATGAACGAACTATTTATTCTGCAGAAGAAGATCATGAGAACAATGACTAAATCACGTGCGCGGGATTCTTGTCGAGAGTTATTTGTTAATTTGAGAATTTTTACAGTCTACTCGCTGTATATACTGAGTTGTGTTTCGTATGTAAAGAATCACATTTCTAAATTTTGTGCACGTACTGATAATATGCAATCTTCTGGCTACCATTTTAGAGACTTACATTGTTTTAATATTCCTCAACATCGACTGGCTTTGTCGGTAAGGGTCCTTTTATTATGTCCATTAAATTGTATAATAAGTTGCCGATACGCATTAAGCAATTGAACACTTATATTACTTTTCGTAATCAAGTTAAGAGCATACTAGTAGAAAATGCCTTTTATAGTATTGAGGAGTATATGAACTTTGATTTTAATGTGTCTGGTTTGTAAATAAAGTTTCTGTGTTACATATGTTTGTCTTCTATGAGTTGTTTGTACTTATACTTTATTCATTTTATTTTACCCTACTTTTTTTTTTGCTGTGAATGTTTAAGACAGCATATTATTATAAGGGTAAGTTAATGATTTGACAATTTCAATACTTTGTATAACAAGGTCTTATGAAATAAAGTTATTATTATTATATGATTTATGATTATTATGTGTAACTGTTGTACTTCTCTCCGCTTATGTATTTCCTGTAAGTGGGTTTTCCTGTCGGAAATAAATGTATTTTTTTTGTTCTGATGTAAAACAACGATCAATTTTCACTCCGTGAAGTCAGTGATCATTGCACCCGTAAATCATGTGTGTTCTGAGTAGACGTAGCAAGTCAAGGACGATTGTCGTCTGCATTCTGTTGACTAAAGATATCTGCCGAATTTCAGCAAGCCGGTATGATTTTCAATTCAGAAAGCAGCGTATATCTCATTCCACCCAGGATCCCTATAATTAAGAGCCGCGCCTTGCGTCGCAAGGATAATTTCTGCAAATCTACCTTTTGTTAAAAATGTGTAAGTGTAATAATTTAATTTTCTCGCCATTTCCCAGAAGGACTCACTTCTCCAGTTAAATCGATCAATTATCAATAATGAAATTAAATTTGTACTATTTCAAGTAACCTTGCTCGATTTCTTCTAACACTTACTTTGTATACAGATAGGATAGGATCGGATAAAAATAAAACGAAATTAAAACACTACCTACTGCTTTTGCAAGGCCCGTCTAATCTAAATTGACTATTAATATGATAAACGAATGAATAATACCAGTTACACATTCAGTGGTCTGTATCCTATGAACTGTTATAAATGAAAGAAAAAGTTATTTGGACAATGGAAATCTGACAAATGTTTCATGTCCGATAGATTTTTAATGACTTAGCATGCGCCGAGATATTAAAATCCATTTTCCTTGAAATCTGTTGCCGTCACGAATTTTAATAAGAGTACTTATTTATGTAAAAATCTTAAAATATTAAGTTTTATATGTGCTATGTAAATACACAAAATAGTTTGGGCAAATTTATGGTACTACTTTTTGAATCACCTTGTATATCCAATAGGTTCAACTTCTTTATAAAGCTAATGTTATTGAGTAAAACTCCGATCTGTTCCTCTACACAACAGTTGCATAATATATGTTCAGTTGTATTCTCACTTTCTAAACTTCATACTTCGACTAAGCTCTTTATATACATACATATATGCGATATTTTAAATCACAGTGCATAACCAAATAATGATATCAGGTGCAAACTGTAATTCCAACAGCTCTTAGCTCCCTTTCGCATTGTAAGTTATAAATGCCCTCGAATCTTAGCAGTGTTTGACATTACTTACACGCTTTTCTCCTGTCCAAGTCAGGAAAGCTATACCTGACTACAAGGCTGTTTCTAAATAAAAAAAATTCAAAGCAATATTTTTTCAAGTTAGAGCATCTACTGTCTTGTTTCTCTGAATGATCAGATATCTAAGTTACATCACTTACATACATACATACACACAAACTAGGCGGTATAAATTTCTTCCTGGAAATTAGTTGCACATAAGAGTAAGCCAATGCCTACCAACAGCCTGGTCTTTGGATTGCAACTAAATATTCCAACTCTGACCCAATCTGGAATTTTAGAGCCGCTGGTATGGCAAGCACTGCCTGACTTTAAAACTTAAAAGGTCAGTTATAATACATTCTTGTGGGTATAACATATGAAACCATCAGTGAGGTGTTGTAGCTTTCCGTGTGCCCAATAGCCTGTTGTGTTCCATGATCTTAGCTTTTTGTTTCAAACTGTGTACGTCTTTGTCTAATAGTATATGGAAAGGTATTAAATCCAGAATAATACCCAGGACAACTGACGATATGGGATTGATAGCTTCTGTTATCACCAGCCATATTTGACATCAGAGTGTTTATTTTGGTTGTTCCTTGAACACTTTTGGACCACAATACTAGCAAGCCATAGTGATCATATATTCTCCACAAATATATCGACATGCCCACAACAACATGTTTACTTTGTGAATGACTTCCTCTTAAGAGGTCAAAAACTCTTTACTTTGAATTCGGTACAATAAATTGCTCATCGCTCCTAGTAGTGAGACGTATCCACGTCACCTGGGCCAACCCAATTTTTTAAAGCAATTCTCAATTCTGAAAATATTAATACTGATATAGTTTGTCATGTCTAACCTACTATCTTACATAGAAATTTCTTGAAAACAGTATATTAAATCACATAAAAATTCAGTTTCGTGTTCACTTCAATTGTCTAAGTGTAAAAGAAAATATTTTTTTCCATTTTGGTTAATCCCCTACCAGCACGAAAATCATTGTTAAACGATAAATATTGCAATTCCAATAATTGTTATTAATTTTTAGTGTTTACACTAGCACGATTTAAAACATAATCTAATCTCAAGAGCATCTGCCAGTATATAAGTGTATGAAATATGTTGTTCGTTCTAGTCACCCCAAAGATATAGATTACCAGCCATGTATACACTGTTATTATTTCCGCTCATTCTGACGGTCTCGAGGTAAGTCCACTTTATGACATATTTCAATACACTGATATTTATAACCCAAATCAGGTTTGTGAAAGTGTTACAGCGATATTTTAGATAACATTATTTATAATGCAAACAAGAAATATTGAAAGAGAATAATGAACAGTATTACTTTAGAATTATATGATAATTTGGATGATAATCATAGCTTATAAAATGTAAAGAAATCAATATATTATTGATTAAAATAAATAAAACTAAACTTGAATTTAAACAAATTTGAATTTGTTTAAATTTTAAATAAATGAGGGTTTTGTTTAAATTATAATATACTGTACAGCCAGTTAAAACCTAAACTGTACATATTTTCAAGACTTTCAAAACTAACTCTTTAAAGAGCAAGCGATTATAATAAAATTGCAGCTATTGAAAATATATTTTTCTGGAAAGAATTAGTTCTTTAACGCACTATTTAAAGTGTATTGTGAACGGTACACAAAGTGCTAAATTTGAAACATTCATTGTTAGCAGAGTGTGGTGACATTTACGTCATAAACTGTGACAGTGAGGGATAAACTGAAAAAGGTTTGGTACCTACATTATGAAATAATAAGCAATCCGAAGAGAAATCGAGAAGTATATTCTAGTTTTTGAGATAAATTACTTCATATATCCATATCTTCAAAATTATAATATATACTCAAATCAAGAATTCAGACGTCTTACGTCACGGCTGTTGTTACACATTTGTTTTTATTGTCAACGTAATTTTCGATATTTGGTCGCGTTAAAAACAATATTTTTTTGTAATTTAGTGCAATATATAATGCAAACTTTTAGTGTAGTATATAGTTTTATTACTATCAGTTGCAGTTTCTTAAATATTTTGACGAAAATATAACGAATTATTCATTTGTTCGTATGACGTAAGTCGTCTGAATTCTTGTCGCGAGTTTATACCAATGCGGCAGATAATACATTCATTTTGGCAAAATAATTTTATTTTCAAATTAGATAATTTACTTATACAGGATGTTGTATAAGTGTACCTATACAAAGAAATCAAAAGTAGTTACCTTGGTACATTTCAAGGTAGGTCCTGCATATATTTTTTTAAATTAGAACCTTTCTTAAAAATGACAGTCTCTTAAAGAAGGGAGGTAAAATTAAGTTTTTTGAATATTTCTCAAAAACAACTGAATATAAACAAACGAATTTTGAAGGGAACGTAATATTTATAAAATGATATTTCACTGACATTTCTTGTTTAGGTACTTTAAGGGGGTAAAATAAACCACCCCTTCCATCCTCATGTTCATAGCTTCGTTATACTTTTAAATATATTATTTGAAATAAAATTCTAATGTAGTGTTTATTTACAAAGTTTATTGCCGTTTAAACAAATGTTCTTATTATCTATATTTAGTTTTGGACAAATATCCAGAAACGTCAGTAAAAGTATAATTTGTAACGCATACTGTCAGTGTCTAAAATGTTATTTTGATGCACTGGTGTTGAAGTAATTGAGTAAATGACGGGATTTATTTTTAACACTGGTATCAAAATAGAAATTCGCACTGAAATAAATGCGCTTTATTTTTTAGTAGAATTATAAACACCATTATAATACCATTCTATACTATATGTGACAAGTAGGTGAATAATGGATATCAAACGCGTATTGCTAACACAGATGTATAGTGACTAAACACAATATTATTTAATAAATTATTGTATATTCGACCATTGGTAACACACTGTACGAAATAATAGCTATAACTATTATTAAACTGTTCTATATTCGTTATTAAAACATCTAGTACTAATTATAAGTTTTGTAATAATAATGTATTCAACTATTTTATACCCTAAATGAGTAAAAGGCAAATGATGTATTCCACTGTTGCATATATACTATGAAAATTTTCTAATATCATTTAAGGAAGGGATTTATTAGCTATTATAATCCGTATTTAATATGATGTGAACATACAGGGTGCCCCAGAATGAAACGGACATACTTAAACAACAAATAGGTATTGCTTTTATAAATAAAATATATTTAATGAACAAGTCCGGAAATGCTTAATAAAATAGTTACAGGACGTCTCACAATTCTCAGAAATAAAAATAAAGCATTTTATAAGAATATATGGATAACCTATAAGGCAATAATAGATTTAGGTATAGTGTGTTCCAGATATGGCAAAGTGTATCTTGCAAATTTTGTATTGAACGTTTAATTTTTCAATAAAAATAGGAAAACTTGATTACTTTCAAATGTAAAACGTACATTTTTAATATTTTAATTCGTAGGTCACTTTTCACCTCTGAAATTGGTCAGATTGTGTTTTTTATTAGTAAACTAAGCGTTACTTGTAAAATTTAAAAGACACATTTTTTGTTTAAAATTGAATGTTGATTAGAAAATTAGAAGTCACTGAAAATAAAGAAGCATGCAACACGACTGGTACCTGGAAATTTATTTTTAATCTTAACGCACTGCAGCTCCTTCATTTTTAGACTAGTTAGGGTATTGGTCTTTGTAGAACAAATCTTCCCTACTATACAAATGGAACATAAAGCCTATAACAGATAATAATATATAAGTAATTCATTATAATCTTTATTTTATAGATGCATAATGCGTATAAAATATGTTCCAGTTAATCTTATTACATAATGAGTATGAAGATGAGTTTCTTCTTTTAATGAAAATTGTATATTTGTTATAATAATTATACAAATTATTCTAGATTAACACTTGATCATTTTCCATGTCACGAAAAGTTACTTTAGCAGCAATACATTTCATGCACAATTGGATTTCAAAATGATATTTTATAAATTTAATAACATAATAAATGCATTGATTTGGTATTTTAATGGTGTTTGTAGAAAATATACTGTATGATATATCTATGTGCTAAAAATGATTTTATTTTGTTAGAAAGGATGGAGCAACGTTGTGCAAAACTTCCCTCCTCACAAAATAAAAAGTCATGTTTAGCACTTACATCATGAATAACTATTTTAGAACTATACAAAATACCATACCTGCACTTTTCAGTTTTTATGCGATTTATTCATGGTAGGCTGCTGCAAAAACAAAAAAGTTATTAGAATAAACAAAACTATTACCTAAGGATTTCACTACTATTTAGAAGTATAAGAAAATTTGGAGAATAAACATGAAAGCCGTGGTGAAATGTCACCTCCTTATAGCAAACCAGGAAAACAGGATATATGTCAGTAAGACATCATTTTACATAAATAAATATTATGTTCCTGCCAAAATTTGTCTTAAAATCCAACTGTTTCTGAAAAAAATTGAAAAAACCAAATAATACCTTCCACCCCCCCCCCTTCTCTCCTCGGTTAAGGGGCTGTAATTTTTTAGGGCACGCTCCAGTTAAAAAAAAAAATAAGACCCACCCACCTTAAAATTTTCCAAGGTAGCCTCTAATTTTTTGATACACTTATGCAACACCCTGTATATTATAATGTTCGTTCAAAAGATATTTCCTGGTGGGTAGAGGTCGATTTCAATCTGTTGTTCGTTCATCACTTTAATAGTAAACATATTTTTAACAATTATCTAATATTATTTACTTTACATATTGCGACAAATGGCCTTATTGTATTACTCTGCAACTGATAAATGAATAGTATTAATAAATATTTACATCCTGATACTGATAAATTAGAATTATAAACACAGTTATACACATTCCTATAGTACACATCATTTATTTAATATTGAAAGGTTAGACATTGTTCACATCATGTATTACTGTAGAAATGGCAAATACATACTGTACAACAAGAAACTTCACAGATATATACAGTAGAATTACATCTTTTATGACAAATTATATAATTTTTATGAAAAATACGGAACGATATTGTATAATTTCATTTCATGCGCATTAAAATGCGGTTATACTCCGAAAAAATACTTATTCCGAAGTGCATAATGTGTTTACATAATGTATTGGAAATTTGCAAACAAGATGTAATAACGTCCAATAAAATTGTTTGTACCGCAACATAATAACGTGAAAGATGAGGAGTTACATATGTATTTGCTATATTATTCTGAAGGAATTGGTTTTTTAGAAAACATAAGAGAGCATGTAGTGGTGTCAGAGAGGAGCATAAATTGGTTCGTCTTTATTTTATGCTGAATTTAAAATTTTCAAATGATGTAGCAGTAACGCTGAAAATGCTAGAACGTTTCTATTCAAAACCTATTTGGAAATTACTGCACTCAGGTGCAAAAAAAACGCAACAGTCAAATTTTTGATAAAGTTTGAAGAGTCAGAACTTTTTTGTTTTTAGTCTGATTTTCATAATTTTTTTAAAAAACTTTAGATAAACTGATCAACTTTAATCCACGTATTTAGTCGTTTGATAAATGTTGACCTTTCAGTCATTATACAGGGTTAATTGAAAGGTTGCTTCATGACCTTAATTTTAAAATGCCCTGTGGAATAATTTCGTTACCAAATTTCTTTAAAAGGTCAATATTCATAAAAAACCATGCATTTCCTCAAATTTGTTTTTTGGTTCATGTCTTTAAGTGCATTGGTTCATTTTTAAGAGCAAAATAAACATATATGTCACTACTTTAAAAGAAATTTGTTTATTATTTAACAAACCAGTTCAACTTCAACTTAAGTAACCTAAAGAAACATTTTTTTTAAACAACCTAATATTTTGTATTGCCACCTCTGGCTCTAATTGCCTGCATACGGCGGTCCATATTGTCGGTAATGACTTTATGCTCATAATGTGCGGCCCCATACAGCAAGATGTGTCACACAATACCTGGCGGAAGTTGAAATCAACAAAATGAACTGGCCATGTTCGCCTGATTTAAACCCCATAGAGCATGTGTGGGATATGCTAGGTAGGCGAGTCAGAGATCGTAAAGTACCTCCCGCTGCGGTAAATGAGCTCCGTCTAGCCCTTCATGAGGAAATATTCCTCAAGACGCTATTCGTAACTTAATAGACAATATGGACCGCCGTATGCAGGCAGTTATTAGAGCCAGAGGTGGCAATACAAAATATTAGGTTAAGTTTAAAAAAAATGTTTCGTTAGGCTACTTAAGTTGAAGTTGAATTGGTTTGTTAAATAATAAACAAATTCCTTTTAAAGTAGTGACATGTTTATTTTGTTCTTAAAAATGAACCAATGCACATAAAAACATGAACCAAAAAACAAGTTGTAGGGAATGAATGGTTCTTAATGAATATTGATCTTTTAAAGAAATTTGGTAACAAAATTATTCCACAGGGCGTTTTAAAATTAAGATCATGAAGCAACCTTTCAATTAACCCTGTATAATGACTAAAATGCCAACATTTATCAAACGACTAAATACGTGGATTAAAGTTGATCATTTTATCTAAAGTTTTATAAAAAAAATTATGAAAATCAGCCTAAAAACAAAAAAGTTGTGACTCTTCAAACTTTACCAAAAATTTGACTGTTGCGTTTTTTTTGCACCTGAGTGTATATCAGGGATACACAGTTGAAGGTTCTGTTACGTTAGCTTAGGAAAAATAAATAAACATACAATATATGTGTTTTTGGTAAATATATCTAGGTATTTAAGTTATCTAGAAATGTTCTTTAGTTATTTATAAATTTTATTAATAATTAATGTTCAAACGTAAATACTAAGTGGTTTTATTTATTTATTTATTTATTTATTCATTTATTTAAAAAATAGAAAACCCAACAGTAATAAAAATCTCAATAACAGGGTAACACTAAACAATTAAATAACAAGGTATGAAGTACAATTTAAGCATAGCCATACTTATAACATATACAAAAAAAGTATATACCTACATACAGAAAACTCTGAAGTGGTACATAACTTTTACCCATTAGATATTAGAAATTTCCTCACACTTTTATATCTATTCAAAGAAACAAAATCTAAATTATAATTACTACTATAAAAATTGAATATAGAACAACGAAAACAGACGGTTAACATACGCCGGAACTAAAATATTTATAAAAGACACAATATCAGTATCATAACATCCATGAACAATTTTATATAACAAAACACAGTCAAAAAAATTTCTACGCTCTTCTAAACTTAGTAATTTATGTGCGTTAAGAGTGTTCTTGTACGGAACATGTAACAATTCGCGATTAAATCTATAAGTAATATTATTCACAAATTTAAATTGCTCGACTCTGTTAATACAGGGTTAACTATGACTAAGTACAAAAAATTTAACCACGTGCTCAGGGAGGCCTAAAAGACAATAAAAAAATTATTCCAGAATTTTAGCTCGATATTTAAAAAATGGGGCACAACCCTTTTTTCCTACGGAGAGTCGGCGCCTATGCTAAGAATCGACTGAGATGGCTTAGACCCATAGATAAAACTTACAGCTGTCAACAATATCTACTACCATCGTCGTTTTTTTGCAGCATTTCTAAATGTAGAAACGAAAATTAACATTCTAATAGTAATAATACCTGATAGAAAACTTCAGAAGAACACAAAATTACAACGTAAACACAGGAATTCAATTATGACATGACAGGACACTACTGACACTGACTAATGAGCGACTGTTGCATGCTTGTAGAGTATGCAACCAACAAGCATTGGCGGCGTTAAATAAGGATTTAAAATAATATCGAAAAAAATTTTTTTTGGCTTTATAAATAAGTTTAGAATTTTTTTGAGGGGTGATTCCGTTAATTCTTATTTTTCCCTATCCCCTCTTAAAATATTTGTACTAAGTCATAGTTAACCCTGTATATTTAAAATATAGAGATGACCAAATTACAGTATTATATTCTAATTGAGACCTAACTAGAGAAAAAAAAGACAAAACATACTTCTAATATTCTTAAAATCTTTAGTTATTCTCAATATGAATCCCAACATTCAAAAAGCGCGTCTAACTATGCGATTTATAGGAACATCAAAAACCAACTTATCATTCAAGATAACTCCGAGATCTTTAACACTATAAATCCTTTCAACAACAATGGAACCTATAATAAAGTTAGTTAAATATCTAATAATATCTTCCTGAAAGTCAATAACATCACTATCATCATCTGCACAGTTAGTAGCATCAGTTAGATATATTATTTATATATTGAAAAAAGTAATGGGCCTATTTGATTCCCCTGAAGAACACACAACGTAACTTTAGTTATATCAGAGCTGCAATTCATAATCACAAAGAACTGAACACGGTTGGATAAATACGATTTAATCCATTCCAGAAAGTTGCCATATACACCACCTACTTATTAAAAGAGTATTTTTTTTTTTTTTTTTTTTTTTTTTTTTTTTCTCATATATTTTCAGGTATTAATAATATTGTGTGAAACTAACTACTCAGTGGACAAAAGCCCCAACCTGCGTTGAATTACACCCACAATATCTACCCATATATTCCTTATTATTAGCTTTTGTAACATTTTTACTGTTTAAGAAAGGTATTTTAAGCTAATATGTATCAAATCTCCTACAATTCCTATCAATGAAGTCATATGTATGTTCTCTGATACCAAACATCTAGGTATGCTAATGAACATCCACAGACAAAACTCTATTCAATAATTATCTAAAAAATTTAATATATTTACTAACCTCTGGAGTGGGAACTCGAAATTCAACCACAATAATTGAGATCTCAGTTATTTCTGCGTTTTATTTTGGATCGCTTCATCAGTTGGCCTCCTTTAACTTGAGTCAAATATCTAACTATAAAGATGATTATACCAATAAATTAAAATTATTTGAAATTGAATGTCAAAATGAAATATCGACAACGTCAAACTGATTAACTGTCAATGAATATCATAACAACCTACTAAAATAAATAAAAATTAATAAAAAAATTTACCTTCTATGTATAGTTTTTTTTTCTCATATATTTTCAGGTATTAATAATATTGTGTGAAACTAACTACTCAGTGGACAAAAGCCCCAACCTGCGTTGAATTACACCCACAATATCTACCCATATATTCCTTATTATTAGCTTTTGTAACATTTTTTACTGTTTAAGAAAGGTATTTTAAGCTAATATGTATCAAATCTCCTACAATTCCTATCAATGAAGTCATATGTATGTTCTCTGATACCAAACATCTAGGTATGCTAATGAACATCCACAGACAAAACTCTATTCAATAATTATCTAAAAAATTTAATATATTTACTAACCTCTGGAGTGGGAACTCGAAATTCAACCAAAATAATTGAGATCTCACTTATTTCTACGTTTTATTAGGATCGTTTCATCAGGTGGCCTCCTTTAACTTGAGTCAAATATCTAACTATAAAGATGATTATACCAATAAATTAAAATTATTTGAAATTGAATGTCAAAATGAAATATCGACAACGTCAAACTGATTAACTGTCAATGAATAGCATAACAACCTACTAAAATAAATAAAAATTAATAAAAAATTTACCTTTTATGTATAGTTTTTTTTTTTCTCATATATTTTCAGGTTGGGGCTTTTGTCCACTGAGTAGTTAGTTTCACACAATATTGTTAATACCTGAAAATATATGAAAAAAAAAAAAAAAACTATACATAAAAGGTAAATTTTTTTATTAATTTTTATTTATTTTAGTAGGTTGTTATGCTATTCATTGACAGTTAATCAGTTTGACGTTGTCGATATTTCATTTTGACATTCAATTTCAAATAATTTTAATTTATTGGTATAATCATCTTTATAGTTAGATATTTGACTCAAGTTAAAGGAGGCCACCTGATGAAACGATCCTAATAAAACGTAGAAATAAGTGAGATCTCAATTATTGTGGTTGAATTTCGAGTTCCCACTCCAGAGGTTAGTAAATATATTAAATTTTTTAGATAATTATTGAATAGAGTTTTGTCTGTGGATGTTCATTAGCATACCTAGATGTTTGGTATCAGAGAACATACATATGACTTCATTGATAGGAATTGTAGGAGATTTGATACATATTAGCTTAAAATACCTTTCTTAAACAGTAAAAAATGTTACAAAAGCTAATAATAAGGAATATATGGGTAGATATTGTGGGTGTAATTCAACGCAGGTTGGGGCTTTTGTCCACTGAGTAGTTAGTTTCACACAATATTATTAATACCTGAAAATATATGAGAAAAAAAAAACTATACATAAAAGGTAACATTTTTTTATTAATTTTATTTATTTTAGTAGGTTGTTATGCTATTCATTGACAGTTAATCAGTTTGACGTTGTCGATATTTCATTTTGACATTCAATTTCAAATAATTTTAATTTATTGGTATAATCATCTTTATAGTTAGATATTTGACTCAAGTTAAAGGAGGCCACCTGATGAAACGATCCTAATAAAACGTAGAAATAATTGAGATCTCACTTATTGTGGTTGAATTTCGAGTTCCCAC
This sequence comes from Monochamus saltuarius, assembly GCA_025584915.1. NCBI lineage: Eukaryota > Metazoa > Arthropoda > Insecta > Coleoptera > Cerambycidae > Monochamus > Monochamus saltuarius. The sequence goes on from CM046722.1 coordinate 27,361,424, forward strand.
TCCAGAGGTTAGTAAATATATTAAATTTTTTAGATAATTATTGAATAGAGTTTGTCTGTGGATGTTCATTAGCATACCTAGATGTTTGGTATCAGAGAACATACATATGACTTCATTGATAGGAATTGTAGGAGATTTGATACATATTAGCTTAAAATACCTTTCTTAAACTGTAAAAGAGTATCATGGTGAACTTTATCAAACGCTTTCGAAAAGTCGGTGTATAGAGCATCCACCTGAACATTTCTGTCCGTCCGTACTATCAGAGATGAACTGTACAAAAAGTGTAAGGTTAGACACATCTACCAATAAAAGGTGCGTGCTCGTTTTCATTTAATAAATATTTCATTTGACTAAATAATTTATCTATAATAATTGATTTCAAGATTTTGCTAAAAGCGCATAAAATAGAAACTGATCTGTAATTAGTTACTTCATATTTACTACCTGATTTGAAAATAGGTGCAACCTTACCAATCTTCCACTTGTCTGGAAAGCAACATTCAGTAATAGATTTATTAAATATTAAAAACATGGGATCCTTAACAACACTATTTTATAAAAATTAGAGAAATATTTATCACACCCAGCACCCTTATCTATTATGTCATTCATCTCAATAAAAGTTAATATTAACAGCATTATTAAACCATATAGAATGGACTTTCTGTTAGCAAATAAATAAATAAATAAATAAATAAAAACTTTAACTTGTTGTAAGGAATAATATTACTTCTACAAGTTTTCTTATGTTTCTTGTAAAAAAAAAATTCAAAAAATTTTTGTAAGGATGCAAAGTTACTATTTTTGTTGGTAATATAATGAGTAAGCTTCTTATTGATATTAATTTCATATCCACATTACAAGTCAGAATGAAAAACGTTAAAGGTTAATAATACAATGCATAGTAAAGTTAGTAAAACCCAGGGTAATAATTAGAAAGAACTGGAAAATTACATAGGAGTTTAAGGGCGCCGTATTCTTGAAATAGTGTTTTCTACAAATACTTATAACTAATTTTGGACAGTTAAGGACTGAATAATATAGAGTTTAGCAAATAACAAGAATGTTAATCTCATGCCACCTGCGAATATTCAATGTCAGAAAGCGATCTATCCATCAAATTTTTAGGTACTGAAATTTTTCAAAATACGTATTTTTTAAATTCAACTATAGATGTAAACATTGTTATAACATAAACTTACATAGTTCTGCATATAACATTTTTCACTTTTGTTAATAAGTATGTGAACATAATTGGTAAAAAGTGGGGTTAGAATAGCGAAATAACGTGTGTCATACAAATGCATTTTAAACGTTATTATATTATTTGAGGAGAGTTTAAATAGTAAAATTGGATAAGCAAAATATAAGTAATTTTATTTTTGATATTACTTTTGCTCTACGTGTTTTAGTTTTCGAGATTTCAGTACCTAAAAAACATCACAAATTTGATCATTTTTGGGCGAGAAATACAGCGACCTTAACATAAAAGAAGAACATTACTCTGCAGACAGTAATTTTGTATTAAAGTTGTAGTTACATTGCGGTATGTTATTTCACACTATTGATCTAGGCAATGAATAACCAATAATCCTCCGTGTAATATTACAGATAATAATTGTTATCAGTGTAAGTTTAACTGTATTAAATACACTGCAATTCTTAAATTTAAAATTCAATACTTCTATATAATGTATAACATCATTGACATTTATAACTAGTGCAACATTATACGTTTATTTTATCCTAGAGCCATTATCGGAAATTAGAACAAATATTGTTCGACATATACAATTAAATAAGATAATATGCCCAACATTTAATTTAGTTGTTATTCAATGTGTGATACAGTTTTTAAATATTTATTCATCTTTTACCAAATACGAAATTTGTATTTTTAATCGCATGCGCAATATTGACCAATTCAGTATTTCGTACACTGATAATGACCGAATGTTACCGAATGATATTTGACAACTATGACAGCATTTTGAAGTTTTAATGTTGAGATCTTAACACTCAGATAATAATATGTCTAGAACTGATTGATTGAAAAGCAAGTCTTTGGCAGAATTATTATTTATAGAATTATTATTTAATCGCATTGCGGTTAAAAACTTAAGCTATTATCATTACTACTGAATTGTTGTACCTGATTTTTTTTCAAAATCTGTAGATCTTCGACTTATTATGCCGTAGCCTATTATTGTTCTTCCTGTTGTTGGTTCTAAGACTCAATTGCTATTCAGACAATGGTGTTCTCTGAAATGTTCCACCTTTGCAACTGATCGAATCCAGTGCTGCCAAACGTTTACTATTTGAAGTAGATTTTTCTAAATTATGTATTTGGTATTTAGTATTTATCTCTAAAATATATACCTATGTATGTACTTTTCAGGTGTGATTACTTTCTGTGGGAATCCAACTAATAGAAAACCTAACAATCGATGCTTTATTGTTTAGTCACGTAACGAGTAAAAGTTTAGTCGAGTTTTAACTCTAAATAACAGAAATGGGAACATACTTTAAATATTTTGTATCTTCACAGTAGGCCCATACTATCGGGCTTGAGACACCCTGTATAGTGTAATTCTCTGAAGATTTTGTACTTTTTATTTCGTAATCGAGCATTTGGCTATCGTATACTTATAGATTCTTTCAAGTGACTTGCAAATTTTATTTTTGCAGGTCAATTTCATCCTGGATCCACAGACTTGTAAAGTGAAAATACCATTTGGTTTTTATACACCCACATCGGTCAAAAGCCACGTAGTATTTTCCCTTTGCCTTTGTAGGCATGCAGCTTATTGTGTCCAAGTGTAATATATGACCATGTACATACCTTTATTATTAAATCCCAAATACAAACATTGTAGCAATTTTTTGCTTATTTTAAGGAGGTTAAACAAATAATTGAACACCGCGTACATTGTTCTTCATAAATCCCATTTCTCCATGGCAAAATTAGAAGCTGCTACCAATATCTTAAATAAAGAAGGCATATTTTAAAATTATATTGATGATATGATATTTTGTGGTGTATAATTGTTTCTTGTTCAACAATTCACCTGAATTTTTTGTTGATATAAATATCATTTCAAATTACATATTAATAAATAATTATGAACACTTCACTGATTAGTTTAAATCAGATATGAGAGTAACGTATTTCCTAAAAGTATTTAAAAACCACTTTTACTTATTGATTATTATCTTTTCGGAAAAATGATTCAAAAAATAAAAATTGTATTGCATAATTCCAATATTTCTTATCTTGCTATTTATACATATTTAGCAGATAATATCTACGTAAAAAGGGGGAGATAATATTTGATGCGTTCCTACTACTATCATTGCACAACTCGTGCGTAGGAGATTTAATCATTAATTATAAAACTTTATGAGTAAAATTTCTGAAAACGTTACTGTCTAAAATATATTAATTTTTTATATTAATCGTAGGTTGTAGGAATAATATTAACAATTACTTATTAATTTACAGTATGTCACCGAATTCAGATTAAAGTGCTACGATGGAATTGTTTCAAATTATTTAGATTTCTTTAATTAATTTTTAGTAATGTAATAACAATTGCACTTTTAAGATTAAAATAATAATTCATTAATGTAGATATTGAACAATTTCTACTTGCCTAACCTGTACCTACCAAAAACAGAAGTTTACATACTTTTAATTTTTCCTAAAAATCATCAAATAAGCAATAAGTTATTACGACGAAGTTTTACCATAGGACTTTTTGATTTATTTTATAAGATGAATACTGACAATATGCTTTAATGATATTGGAATGCTATTATACAGGATGATTCAGAAATTATCTAAAAAAAAATCTGAGTGTACAGGCGACTCTTACAAATACAATTTTGTAAAAAAAAAATCAAAATGACAGTTCGAAAATGATTTAAAAATACATCTCTGCGCGGCAATGAAAACTGGTTCACTGTAAAACCTACCTAAACCGGTAAGGCGGCAATCTGCGACCGGACAAAAAATTGAAAGAAATGCTTAAGGAAAGTGATAAATAACATTTTATAACGCCGATTTTATATAGCAAATTTAACTGCTTTTGCCGCTATTGTTATTAATTATTAATAGATTTAATTTGTGGTTTTAATTAATAAAATAGTTTGACATACGTGATGTTACAACATTTTAGGCCCGTCTTAGACTGTAAAAGATGTTTGTCAAATATCATTTATTATATTTTTACAAAATTTATTTTATAACATTTATTTTAAAGAAGTTGAGTACATATATTACATTGTTTCAAATGTTTTACCACTATTATCAATAGAAATTGATGACCGGCAAGTAGCCTGTGGCGTGACAGTTAGTGCAATTATAGTAATGAGTTTAATACTGAAAAGGAAGAAAAAAGCAAACGCTTATGAGCAACACCATGGATTGAAAAACGTGGTTTAAGGGATATTCATCAAAATTTACTTCAAGAACTATTCAGATTTATATAATGTTGATGATGACTGATGATATAACGATAATACAGAGAAGAAACACATCACTCCTTATTTTATTAAAAACGGATGATTCAAAATGGAAGTGGATTGAAATATTCATTATATCAATTTAATACATAAAATCATAAATACGAAAAATCCGCCATATCTCAATTCAAAGTTAATATTTGGTAATAATGTACACGATAGAGATCTGAGAAATGAACTTTGACTACATATATCTCTGCACTCATCCTCACTCTTTAAATCCTCGTATTCTTATTTAGCTGGACATTTTTATAATATATTACCAAAGCAATTAAAATTAATTGTAAGTAACAGCACGTTTAAACATAAACTTAAGGAATATTTTAAATTAACTTACCAGAATACATAGAAATAATTAAAATTGACGAATAGATTTTTAAACTTGTTGTTAAGTTCTTTTTTTGTTGTGTTGTTGTTGTTGTCTCTCATACTTCACTATGTTTAATATTGCTAATTAGTATTGTAATAACTTAGTATTTATATTGTTTAAAACAATTGTATTCATTGGTGGTTGGGCCTAAGCAGCCAGAGGCTGAGCCCCGCCAAATAAAGACTTTTTGATTTGATTGGATTTGATATAACATTTCATATCCCTCATACTCCAATATTAATAATTTTATTGATGCAATGTTTCACACAAATTTGCCTTCCGCCATCTTAGAATTCAACTATTAAAAGTTTTATAAAATGTAGCAGTTTCCTATTACTTTTAATAAAAGAACTTTTATAGCAGAAATGATTTATAAAATCTGATATATCACACTGTCAAATGTTTAGTCAAATATATTTTACAAAAGATCTTTGTCAATAATCTTTTATAGTCTAATGCCGGCCTTACCCAGTTTCTACAAACTAACACAAATGTTTCTTCTTGTCCGTTTTGAACTCGTAAGTTATTGGTGCAACTATGACACGTTTACGTAAATCATCAACTAGCATGGATCCACTTCGGTGCGATATACTTAATTTTTAAATATCCCCACAAAAAGAAGTCGAAATGATTTAAAGTCAGGAGATCGTAGCGGCCATGGTACCGGTCCTCCTCGTCCAATCCCTTGGTGTTAATGCTTGGACATGCTGTACATGGTACGGATATAATTGAGCTTCGTATATGATACATCATACTGCTGCAATATGCCGTGAAAGTCCTGGACCTCCATCTCTTGCACGATTCGGTTTCAAATTTCCCTCGCGTTGCACTGCACGTGCACACACTACACATCGCGATAAAAGTAGTTGCATTTGGCACATGTTTACTGGGAAATCGTTCTGCAAAAGCATTTTCAAAACGTAATAAATTAAAACAATATCCATTAACTCCGAGTTGCTACTATACACGTAAGGCATTTTTGACACTTGAAAAACTAGTGTAAACACTGGCGTCACAAAAACTTTAGTGTATACAAAAAGTAATCGGATTTCAGTATTCGGAATCGTCTATCTAGATACTACAGTGGCCCAGCGATATAAAGGCTGAAAATACTACAACTTCAATAATGTTTTACTCGGAAACTATAAGGATTTTATAAAAAAAAAATGTACTATACAGTGAAAGTCGGATATAACGTCCCTGAAGGGACACGTAAAATGTGGACATTATATCCGGTCAGATGTTAAATCCGGCGACAAGAAAAGTAGAATTTAAAATCAAGAAAACGACACAATTTTATTTACCAATACCTATGTATTTAAGTTTAAAGTAAATCAACATTTATATAAAAACAAAACATAAAACATTTATTTGTAAATAAAACGAGTTAGACAATCACATACGTATTCAGAGAAAAACAAAAAAGTCGCATTTACATACATAGGTACATACATACTACATATATACATAATATGTATATGCATAGGTATGTAATATGTAGATGTTTTAAAAACATTTATGTATTTCTAAAATAATCGGTTATTTAGATTTATTGTTCAGTAAATTACAATTAAATGCAGTTTTAATTTTCTCTCGATTTTCCCATATTGTAGTTACCTCGGTAATTACTGATTAATGTGACAGATTAAATTCGGCCAAAATAGTGACACTAGATTTACCATTTTCTAATCGAGCAATAATTGCACCTTTTTCTTCTATTGAGAGTACCTTCCGTTTATTTGCAGCCATTTCGCATGTTTAAAGGTTCAATACTATTTACAAATAGACTGTAACATGCCACAGACAGATACGAACTGACTTGTCATCAGGGTTGGGACAGAACTACAATAGATTTGTAATGACATCTGCATGCAAAATGTAATAGATTGGTAATAGATTTTTTTTACTGCAGATTTCTGCAAATAAATTTAATTTTAGTGGTTTTCTATGGTTTATATTTTGTCTATGGTCTAGTTTTGGGAAAAACCGAGTTATTTCCATAACCGAATACTGAGTATTTAAATGATAACAAAAACCGATTGATAACTCGAGTGATGGTTACTTGAATTCTCAGCAGCCAGACATATAACTATTTTTGTAGTTTATATGTAAATGTTTTATTTTAAATACATAAATATATACTTTTCGTATGGGTAAATTTATATATTTAAAATAAACAATACAAATCTTCGATATGTTGCATTTACATAAAAAAAATTGTTTTCAATTTTTCAAAAATTATTTTACAACTGTTCCTGACGGAACAAAATTTTATTTTCATCTATGGCTACGACAGTTTTTCGTTGTTTGTTATAGTGGCGGCAAGAAGTCAGACGACTTACGTCATATAAACAAAAGAATAATTCATTACATTTTCATGAAAATATTTAAAAAACTGCAACTGAGAATAAGAAATAACTATATACTACAGTAAATGTTTGCACTATATATTACATATTAAATTGCAAATAACGATTGAACGTAAATAGAAGAATATAAAAGATAAGAATATCCTACTTGAGCATATGAAAAGGTGGCAACCCTAGTGAACAGTGGAAAAAAATCTAATACATAATTCGTTACTCATATAACTGATAACCGAGTGATTTCGGTTATTGCAATAACCAAATAATCAGTTATTTTTTGTTTGCAGATGGATCATAGAAAATGATTATTTGTCAATCATGTACTCTTTATTACTAAAATTAAAAAACCGAAAAAGTGTAATAGAATTTACCTGTTTTCTTTACTTTGTAATAGATCCAGCATAATTTCTGGTTTGTCGTAATAGCGTAATGACAGTCTATGAATTGTAATAGATCTGTTACGATTGTAATAGCAATCCCAACCCTGCTTGTCATTATCGTATTAGGCTCTTCCGTAGAACCCATATGACGCTATAGTCGACTCTAGGGCTAAAAAATGCAATAAAATCTAGCCGCTATTTGCGACGTCGATGCTATAACCGGCGACGCTAAATGCAGTCCTAGAATTTATGTAAGTTCAACCAATATCAAAAAATTTCGCTGTTATAAGCAACTTTTCGTTATAAGCGACGGCGTTATAAATGACTTTTACTGTATCGACTCCATTTTTCAAGACGCATCTATGCCCAAATTATTTTAGATAAGTTCTGAATCACCCTGTATATAATACAAGAAAAGTATATAAATGAACATTTAAAAGAGGTTGGATCTTAAAGCACAGTTATTTCCATCTTCGCCAAAAAAAAAAAAATTCTGCCGAAGATATGTTGGGCTGTTTTTATCTATATTTTTTTACAATACAGACATAACGTATTTGTCTGAGTACCTAATATGCACCATCCTTTTTACATTGCATGCAAATCTCATGCAGATATTTTGCAAAATTTGAATTCTTTTTGCATCATAAACTGACAAACACGAACCATACACAACATCACAATAATTAAAAGCAGATAAAATAAGAGAATCATTTAGTCATTCGATTTTATAGATGTACCTATCAAGAACAAATTTATATAAAGATTCTAGCATATACAATTTTTAAAAAGTTATTTATATGTTGTGTAAAGCTTAAATTATTAACTATAGTACTAGTAATAGCTAGATTTGTACACTTATCATTAAACATTATTGGAATGTTATTAATAATTGATTTTCGACTATAACTTTTTTACATTGCATTGGAAAATCAGTTAGAACTGTCATTGTTTTTGTTATATTAAGATTTAGGCCATTGTTTGGACCATTCCCCAACATCCCTTAAGTCAGATACAGTTACATACATAAGATTTATCAGAAGCTCTCAACATATCATCTACAACATCAAGAACTGCTGTTGTGGTACTATAAAGAAGAAAACGCACTATGTGGTCGCGGTCCCGTCCCGCCCAGGACCAGGCTAGTCTCGTATCCGTCTAAAAAATAATCTTCTAATGCATTTAAGCAAACATGTAGTTTGAACTAGCAAACTACACTCCGAAAACTTTTTGGAGAATTTCAGCCAGTCGCGTCAAATAATAGAGCTAATACATAAATACATCCTATACAGAACATATTTTGACATCTAAATAGTACAGTAGAACAATCTCCATCGGTCTATTACTAAGATGTCATGTATATACTAGTGCTGTGGTGTTTTATTTTAGCCATGATAACCATACCATACCAGCCATATCCCAATCCCAATGAGTCGAAAATTTGCTTGTTGGTGAATTCTGTTGTTTTTATTTACCGACATTTGTATGTAGTTAATAATTTGTTTAATACTTCTCACTTTCTACAACAGCTCTTGACTGTAACGAAATTTTAACGCAAATTTTGTATTTACGACCTCTTCACGTTATACTACAACACGCTTTTTTTCTATTCGGATTAAATTAACTCAAATATATTTCATATCTATTTGCAATTAAGGGTACTTATGTCTCAACATCGCAAATATCTAGGCTATCAGAAAATTGTCACTTAATGAAAAATAAATAGACATAATGTAATGAGAATGTAGAAATAAGTGACTACTTATCTATATCAAAATCAGCATTTTTTCTATTGTTTTAATTAGATATATCTAGTGTTTCACAGTATAGTGGGTAAAGATTAAATTACAAATCGGAACAGCACCACTCCTTTTACATGATATCGGTCACGATGTCACGAATAACTTTGAACTTCGAACAACAAACGAAAAAGGTAACGAATTGTACAGAGAGTTAGTGATTTTCGGCGAAAGCACTTAAATTGTTTTCCATATAGTTTTTATTAGTCTGGAACTAACTACTCTGGGAAGTAAAGTCCTGACCAACGTTGAATTACACCCGGAATATTTATCCATAATTAGTTATAAACTTTTGTAGCCAAAATAAATAGGTATGCTAATGAACAATTCCATAAGTAAGATTGGATTTAAAAAATTTCTAAGATAAATATTAATTTAGCTATATTTACTAACAACAAAATTGAATCAGTATTTCAAAAACTATGAAACCAAAATTAGACCGTTATGTTTGATTCATTGGTTAGAAATATTGGCATAACATGGGATTTTTATAGCATTGAACCAATATTGGTTCTACAATATTCCACCATTATACTCGTACTATGAATGTTATTAGTATAACATTATTTAAAGTCACTGTGCCAATATTATTTCAAATAGGAGATGTTAATGTAGGTCATTCAAGGATTTATTTTATTATTACATCCGTGGTAAGTATAAATAGTTGGCACAATATTTTCCTTATCTTAGTAAATCATACACATTTATTCGATTATATCAGCAATGGTCCATTACTGAATAAAAATATTAGACCAATATACAATTATTATAATGATTGATAGTTATTCGTGTAATATTATTTAAATTTATTATGCCAATATCGTATAAGTAAAAAAGGCCATTATTATACGCTCTATACCCTATGGCAGCGCCTCACTCGGTGGTCATTTACTGAATTTGCTATACGCCATTTTCTTCTATGTTGTACTGTGGTTTGATGCTGGTGCTGTAGTGCTGTTTTGAAGCCGTTGTTGAGAACAAACACATGTAACTACGTTTGATTCCAGATTAAGATTTAATATTACTTTGTTTTATATATCTTTAGGTATTAACAATATTGTGTGAAACTAACTATTCTGCGGACTAAAGCCCCGACCAGCCTTGAATTACACCCACAATATTTACCCATATATTCTTTATTATTAGCTTTTGTAAGATTTTTTACTGTATTAGAAAGGTATTTAAAGCTAATTTGAATCAAATCTCCTACAGTTCCTATCAATGAAGTCATATGTATGCTCTCTGATACCAAACATCTAGCTATGCTAATAAACAATTCCACAGACAAAGCTCTATTTAATAATTATCTTAAAAACAATTAATTTAGCTAAATCTACTAACATGGTTCAATGACAACATTTTATAAATATCTAAGTTTACTTAGCCCCGACCAGCGTTGAATTACACCCACAATATCTACCCATATATTCTTTATTATTAGCTTTTTTAACATTTTTTACTGTATTAGAAAGGTATTTTAATATATATCAAATCTCCTACAATTCCTATCAATGAAGTCATGTGTATGCTCTCTGATAACAAATGCTAATGTATGCTAATGAACAGACAAAACTCTATTCAATAATTATCTAAAAAAAATAATGTAGCTAAATTTACTAACATGGTTTAATGAAAACACTGTAAATATCATCTAAGTTCACTTTTGAAACTGTAGGAACTCGAAAATTAAACCACAATAGATGAGATCTGACCTATTTCTGCATTTTTAGGATTACTTCTTCAGGTGGCTTTCTTTAAGTTGAGTCAAATATCTAACTAGGTGCAAACGTTTCCTCTGGTATACAAAAAGAAAGAAAAAATAAATTATTGTGTTAAGACTGTCAGAAAAAAGACACATTCAAAGTTGCCAGACTGTGGAATTGTATATTTGCTTGATTTTATTTTTTTTCGCACCATCTTTGTTATTCATATAAACAGAAATCAAATGAAATAGGATGAATGTAGCTTTGTAATGCAAGTGGCAGATTTTTCAGCCAAGGTTCTTCTTTTGCTTTACCAGTTTATGTGTGCAAATTCTATTTTATGAAGTAAAAATTGAGTTCCTCATACTAGAAATGGACGATATTATGGTATTATTTAGATCAGAGCTGTCTAACTTCAAGTGGACCAAGGGCCGTTGTAAATAGAATTGGGGATGTTACGGTCGGAACATAAAATACTTTGTATGCAACCTTATAAGTGATTTGTACTAGGTACAAAAAAAACTTGTATATAACCTTATAAGTGATTTGTACTAGGTACAAAAACAAATTTTTGTATCATTATTTTTGTTTCTGAAAAAAATATTCAAAAAAATTAGAGGGAAATTTGAGAATATTTTCACTAACCAGTGTATCAATATTAACATTAATATTTGTTGTTGACAGATGAAGCAACTGGAGACTATATTTTGACTTTACAGATCTGCATATCCAATTTCAGCTCCTATCATAGCTATGGATCCATAAGTGACAATATAGGAACATTTGTCGAATCCCCGTAGCCTAATACCACCATATTTACAGCTTCAAAAATATCCGTACACTTAGTTGTACCATGGACATGAATAAGACCAAGCATCTCCTCTGCTACACGGAAGTCTTCTTTTTGAATAGTTTGAACAAAAGTTATAAGTTGGTTGTTATCGGATAGGTCAGTGCTTTCGTCCAGGCAGAATGAAAAATATTTTCATTATTCAGTTGTGTTGTGCAATTTTTTTGATACGTATTGATGTGGTGAATGCGACACTGAGATAATTTCGAATTTTTTGGCAATTTATGTTTCATTGAATTGTTTTGCCATTGCATAATTCTTAATAAGCACTCCATCGCTAAAAGCTTTGACAAATTCCAGCGATGCTTTGTAAGAAGCGGTAATACTGCATTTCTTTTCAGTGTTAGATTTAAAAAATATATATGTTTGTTGTTTTACTCTTTTCTTATAATCCGTAATGATATCATTTACTAGACTCCCCGTATCCTGCTGAAACTTTTTGTCTTGTAACGAAGTGTAATGTCGTTTCATATTATATTCTTTTGGAACTGATAGTACTATATACCCATATTCTTTATTATCAGCTTCTGTAAATTGTTTTTACTGCATTGTGGTTGAATTTTCGAGTTCCCATGATTTCAAAAGTGAACTTAAGTATTTATAGAATATTTTCATTAAACCAGGTTAGTTTAATTTAACTAAATAAATTTTAATTTTATATAATTATCAAATAGAGCTTTGTCTATGGAATTGTTTATTAGCATACTAGATGTTTGGTGTCAGAGCATACATATGACTTCATTGGTAGGAATTGTAAGAGAATTGATTAATATTAGCTTAAGATACCTTTCTAATACAGTAAAAAATGTTACAAAATCTAATAATAGAGAATATATGATACGTATATATTGTAGATCTAATCCAACGTTGGCCGGGGCTTTAGTCCGCAGAGTTGTTACTTTCACACAATATTGTTAATACCCAAGAATATATAAAAAAGTGTCATTATTATTGCAATAGTGTGACCATTAGGTAACTTGCAATTATTTATTTACTTATTCCACTATTGAAATTTTCATAATAAATCCCATCTAAACTATGACTATGACTAAAAAGCCTAGTAAAAGGATCACTCTGAATCGCAGAAGATCAAAAACAGACCTGCCTAATGCCTAATCCATAGGTTGAAAATAATTAGTGGACATTGTTACATACTTATTTTCAAGTTTCAAATCTTGTGAAAAACCAAATCTTTAAATGAAGCTCAACTCAATAGCTCACTTCCACACTTTAATATTAATCCTTTTAAGGTTTTATTGTATAAATGAAAGGTTTATTAATACACTTTTTTGGTTTAGTGTCGTGACCGCAGAGAACAACCTGACATTTCCCGATGATTTCCTGTTCGGTGTCGCTACAGCGGCCTACCAGATTGAAGGAGCCTGGAATGAAGATGGGAAAGGTGAAAACATCTGGGACCATTTCATCCATAGTAACGCCTCAGTCATTAAAAACGAGGACACCGGAGATGTAGCATGTGACTCATACCACAAGTACAAGGAAGACATATCTCTTGCTAAAGAGCTTGGTCTGAACCATTACAGATTTTCCGTTTCTTGGTCTAGGTAAGGCAATAGCACTACCTAAAGTATGTATAACAAAGCTAAGGAAATTATTTGAACGATGAACTTAGATTTTTATTTTTTTATTTCGTTTCTGTTTAGATTTAAATATTTTTATTTTAATCCAACAGACGTCAATAATTGCTATAGAGCTAAATGAAAAACAAAAACACATGCACTGAAACTTACACTATGGGCAAAACAGGACCGTGCCGTGCTATATTGTATGGAGACGGCCGTTTCAAAATACAATAATTTAAGCCATTTAATAATTGAAAGTTTTTACGCAACGCTTTTCTATACAGGGTGGTTCAGAACTTATTTAAAAAAAAATAATGGACTCTTACAAATATAATTTTGTAAAAATTAAACCATAAAAAGCAGTTCAAAAATGATTTAAAAACATACTTCCGTGCTGCACTGGAAACCGGTCCACTGTAAAACCTGATAAGGTGTATAATCGACGACCAGACAAAAAATTGAATGAAATTCCCAGAGAAATAAATAAATTATATTTTGCGACACCTATTTTTATACAGTAAATTCAACTGCTTCTACCGCTATTGTTATCAATTATTAACAGAAATAATTTGTGGCTTAATTAGTAAAACAGTTTGATATACCTGATGTTTCTACAACATTTTGGGACCGTCTTACCCAATTCAAATGTTTCTGCTTCTTGTCCGTTTTGAGCTTGTAAGTTATTGGCAGCAACTATGATACGTTTGCGTAATTCATCATTCGTCATTTTTAAATATCTCCACAAAAATAAGTACAAATGATTTAAAGTGAGAGATCGTAGCGGCCATGGTACCGGTCCTCCTCGTCCAATCACCTGGTATTAATACTTGGACACTCTGTAAATTGAGCGTCGTGTATGACACACCACACTGCTGCAATACGCCGTGGACGCCTGGACCTCCATCTCTTCCACGATTCGGTTACAAATTTCCCACTTGCGTTTGCACTCATTGCACACCGTTGTAAAAGTAGTATTTGTTTACCAGGAAATCGTTCTTCTAAAGCATTTTTACTTTACCATAAATTAAAACGATACCCATCAACTGCGAGTTGCTATACGTAAGCTGTTTTTGATATAATAATAATAATAAACATATTTAATGCCCAACAGATTTCTCCAAAAATAGGACAATATTATTACACATATAGTTTAGCAGATATAATAATAATGTGAATAACACAGGACATAACAGAAAAAAAAAGAGAAAATAATCTGTACAATACTACATACTAGATGCATAGAATGGAATTGATAGGTACATACAAAATTATTGAATATTACTAGAAATAGGTAAACACAACATGCAATATGCAATGCTATTAGCTACTGTGAAGCCACCAGTCTATCCACTATTACATTTAGAGTATCAATATTAATATCACATGACTCAGAAATTCTATTAAAGTTAAGCAACATGTTATAAATGGGTGATTTAATTAGAAGGTTAGAATTTGCATGAGGCAGATAAAAGTAAAATGACAGCGAGTTGCAATAGGTGCAAAATGAAAGGATATTTTTGTAATAAATTAGGCGAATCAATTTTATTGTAAATTAGGACATAAAGAAATTTCAAACTTAGCTGCAGCCTACGAATCTCTAATGCGTGAAATTCAAATTCATTTAAAAGCAGCTGGTGATCACAACTCTAACAGGATAAATTCCATGCTTCTTAAAGTACAGATACTTTAAAATTTCCTCTGAACTCTTTCCAAACCTTGTTTATATATGTTATAAATAGGAGACCATACTACACTACAATATTCAAGCCTGGATCTGACATAAGATAAATATAATGTCTTTAATGCTTTGATGTTGTTGAAGCTATTACAATTTCTAATAATAAAGCCCAGCTGTTTAAATGCTGCGGCTTCAACATTCTTAATATGAACAGCAAATGTCAGCTTATCATCGAAGGTAACCCCTAAATCTTTAGTACTATCACATCTTTGTAAAGGACATGAACCATAAGTATAATTAAAATTTACAAGTGATGGTTTCCTCGTGTAGGTCATGATTTTACACTTTGAAATATTCATACCAAGGTTGTTAGTCTGGCACCAATGTTCAATTTTAAGTAATTGATTCTGGATATAAACACAATCAGATACAGTATCAATCTCAGAGTAAATCTTAAGGTCATCAGCAAACATTAAATAAGGACAATCAATAATGGAACATAAGTCGTCTATAAAATGCAAGAACAATAACGAACCTAAATTAGAGCCTTGCGGTACACCAGATGTTGGAAAAAATTATTCGATTTGTAGCCATTGTAAGATACATATTGAACTCTGCGGCTCAAGTAGGAAGTAAAGAAATTTTGAAGGGGTATGTTGAATCCAAAAGCATTCAGCTTATTTAATAAGATTTTATGATCGATACGATCAAACCTTTGAAAAATCTGTGTAGACCACATCCACCTGTCCATGCTGATCAACAACTTCCGATAAATACTGTGTGAAATTCACAAGATTTGTAGCAGTAGATCTCCTTTCCATAAATCCGTGTTGGTTTGGTGAAATGCGGTTAGACACAGAAGGATATATTAGGTTATACAAAGATTTCTCAAAGACCTTCGCGAAATTATTCAAAATCGTAATCGGGCGGTAATTTGTAAGCAATCTCGGATTTCCAGACTTTAGAATAGGACATACCTTACCCACTTTCCACAGTTCAGGAAATGTTGCAGATTTTAGGCTCAAATTAAACAGAATTAGTAAAGGGTATACAAATATATGCTTGCAGTCTTTCACTAAATAACTAGGTATTTTGTCATCACCAGAAGTTGGCTTGTTCTTGAGACTATCTATAGACGATAATATATTTGAAACTGAAATTGACTCGATTATTAAACCAGGAAAATTATTTAACCTAATCTCAGGAGTTGTATTACTACTGTTTGTATACACACTATTGAAATAATTACAAAAAGCATTTACAATAGAATCCGGTCTGTTAAATGTGGTAACGTCGTCAGACAATTGCGAAGGAATTCTAGACGAGTTTCTTTTATGTTGAATAAATTTCCAAAATTCTTTACTATCATTTTCAACGGAGATCTGGACATTATTTATATATGATTGATACGCTACTTTTATTAATTGCTTTATTTGAGATCTAGTTTCCTTAAACTTATTGTAGTAGTAATCATTATAGACCTTTTAAATTTAGTGTGATACATGTTTTTATTTTAATAAGTGAAATAATCTCCTTAGTGAACCATATTGGGTACTTGCGCCTTCTATTAGTGAACAGTGGAACGCAAGCATCAAATATTGAATACAACTTCGAGTAAAACTGACTACATGCATCATTGACATCTGTAAAATTATGCAAAAAATTCCAATCAACATTAAGCAATGCTTGATATAGTGTAATATAATCGGCTTTCCAAATGAAATTAAACTTAGGATCAGTATTAATAGTGATATCAAGACGAAGGGGAGGATGATGTAGATCTACTCTAACCAGAGGATTGTCATCACAAGCAACTTCACAATTCATATTGCAGATAACTAAATCAAGTAACCTACCATTTGCATTAGTGACATTGTTCATTTGCTCAAGCTGGCAAAATTCTAAAAAGGTCCTCATTAACTGACAATATGTATCATTTACTTGATCATTATTGAAGTGAGTTATGTTAAAATCACCGACAATTAAAATATTAGTATTTTGAGACAAAACATCTTCAAATAAATCTTTGATATTTGAACTAAACTGAATACTTGCACAATCACAAAAAAGTTAATACGATAAGTAATCGGATATTTGAAATCGCCTGGCTAGAGACTAAGTAGCACAGCGATGTAAACGTTGAAACTACTACAACTTCAATATTTTTTTCTCGGAAACTATAACGATTTTGCAAATTTTTTTTACGATATTGACTGCATTTTTAATGACGTATCTATTCCAAAAAATTTTTTAGATGTTCTGAATCGCCCTGGGTAGGTATTCTGATACTGATGTAGTCTTGTATTGTAATTTATATCCCAATACTGTTTTGATCGGAGAATTTTATTATCACGCTCTGTTAGCTACAGAACTAGTACAAAAAAAAGTTTTTCCAATTAAAACAAACAAAACTTAAACAGCTACAAATAAAAGTAAACAATGTTATATCTGGTACTAAGTTTATGTTATTAAGAATATTTATATTTGCAATTAAATGGTAATTTATGTTATACAATAGTTAAGTTATTAAAGGTTTAACATTACTTGTCTTTGTATCTGAATGAAATTAATTTCACTATAAATTTGCGTATGAAAACAATTGAAATATATCATTAAGGGGAAAATCGATTTACGTTGTGATTTACGCATAGTTTTTATCAACATGTAACTGTGAGACTTGTTTCAGATTACTTCTGAAAAAGAGAACAATATATCTCTCGAAACGTCAAACTAACTGGTCTGGAAATTGTTCAACTAAAAGAATTTTTAGTTAGTACCTAATACAGATCTGATATATTTATTATCTGAAGTGTTTCAGTATAATGTTGGTATTGTCTCATCAGATACATAATTTATTAGGTATTATCTATTAAGCAACTTTGCTGAAAAATATTGAACAAATAAATGTTCTTTTTAATTATCTAAAACAGCATCTATCAGTAAATTTATTAATATTTATTTAGTGAATCACACCTTGTTTTCTGAAGTACAACATTTGTAATTACATTTTTGTAAAAATTTATATTTTTATATTACTGGAAAGTACTAAACGCTATTAATGACACAGTAAAATTCTCAATTTTAATATACCTAAGTGATATTTAGCTATAAATCTCCGTAAAAGTTTGCTGCTTATGCATCATCTACAGAAAATCTGACGTCTCTCAACTGAAGCGCCATTGATAGAATATAGAATAGTAAAATGATAAAATTTGTGGCGACTTTAGGTATCGAAATCGCTAAAAATAATACGCGTAGAACAAAAGTAATATCAAAAATAAAATTAT
Organism: Monochamus saltuarius; assembly: GCA_025584915.1. NCBI lineage: Eukaryota > Metazoa > Arthropoda > Insecta > Coleoptera > Cerambycidae > Monochamus > Monochamus saltuarius. The sequence continues at coordinate 27,379,964 of CM046722.1, forward strand.
TGATGTTTTGTATATCCGCTTTTACTAGAATTTAAATTCTCCTTAAATAAAACGGAAACTTTTAAAAAGCGTTTGTAAGACACACATTATTTTGCTAACCCCACATTTTAACAATTGTTTTCTCATACTTATAAACAAATATAAACAATCTTATATGCAGAACTATGTAAGTTTATGTTATAACAATATTTACATCTACAGTTAAATTTAAAAATATGTATTTTGAAAGATTTTTATACCTAAAAATTTGTTGGTTAGACCGCTTTCTGTCGTTATATATTCGTTTTACTTCGGTACCTTTGAATATTCGCAGGTGGCATGAGATAACATTCCTGTTATTTGCTAAGCTCTATATTATTCAGTTCTTAAATGTCTAAAATTACTTGTATTTGTAGAAAACACTATTTCAAGAATACGGCACCCTTAACCTCAGTTTTTAAGTGGTACTTAAACCAGTTATTAAAACGATAAGTTTACGTTTTTTTTTTATATTTATTTGTAAATGTATTATACTTTGAGTGCTTTTCTACATTATTTAATCAAAATCTTTAAAAAAAAATAATGACAAAATGATACTCGTAGAGTTTCTTCAGGCATAAGCGATATTTTGCATTGTATCCCTATTAAGTGTATAAGCTCAGTTCGGCAGCAAATTTATATTTTGTGATTTGACATATCTCAACAACATGGTCCTAACCACCACATAGCCAAAACGGATGTAGCAAGCAACAAGAAATAAAAAATAAACACTTATAAATATTTCCTTAAGGTCGCCGTATTTCTTCCTGTAAAATGATCAAATTTGTGGCGACATTACAAAAGTTTCAAGAAAATAATGTTTAAAGATTTTAAAATTTAATTTTCACAATACTGAAAATGATAATAATTATGTAAAAAATCGACTAAATTAAATGTTCAAATTGTGCACCGTTGGCTGCCTGACAGTAGCCAAATTCTTTTTGGACATTATCAATCAGGAGGTATACGATGTATCTCGTGACGAATTCATGCTTTTAAATCTTCTAAATTAACCGGTCTAGTAACGTATACTTTGCTTTTTAAGTATTCCGACAAAAAAAAATCTAGGGGTGTCAAATCAGGTGATCTGACTGGCCACTCAATCGGCCCCCTTCTTGGGTGATATATTTCGGTGAAAATTAAATTTTAAAATCTTCAAACATTATTTTCTTCAAATTGTTGTTATGTAATCATATTTTTTTTTTCATGATGTGTATGTAGAATTACACACTCTTTCAAATGACATGGTCAATATTAGGGGTTGTCATTTAACAAAATTGTCGATGATGTCATATCTCGAACAACGATGACGTCACAAATATGGGTCCTATGTCAAAAAGTGCCTTTTTTAAAAACAAAATCGAGGTGCCAGGAGATTTTTTCGAAAACTTCTCAATTTCAAAAATAATGAATTTGTTCGTTACTTTTCGAAAGCACTGTATATTTGTTTTACTTCAGCACCTTTGATTAATTGCAGGTGGCATGAGACAACATTCCTGTTATTTGCCAAGCTCTATATTATTCAGTTCTTAAATTACTAAAATTATTTAAATGTAGTTGTAAAATACTATTTCAAGTATACGAAAATATTATTTTCAAATGAAAAACCGTCGTAAACAATATTTTACTAAGAATGATGGTTTTCTTAGATTCCCCAACATTTTTCAAGAATGACACTTACGTCTGAAAAAATATTTAAGAGATACTCATTGCTTTCTTGGTATATTCGGTATTCTTTTCGAAAATGATATACGAGATATTTTTTCTGTATTGTTACATCATGATTTCAGGATATTGCCCACCGGTTTTTCTAATGAAATTAACGCCAAAGGGATTATGTACTACCAAAATGTAGTGAATGAAATAGTGAGTCAGAACATGACACCAGTCGTCACATTGTATCACTGGGACCTTCCCCAATCTCTGCAAGATATCGGAGGATGGATGAATCCTGAGCTGGTCCATCACTTCGTCAATTATTCTCGAATAGTAATACAGAACCTGGATCAAGTTGGATACTGGATAACTATCAACGAACCAAAGCAAATCTGCAGACGTGGATACGGAGAAGGAGCTTTTGCTCCTGGTATAGCCTTAGATGGTATAGGCGAATATTTGTGTGCGTATGTCGTGGCAAAAGCGCACGCCGCTGTGTACCACATGTACAAAGATGAATTTCCAGATTCAAAAGGTAACTTTTAGTCATACTACACAAAGTATTCGTATGAACGAAGCTATTACATATGGCATGAACTCGTAGAACAGTGTACACTTTTTACTGTGTTAACATTTATTAAAAATCTAAAAAGTTTGTTTTACATGTTGACAGTATATAATATGTTAGGTACTATTATGACCACTGAATTGCCAACTGTCGTGTCTTTCATAGGAATGAATGAAAACACACTATTTTAGTCCTAGCAAAAATTATGATGTAAGCACACATACAGTGTGACCCGTTTTTTCAAGTTAACACTTCTGGAAATCTAAGAAGGTTGTGGAATTTCGGCAGGCCAATTTCTTTTACAATTGGTACCCTGAAGGGAGATTATATTCTACTAGCCATTTTATTGATTTGAGAAAAGCCTGGCCTAGAGGTGTTAACGGGACGCACTGTATACAGATTCGGAAATTGCGGATCTTTACAGAGAAAGTAGAAATTGCCGCTTTACCCAGGAAGGTACGAAGTATAAGTGGCGCGGCGCCGTGCATTGGTCTAGCATTCCCCACTACTACGGTAATCGGTTCCGTATTGCCAACGCCAATTTGCCATTGCAATTCTAACTGTCCGGTCAACTGATGCCAGTGTTGTCAGGTCTCATGCTTTTGCATGAGATCTCATGCATTCCGAGGAAATTTCATGCTGTCATATTTTGATTAAATTGCTTTTTAATAGACACAAAAAGAAATAATAGAATTATTAAAATTACTCTTGAAATCTACCAAAACAAAGACCTAACGAGAAATAAAGGCAAAATCGAGGGCAAAATTGAATAGATAGAGGTAGGTATCTACAATATTTGGGTACTTGAAATGTCCTTTATTGTAGACTCTCTTAATAATTAGCAATGAATACATAAACGGGTATGACAGTCGACGGATATGCGGTGTGTGTGCTGTATTCACGCTGTATTGCAGTGATTCTTAACTCTATTCCGTAAGGGTACCTACATTTTCTGGAAACAACAGATTTTACGACCCGTGAGTCACCCTGCGTCACGTCAACTGCGCCTCAACGTTCGCCCGGTCTAACAATAAAATAAATTAGAAAGGTTACGTGGTTAATAACTTTTAAGTAAGTACCTGTAAGTACCTACTTACAATGTAATATTATGATAAAATAGCATAACATAATGCTTTTTAATGAAATAAAATGGCATTACAAAAGTAATTAAAAATTAAGCTGTGTCAAGAGGTGTTTTTTGATAAATTAAGCCATCTCATGCTTTTTTCTCCAAACCTCATGCTATTTTGAAATTATTCTCATGCACTGAATTTTTCCCACCTGGCAACACTACCTTATGCGAAGAGTGGGAGCACGCTGTGGTGGAACTATGCGTGTAGCATGACACAAATACACGCAAGCGGCAAAACACAATTCACCATCAAGATCCTCACTTTCCAAATCTGTATAGAAATAGATACATAGATAGGTTTTTGTTTTACTTTCGCATAAATCTGTATGATTTTAGATCTCCATATTTAACTACTTTATAACTAGATATTATTCAAAATAAATATTTGTGTTTTTAAAGTATTCGATCCGATTTTGAAGTCAGGTAGAGATCGATAGATCAAAATATTAGAACTTTCCTTGTGTAATTTTTTTCCTCTCCTTTCCTTTTTTCATTTAAGCGCCTCTTTTCTGAGATACAGGAAGTTACAAATTGAAAAGTGCTTTTTATTAAAACTCCTTTTGTTTTTTTAAGATATTTAGGTGAAATTTTGCATAAACATTTATCTCATACTGACATATTTCACACTTTTTGTATAATTTTAACAAAAATAAAATCAGACACGAACAAAGGAACAAAGGGTTCCAACCCATATATTCATTCCTATTATTTTGGGCTCAAAAAATTTATAATTAATGAGTGAACAACTTTTTTAGTTTTTTTTGTAACATTCTTTGTAATGAAAATCTCTATAAACAGAATATACTCCTAGAACTCCATCATACTAGCCTATATCCTATCACAGTCTATGTTTCTGTACATAAATTTTTGTTGCTTTACTAGTACTGATATATTTAACATTAGAATTTGAGTTATCAAAAAAGTAAAGGGTAAAATTAGATTAATATACAAACTACAGAAGAAGTTAATCTTTGCAGCTCGGTCAATATCCATTCAAAATTTATAATTTCATAAATGACAAAATATAGTACTTTATATTTTGCAAATCTATTGAGTTTTCTGGTGTTGAAAGAACGTAAGAGAATATTAAGTTAAACACTTTTCTTAATAAAACATTTTTTAACTAATTCTGAAAACTACAGGGTGTCTCACCAAAAACTGTGTCAATCGTTATCTAGGAAAATGGATATAAACTGAAACACAACACAATATTATTTGACGTATGCCAACCCAATTTCGTTGTTTTTGAAAATAGTTTAAATTTTCACATGTCTCCAAAATTAGTAATCGCAACTTCAACAATGCTTGTATGGATTTCAATGTGCACTAGACAGAATGAAAAACTATCGTGTTTTATTTGAGACAAAAGTTATAATGACATGAAGCTATTAAAATGTTTAGCTTTGTATAAGTTCTTTACGAATACTTACCAAAAATTAACGATCTGTTTCCAGGAAAAAATTGTGTACATCTCTGCAAAAATGCAATAATATTAAAGGTGTCTCATTTAAAATAACGAAGGACTTCCGGTGTAACTGAAAGTTTTAGATATTTTAGTAGTGTTCACCCCAGAGACTTTGCCGGTATTTTCAGTATTTTTCCAGATAACGATCGACACAGTTAGTTCTCGGTGGGTCTCTATAAATTATTATTAATAAAATTATTTGTGTACTATATCAGAATAATGTAAGTCAACAACTATTTAAAAGACGAATGTTTTTGCATGTAATATAAAAAAAGATGGTAAATAAACATTTATATTTTTTGTTTCACAGCCAAAATGTCAATAACTATTGATGGTGAGTGGTCCGAACCAGCTAGTGATAAAGCTGCTGATATAGAGGCTGCAGAAAGAAGGAATCAATTTGAGGTAATTATAACAAAAACAAAAATATGTACACAATTCATATAATCTTCAGAAGTCTTCTTGACTGTATAAGAATGGTAGCTTCTTGAGGATCGATGTATTTTTTGCAAGTTCATTTGTCTTTGTACTTTGTGCTCTATTCTCTAACTGCTTATAAGTTGAATTTTGTGTTCATTGTGATAAATATTATCTCCAGGATAAACTACGACAGTCAGAAAGATATTTTTGATCTTGAAGGTAGTTCTGTTGCAATGTTCGATCCTTCACTTATTATTGTTTCTTATACGATAAGCTACTGTTCTTGCTCTTTCAAGAAGACTTCTAGGGTCTCTGAAAATGATTTTGTTGATGTATTTGTTTGACAACCTCACTGTACCGTATGCTTTATTTACTTATTTTTCAATAAAAAAATACACAACTGGCAAAAAAAGAAATCCACAAAATAGGTTACAAAAATTATAGGAATTGGCGTTAAATGTTGGAAAGAAAAAGAAGAAACAGAAATATATCGCTAGTACAATTATCAATTAAGAGAAAAAAAACTACATTATATTAGAAGAAATAATTTACAAAGTTAACAGAAAATGATTCATAATATGCATTTTGAAAATACCTTTAATAATATTAAAAACATCTAGATTAGAAAAATTGAAATTGAAATACTTGCACATTCTATTAATTGGAGAATTCTGTCCAAATTGAGCTCTACAAAAATTAATTGAAAAGGGGCGATGTGTTCTTAAATTGCAGGACAATGTTTTTAATAATGCCTGATGATTTAAAAGATCTGATATATCTTATAATAAAGGGCAACATCCTACTACCTTTTGCAACAGCATAATCTATTTGAGTGTTAAATAATATTTTACTGTCAAACATTATACGTCCCTAAACTCTAGTAACAGAAACTTATTTCAGTTTAACTTGATTAAAAGTCATTTATTAATGTTCCTAGTAAAAGTAATAAACAATGCTACCCCGCTTAAATTAGCAGACCGTTTGTATGACCCGGTTAGTGAGATTCCTTCCATACCGCAATTGTTGGAGCAATGGAGGGGCAAAGCTATGCATGGCAAATATCGGGCTAACATTGAACATGAGTCCATAGACACCGCAGCTTCTATCGCGTATCTCCGTTATGGCAATATTTTTGTAGAAACTGAGGGCTCTATAGCGGCTATACAAGATCAAGTTATTCCAACAAGAGCCTATAGAAAACATGTCCTAGGCAGATGGAAAATGTCAAATGCTGCATGTGCAATTCAAAGGAAGAGTACCTTGACCATATTATAGCAGGTTGCACAATATTAGCCCCAAAGATTTACCTAGATCGACATGACAGAGTCGGGAAAATAGTTCACCAACAACTACGTGTCAAATACTTAGGTTTGACAGACACGGTCCCCTATTATAAATATGAACCACCAGCTGTCTGCGAAAGTGAAGAAGTTAGAATCTACTGGAATAGGAAAATACAAACAGATAGAACAATTACAAATAATATACCGGATCTTGTCTTAACTCTAAAAGCCCGTAATGAAACCTATATAGTAGACTTTGCAGTGCCGCTTCCAAACAATATACCTAAAACGTACGCTGAAAAATAAATAAATACTTACCGTTACGTGACGAAATCCAGCAGATGTGGCATATGGACATGGTCACTATTGTACCCATCGTGATTGGAGCAACAGGTGAGGTACCTAAACATATAAAACACAATTTAAAACTGTTGGGTTTAGAATGGGAGCTATACCTAACTATGCAAAAGTCGGTACTACTGGACACGTGTAGTATAGTCCGTAGAGTAATTGGTGACCAACATCAGTATTTCTAAAGCAGCAGTTAAACGCACCATCTTGTCATGTGACCGATGGCTGCGTAAAATCCATTGAAGAAATGTGAAATAGTCAAAATAATAATAATAATAATAATAATAATAATAATAATAATAATAATAATAATAATAATAATAATAATAATAATAATAATAATAATAATAATAATAATAATAATAATAAGCAGGAGGGGTCAACCATCATCCACGACCTTTGGTGAGTAGCGACACCACTTACTCTAGCTAAAGGGTGTAAAATCGGACCGGCAGCACTGCGCACCCGGGAGGGATGAGCTTCTTTTCCCTCTGGTGCCGGCCGTCGATGTGTCAGGCCAACCACCTGACACACTGAAACCTCCGGTTCCAAATGCCAGGAGAGAAGGCCCCACAATCGACCCCATTCGGATGGGGGTCATGGGCAAGGTGGTGGGGCCAAGCCGGACGTATTGCCCGTTGACGACCAAGGCCATGAAAATGGAAGTTTTGAGTGGACCGATGAACTAAGGGACGATCTTCTGGTCTGTTATGAAAGCAGCGAGCCCGGGCGAAGAGGATACATGGCGCGGATGTATGCTCGGTGGTGCGACATGCACCCCGAAGGCCGCGCCCTCACCGCACAAAATCTGCGGGATTATGTATCCTACCTTCGTCGCAGAGGCTATGAGAGGCGTCCTCATCTAAGGGTGAATGAAGTGGTTGAAGAACCACGGAATGATCCCGAAGAGGCGCCGCGCTTCATTCCCCGAGAACAGGACGACCTGAGCACCCGTCGGGGGTTGCCCTTTATAAAACCCCCGAAGCCCGCAGATCTGGCCCGAGTGGATACTGCGCTCCGTGAGGATCTTCCAGAAGAGGCTGACATCTGGCGCGTCAATTGCGCTGTGTACGACGCCGCTGAACTGCTGACTCGTGTGGAGAGGGCGTGAAAATGCCGTTTCTCCACAGGAGGGAGCACGGCGGCGAGTGCACAAGATGGAAGCTAAGATCCGGTCGGCGAGGCAACACGCGTCCCGTATCCAATGTGTGATGGACTACGTGGAAGCCAATAGGGCTTTCACACCTAAGGTGAGACGCATAGCTACCTCCCTTAGGCGGGTCCATCATACCCTGAATCGGGGTGCTGCTTATCAAGCAGCATTTTCTCGACAGGATACGGATGCTAGTGGCTGCAAAAAAGTCACTAGTGAGGCGGTCGAGGAGGTTGGAGCAAAATAATTTGTTCCGTGTAAGGCCTTCTCGACTTTTTGAACAGCCTCAGCGTGTTGCGGACAATCCGCCGACTGTAGATCAGGTAGAAGCCTTCTGGAGAGGTCTTTATGGCCGCAGGATTCCACTGGATAGAGACACTCCAGCCCTGGCACACTTCGAGGCCTTTTGTCAAAGGCTTCGAGAGCCACAAGAGGTGTGCCCACCGATAACCCCGGATGAAGTTCGGAGATCATTTATTAAATCGAAGAACTTCGCTGCTCCTGGTCCCGATGGGATCAGCAACTTCTGGTGGAAAAATTCACCAGTGTCCACCGCCATTTGGCCAGAATATTCACGTCCTGGCTAAATGGAGAGCAGCAAATTCCGGCGTGGTTTGTCGAGGGAGAACCGTGCTTATCCCTAAGAGCGGAGATTTGTCCCAGCCAAAGAACTACCGTCCAATAACCTGCCTGAATGCGTGTTACAAGGTGTTTACTCGCATCTTGTACGCGCGTGTGCTCCACGCAGTGAACCCCGTTTATCAACGGATATACGAGCAGCGAGGGTCCAAGAGGGGTGTAGCTGGCTGTAAGGAGAACCTGCTCATCGACAGATGTATTACGCAGGACTCCGTGCAGTACAAGCGAAACCTCTCAATGGCCTGGATAGATTACCGCAAGGCATTTGATATGACATCCCATGAGCTAATAGTCCACTTGCTCCAATGTCTTGCGGTGGCCGACCCCATAGTGAGATGTATTGAACAACTCATGCCGCTCTGGAGGACCCGCTTTACCATAACATCGGCTAATGCAAGGGTCCAGACAGAGCCGGTTTTGTTCAGGAGGGGAGTGTTCCAGTGAGATTCCCCTCTTGTTTTTCTTCTCACTGCTGCCTTTATCCGTTGCTCTTCGTCGTACGCGGGGTTACAACTGCGGTTCCCCAGGAGACCGGAGGCATAAGGTCACCCATTTGTTCTATATGGATGACCTTAAACTCTACGCCTCCGGAGAGAGGGATTTAAATCAGTCCCTCAGAGTGGTACATGAGTACACGCAGGCGGTTGGGATGGAGTTCGGGCTGGACAAATGTGCACTGGTTCATCTCAAGAGAGGACGATGCGGTCCATACGGAGAGGACGCCCAGCTCATAGACGGAAGCATCTTTCACTATCTAGATGCCGGAGAGTCGTACACCTATTTGGGTGTCCCACAGCGGGGCACTCATGAGGTGGCAACGGTGAAAAACGCTCTCCGCGGCAGGTATCGGCACCGCCTCCGACAGATCTGGTCTTCGGAGCTGTCGGGTAAGAACAAGGTGAGTGCCACAAATATGCTTGCCGTTCCGATCCTTCTCTACTCCTTTGGAGTAGTGAAATGGACACAAGAAGAGCTGAGGCAACTCGATGTAGGGACCCGTAAAATGATGCATCTCCATCGGAGTTTGCATCCAAGATCGTCCGTTCCGCGGCTATACTTCCCAAGAAATCGGGGAGGCCGTGGACTCTTGAGTTTGGAGTGTCTCCAGGGCAGAGTGGTTTTGGAGGAGGCCTGCAAAGTCATCAGGAGCTCGGATCCACTTCTCTGCATGGTCCAAGACCATGAAGCAGCAGGGATAGGAGCGTTTGTGTATAAGGCAGCGAGAAGAGCAGCCGATGAACTTGGTCTCGTGTTCGATACTGAGCGGGAAAATCCAGACTCTGTCACCGAGTCGGATCCTGCTCAGTTAAAAGTCCTAATTAAAGCTGCAGAAACGCGTCATCTTCTGCAGCTACATAAGGATAAGCCAATGCATGGTCTCTTCTACCGTCATCTAGAAGGGCTTGGCTTATCTGAAAGGCTGACCTTTGCTTTTTTGAGGTCAGCGGGGCTGAACTCTGAGACCGAGGGATTCATAATGGCTTGCCAAGATGGCGTAATTAACACACTCGTCTATCGTAGTCGTGTCTTGGGTATCGAGGTTCCTGATACCAGCTGCAGGGCCTGCCGCCAGGCGCCGGAGACGCTTATGCATCTCCTGTCTGCCTGTCCGGTATATGCGGCCACAGCGTATATCCAAAGACACGATTCAGCCTTACGGGTGTTGTATTATCATTTACGACACTCGTATGAGATAGACGAGACGCCAGTGCTGCCTTATGCTCCGGGGGATATAGAATCCGTAGTGGGGAATGAGAAGTGCCGAATTTATTGGAACTATTCATTCCCCACCCTCAGGCAAATCCAAGCCAATAAGCCTGATGTAGTCCTCCTCGACCACCAGCTTAGGACGATGTTTGTGATTGAGTTCTCGGCTCCCGCAGAGAACAACATCGTCCTAAAAGAGGAGGAAAAACGGAGGAAATATCGAGATCTTCTCTCCGAGCTCCGCAGGCTGTATCCAGACCACTCTGTTAAGATTGTGGTGCTAATTATAGGCGTCCTGGGTGGAATGAGACATACGTTGCTTTCTGACTTAAAGATCATACCGGCTTGTCGAAATTCGGCAGAGATCTTAGCCGGCAGAATGCAGAAGGCAATCGTCCTTGGTTCGCTACGTCTGCTCAGAACACACGATTTACGGGCGCAATGATTACTGACTCCACGGAGTGGAGAGTAGTCATTGCTTGACTCTCCAGAACATCTCCGAATGTGTCGGAGCCTCGGAAGGTGTTTACTGGAAGAAAAAAAAAATAAAATAATAATAATGGTGCTTGGTCATTGCTTGACTCTTCAGAACATCTCCGAATGTGTCGGAGCTTCGGAAGGTGTTCCTGAAAAAAAAATAATAATAATAATAATAATATCTCTACCTCTCATTCTAATCACGAGGATTAGCCCAGAAGTCGAAGACTTGTGCGGGAGAGGGGGCGGCATATTATTATTAAGCAGGCCGCATTTGCGCCCAGGGACGACTTACGATGGTAGACCCTTCAGTGCAGGAATGAAGAAAACCTGGAAAACCTCATTAATTAGGGGGGTAGTCAAATGTCAACCGGTATCAATATCTCACATTGACCCAAGCCAACATTCTTTCACCCTACCATACACGCAGAGAGGGTTCCAATCTCTCCACTAATATAGCTTATATACGGTCTACCGACTGCGGGGATCGAACCCCTCGATTCAAGTACGGACGACTTAAACCAAGCGACCACTGACCGATAACATAACATAATTTGCGACCTTTTGAATATGTATACCAATTTTCATTAATTTGGCAATGAGTAGGTATAATACTATGATTCCACTTATCAAAAGCTTTGCTATTTTTCTTAATAAACAAAATAAATCAAAATCAGTCCAATTTTTATATTTTTTCATTATTATGTGCCTTATTTTTTTATCTAAAATATATATAATAGTATTAAATGTAAAGTAAAAATTAAATTTATCACTAATTTTCTTTTTTGAGACATAATATCAATAATATAAATAATACTGGTATGATACTAAAATAATTTTGTTTTCAGTTTGGATTATATGCTAACCCAATTTTCAATGGAAACTGGCCTAAAGTAGTAATAGACAGAGTGAAGCATCGAAGTGATAACGGAAATTACACAAAATCACGCCTTCCCCAGTTTACTGATGAAGAAATCGCGTATATCAACGGGACCTTTGACTTCATGGGCTTTAACACGTACTGGACATTCCTAGTAGCCGATGCTGATGAAGCTAATTATACCGAAACAAGTTACGCTAACGACATTAGGGCCACCATATCTGCAGATCCATCGTGGCCTGTGGCACCAAATGGAAACACGGTAATTATGTCATATAAAAATACATCAATATTTAAATATAGATTTACTTCGAACGGAAAATGTTACTATCTTGTATTAGTTTATTTAATTATTAAAACAGGATGCTCACAAATGGCCACAAAGTGTCTGTCATTCTTTTGAAATGTTGAGAGATATCAATCACTAAGAGACATTATTAGGAATTCCGAAATGCTTAGTTTCAACTGCTTGAAAATAGTATATTACGTAATAAGTGTTGTAAGAAGCATTTTACGCACGAATGGAAAAGTTACGCACGACGTCGCGTAGCGTAATTCTATGAGTGCGTAATTGCATTGCAACACATATTAGGTACGTACTATAATAAATTAATAACTTGATAACATCAACAAGAAAGTATATATTGTAATAATTCTATAGTAGTACATTAATGATAGAATATGATTATTTAAATTTACAAATTGTTATTTTTTATTATATTATTTATTTCTATTATAATAATTATTTAGAATTACAGAACAATTATTATTGAAGATAAAAGGTATATCGGTTGTTTTGCTTGTTGAAGCATAAGTAAAATTTACATTAATTGTTGCCTTAATGAAATTATCATTAATACTATCAGTAATATTACTAGTACTTACTATTGCAGATGATATTTTAGACGAATTGTTAGTTTGATTATTTAGGGAATTATCCTCATACCATTCAGCTACGGCTGATGACTGCCATCTGCCGTGTCTTTTTAAATCTAATAAGTCACCACCCGCTTCAACAAGAATGATCGCGGACGAGCTACTTGCTTCTGGTAGTCCCAGATATATGACTATTTGTTTTGGAATCTTTCCTAACTTGTTAATACCAACACACTGTCTGGTACATTTTCCGTTTATATAGTTTAGAAAAAAAGGTAAATTTGGAGCTGTATTTACGGCAGAGCGAAAGTTTATATATTTTTTAACCTTGGGGTAAAAATATTCAGATACCACAAAAGAATGTTGCCGTTTAGTTTCTGAATCGGGAATATTGATAATTAGATTCTTCCCTGTATCTTGAATATCTGACGGTTTTATATTACGCAACTCTTATTTCCTGCACTCAGCACTTATACCAATTGTAAGAGCAACCTAAAAGACGATTTGAAATAAATTTACATATCTAAGCTCAATATATATATTTATCATTTGATGCGTTTTCTAGAAAATCGTTTATCAAATCGTTCAAAACTGAGGAATTTTGCGGGTGTTTATAAAAACCTTTCTTCTTACTTTAACGTCAGCAACATGTCTCTTATACACATCTTAATGAAACACCCTGTATATTAAACAGATCTTCTAAGGGGTCTTAAACTTTGATTAGGTACATCTTTACATTTTGTTATTGACTGTTTATATACGTGAAACAGAATTTATAAAATATTATTCTAGTACTAAGCTAAATACCTAACACAGATGATAATGGATGCCGTGCGTCATTCCGTTTTTTACTTCAAACTCTTCCGTTGTTCTATTATTTATTTTTACTTTATTATTAGACGTTTTCAGTGTTAGGCGTATCATGTTTCTTATCTTTCTGCTGACTTTCAATTTTTCTAAAACCTGTCGTTCTTTTCCTTTTATTTTGTCACAAGTTTATTTATAGTCTACAAATAAAACTAAAATTGGTTTACCACATTCTAAGCCTTCAGCCTGAATTTCTCGCAGAGTGAAAACCTGTCTACTGTACTTTTTCCTTCTCTAAAGCTAACATTATCACAATAATATTTTTTTTTATGTTAACTTGATAAAAACCCATAGCAACAAACTCGGCAGTTCTGAAATGGATACCGATAACCATAGCAGTAACTGTGAAGAGTATTGGTAAAATATTTAGTTTTTACTTTTGTATAAAAAATTTTATGATCACATTTTATATTTAATAACATCATTTGTTATTTTATTTCCTTTAAAAACCTCATACGTCCATGTATTTTAAATTCTTTTTTCATAATTGGTAGGCAAGCTATTTGTATAAGAAGGGAGTAAAGATCATAATTTCCTCCCGCGGATAGTTTGATGCCCAACGTGAAGTGGAGGGCATCAATATCCATGGGAGGAAATGGCACTTAGCTTATGTGTAATACATATGATATTTTCTACGACCATTCACAGTGTTTTATATTACTTTTACGTATATTTTAATATATTTTCTTGTGCATGACAATCAAACAACCAAATAGGTATGCCAAAATGTCATAATAGGTATTTAGATAAGTAAATATTGTTAAAAATCAAAGTACATGGAACGTTGCTAAGGTTGCTTCTTGTTTACAAAATAAACAAACTTCCCACAAGTTTATAATAATGTATTTCGAATGTGAAGGTGAAGTTCCTCAAGATATTCTGGACGAAGCAAACGTGGTTTCGTTAAATCTATTACCGTTAAAGTCTCGTGAAAAATATGAAAGAGAGTACCAGCTATTTAAATGTTGGATGGAGATTAGGCAAATAAGAAAAATATGTGAAGAAGTGGTTCTATTTTACTCTTCTAAAACGTGCCGATTTGAAACATTCAACATTATGGAGCAAATAGAGCATGTTGCAGTTTACACTCCAAATTCAAAACAATATCGACATTAAGTTTCCTAAATTAGTAGCTTTTTTAAAAAGGAAATCTGCTGCTTATAAAGCCAAGAAAGCCAATACTTTTTCAAGAGAGGACATTAACAAGTTTATTGCACAAGCTCCAGATGAAACTTACTTACATATGAAGGTAAAATTGATCGTTATTGTTGAATAATAAATAAAAACGTAACGCAGCATTTTCTATTAGAAAGTATATAAAAAATGACAATTGAGTGACATTTTTGGCTGTTGCCATAAGTGCATTTTTCCTTATTTAGGTCGTGCTTATATATGGAATTGGTTAAGATGGTACAGTGATAAAGGTGATATTTTGCCGCCTTACTTCAGCTACGTTATTAGTCAATGCTGTATATCTATACAAAGACATGGGTGTGTCGCTACCACGTTAACCTTACACTTATGGTAGCTGAATAAAAGGCGATTCCTTTTATACTTATTTATTCGAGCTGTACAAGATATTTACATGTGGGTAAAAAATGCAAGACACTTATTTTATACCCCTAATTCCAACGCCTCTAGAGTACCTGCTCTGCTGAGGTCTCAAGTACAACTGTTTTCCTATTACACTTGTTGTTAAGGAAATACACTTGTGTCCTTTTTCAAGCCAAATACCTTAAACACATTATAACCTACATCTGCTTCTTTAATACTCCGCAAAGCAAGCAAAAACTCAGTAACAATGGGGATGGCGAACAAACGCAGTAGATGATTGTATTTCTAAAAAATGTGAGGTATACTCCCAATTAATTACGGGAGAAAGTACTATTTCAAGTACCAAAAAACGTTGTCTTATTTTTGAAAATTTTGTTTCTACCACAAGTATTTCATCAACGACCACGAATTTGGAAAATAACAAACAGGAACTCATCTCCACCAGCAGAGCCAATATTTCCATTAGTAATTTAACTAATTGTACCATAGATTTTAACAATATTTAGTTATTTATATTAATTTAAACCTCAATTTAAACTGTTTTCAATTTTTATAAATAAAAATAAATAATAAGAAATCTGTTTGAAAGAAAGCATTATTGTACATTTTTAGGTAGTGTATCAACAAAAGAAGTCTATACACTACTTTTACAGCTATTTGAAGTTTCTACTTGTTTGCTCCCGAGGGAGTCAAAGTACTTTCCTTCCTGAAATGAGGGAGTAAAATAGTATTTTCCATGTAGGGAGTAGAAAACAATAATTTATAATAAAAATAATAACTTAATCCATTTTTTAAATCTAGATTGTGCCTTGGGGTGCCAGAAAATTTTTAAAGTGGGTAAAAGATACATACAATAATCCTGAAATTTTTATCACTGAAAATGGTGTCGCTGATGATGGCAACACTTTGGAAGATGATGACAGGGTCAGCTTTTATCAGGTACAGATTTTTATATGACAATATTTTAATTAATACTTAAATAATATTTTAAATATCAATTACCTCTCATATACAACCATGTTTTATTTTTAAAAACTTATTAGTCTTGTTGATTGCTAATTGACAAAAAATCTAATAAATTATTATTATCAGGCCTATCTTAAAGCTATACTAGATGCGATGTATGAAGACGAAGTAAAAATATTTGGATACACTGCATGGAGTTTGTTGGATAATTTCGAATGGACTGATGGATATAGGTAAAAGTTCTTTCTAATAATACACTTAAAACATGAGAAGGAAATTAAACCTACGTCAATATTTATTATGCAAAGCATATCGTCCACCCCCTTGCATAATAGCTTATTTCAATTTTACTCCTTCCAAAGTTTTCTATAGCGTAAAGGTACGGATTCGCTGGTGCGACTGCGGCTGCGGCTCGCGACTGCGACTCGTCGCCGACCAATAGGCAGTCTAAATGCTGTAGTTGATGAGAACATTCAGACTGTCTATTGGTTGGCGACGAGTCGCAGCCGCGAGCCGCAGCCGCAGTCGCACCAGCGAATCCGTACCTTAAGTCAGAAAGAATGAGTCAATACTAAGTTGGAGATACTTGACACCAAAATATTATATTTGAGCTCATCATGCTTTATACGAATGTCAAGAAATACAAGTGAAGATTTCCTGATATTATGGTATCCATTATAGATTTAGCTTTTAATATATTCGTTTAAAGAAGTCTAGGAAAAATAGACTGCTTATGTTACATCTATGTACAATTTAAATCTGTCGAGTCAAATTTTTCTGTTGTACAATTACTATGCAGCATACTTGAAGCAGCAATATTTTTAAGAAAGAGAAAGCTTCTGGTTTATAGTTATCCAGATATCTTCCAAAAATACTACAACGACACTGGGTTGTGGTCTTCCTGACTCATGTTGTAGTATTTATCATCAATGTGGTCCAGCATGTGCAGGTTCTTTATGACAATTTTATTCTGAAATTTCTCAATAATTGCACCAATAATAAATCACACGCACGCAAAATACGCTAATATTTATTAACAATGAAAATTTGACACAAGCCTACTAAGAAATGAAATAGCAATATCAGCGCCTGAAAGAAAATCACCATAAAATACACTGAAACTTTTAAATGCAAATAACTCAGAAAACGGTAAAGTTAGGCGACTTAAACAAGAGTATGTAGAATTGAACGTTCTTTTAGATTTTTTAAGCATAGCTCAACGGATGAAAAAAATATGTTTTGATTTACCTAGGAGCAACGTCAAAATAAGCTTCAAAACCTTATCAATTACTGAGAAATTTCAGAATAAAATTTAAATCTTTAACACGCTGTATTACTTAAACCAGCGACATTCGTATAAGCTCAAACATAATTTTTTATTCAGCTTAGTGTTTAACCATTCTTTCTGATTCAGCATATATACAGTTTTTATATTAATATTGAGAGGTCTTGTGAATAACAGTGGCGAAGCGTGAATTTTTTTTATGAGTAGGCATTGAGAGTAAAATATTTGAATTGGGCAAAATATTAAATCATTTTTTTGTAAAAGTATCTATAGTATGTTCAATTCTCAAAGTTATGTATTACTTAAAAGAAAGAAATAATGAAAATTATTATTGCACTTTCTACAAAACAGAAAATATATAAATAGTTAAATAAAATATATCACGAAAATCACAAAAATAATATAAGTCGACGAGTTTGGTCGTAGCAAAATGTTTGTATTAAATTAAAATCAGGCCGCTTTTGGGATTTTTTTAAACTCAACATTTCCTATATCAGTATATCCAAAAAATGTAACTTCCTCGCAAACTATTTTCCGACTTGAAACAAGAATATCAAATTTTTAAATAGATCTTCAGTCATTGAGTAAATCCCATCAAAATTTAAATAAAACAAAATACAAAAAGGTTATATTTTCTTCATCTAGCACGTGCTCTTTCTACCTTTTAGGGCACAGCAATTTGAGAAATATTTTACCTAAAACTGCATCTCTATAAAAGTAACAAGTGTGCCAAATTTGAAAAAAAATCGTTTCAGTATTAAAACATTTATAGCCAAAAAACCAATTAAAAAAATTTGTTTTGAGGTTATGTAGCATCGTTAATATTGACTTTTCAAGAAAAAATAATAAATAATAAGTAAATAAATAAATACAATGTTGACACATTACTTTTTCGAGTAGTAGCCCCTAAATTTTCTGCTCGGAGTCTCCGAACATCCTGTATATATTTTCAATATCAGTAGTACAAATATAATATGGATCATTAAAAATATTTGCACACGAAAAATAATCATTTTCGAATAGAAATTCCACTGTGCACCAAAATTCGAGCAAATTTTAATTCAAAATCAATACAACTGTTTGTTAAAACGATTATACATCCAATTGTATTGAAGTGATAACACAATTGAATCATTCATTCACTTATTTACTAGCTAAGTAAATCTTTCAAGGTCAATATTAAATAACTTTTGAATTAACTTAGAAAACTGTGTGTAATTACAACCATATAATTGAGTTATCTGTACACTCGTATTTCGTTGCTTTTGTTCCAATATGTAGGTATATCATTTAATAAATTATTCAATAATAAGTAAATAATAAATTTCTAGTAACTTTATTAATTTTAGTGTTGTGACTAACTGAACAAGGTGATATTTTTCACACGTTTTTTTCAGTGCACATTTTGGTCTTTACCACGTAAACTTCACCGATCCGGATAGAAAGAGAACTGCAAAAAAATCAGCAAGCTTCTACAAAGACGTGGTTACCAGTCATACACTGCCAGACAACCCAGCGACAACGGTTGTTGTTCCAACAAGTGATGACGGCGAAACAAGTGACACAACAGAAGAACCTACCTCCACAGATACTCCTACAAGCGACTTGCCAATAGACTCTACCACTCCTGATTCTGCCAATAGATTAATCAGTTCTAGTACTATATTAATAGCTTTAAGTTTTATATTTATCTGCGCTAAATTAATTTAAATCACGTCGAATACCGTCTATCAGTTTTTTCATATGCTTTTAAACTTTCCTGTGTCTATAGTTATTTGAGTATTTTGCAGTTTAATTGCTATTGTTTATGATGTTTTACTTTTATTTCTAAAATCTAAGCAAAAAAATTGCATGTGCTTCACCCAAATTGCTTTGACTGTTTTAAAATAAGATTGTGCGACAATATTCGTTTAGTTCATAATTATAGTTTCATTTCACTGCCAATTTGTGTACTTTTATAAAACTAAATCATTAAAGGCTCTTTGCATATACTGAAATTATGTTAAAGTAATAACACTTTGTGTAAATCAATATTTATTTATTTTATTATGTAAGATTGTTTGAAAATTTGTTTTGATGTTTTAGCAACATAAACATATTAATATTTATTTATGTACTTAATTTACTTTAAAATGGAACTCTATAAATTAGTACCAATTAGGAGAATTTCTATTAGTAATATTTACCAATCTTATTGACTATCACGGTATAAAAGTGGTTGTAAGAAATGCAGAAATTGTATCCTCACATTCAAATAAAATAATTTTCCTAACTTATAAAAACATGTTTCCTTCACAATTAATATCACATACACAGTTACCTATTCAAAAAAATTGATCGCACCATACGACCTAGGTTAACATGCAATTTTGTTATTTTATAATATACAGGGTGCAGAAAATTAGTAGGTCAATCCGTTAACCATAGATAGCTGATATGAAAATAATGGGACTTTCATTATGCCACTTTTCATTTAGGAGCCCCATTTTTGAAATACAGGGTGTCAAAATGTAAATGTCAAAAAGGAAATTTGTCGATAACTCCGGTAGAATTAGAGATATTTGTTTGAAATTTCGCTAATATTTTTTTCTTGTAGAGACACACTTTCAGTATACTTTTGGTAAAAAAATCAAAGCACGAGCGGAGGTGAGGGGGTTAAAGTGCATTATGACCCCCTCAACTTTTTCATACGAACGCCTATGGTAAAACAATATATTTTCTTAAATAAAGCGGCTTTTATTCTAACTTTTCTTATTCTTGCAAGATTTTGATTTGGAGCTTGGGTTACCAGATATTGTAACTTATTTGGACGGATAGTATAATAATAATAATAATAATATCTCTACCCCTCATTCTAATCACGATGATTAGCCCAGAAGTCGGAGACTTGTGCGGGAGAGGGGGCGGCATATTATTATTAAGCAGGCCGCATTTGCGCCCAGGAACGACTTACGTTGGTAGGCCCTAACCACTATTCAGTGCAGGAATGAGGAAAACCTGGAAAACGTCATTAATTAGGGGGGTAGTCAAATATCAACCGGCATCAATCTCTCACATTGACCCAAGCTAACATTATTCCACCCTACCATACCCACAGAGAGGGTGCCAATCCTCTCTATGAATATAGCTTATATACGGTCTACCGGCAGCTGGACTCGAACCAACTCCGTTTAGTCACCTCGATTCAAGTACTAACGCCTTAAACCGCGCGACCACTGACCGATATGGATTTGGTATGGATTTGGTAACTAGTGTTTCAAGTAATAAATTCTATGTAGGCTTTGAAAACAAAGTCAGACAGGTATTAATAATGGTCGCAACAATAATATTAAGTCAGATGATGTGCGACGTGTCTTCAAACAGCAATTACTGTACCCATATCATGTACAAAAAGTGCAGGCATTTCTACCTTTAGATTCAGAAGCAAGAGTCACTTTCTGTAATTGGATATGCCAAGAAAATAATGATAATATTAATTTTAGTAAATTTATTTTATTTTCCGATGAGGCTACGTTTACTCGTAACGGAGTAACGAATATTCATAATACTCATACATGGGCTGCTGAAAATCCAAAATTTATTTTAGACGCACATCATCAAGTAAGTTTTAAAGTAAACGTATGGGCAGCAATAATTGATATATTTCTTAGGCCCGTTTTTTACCGCCCCTCTCCTCCGTGTGAATGCCGTCGAATTTTTGCATTTTCTGCAAACCTCTTTTGCAGACTTACTTGATGATTTGCCTTTAGCGGTTCGGCAAAATATGTGGTTTCAACTAGATGGGGCTCCGCCACATTATGGCCGAATTGTTCAGAACTATTTAAACCAAACCTTTGCTAACCGCTGGATCGGCCGGGGACGTCTTGCGCCAGCCAAATGGCCACCTCGATCCTCAGACCTTAATCCCCTAGACTTGTGTTTCTGGGGTTTATCCAAGATTTTGTTTACATGGTTCCAATTGTAGATGAACAACATTTAAGATTAAAAATTTTAGAAGGAGCCGAGCAATTTAGGGTGAAACCACATATTTTCCAAAATATTCGTTTCTCGTTTATAAAGAGATGCAGGATGTGCGTCCGCGAAGGTGGTTCTCATGTTGAACATTTAATATAAATTTTAGAATTTAATTTCTGTTTGTAATATAAAATATATGGAGTTTGTTTCATGTTGTTAAATGTTAAATAAAATTTATAGTACAAAACGGATTTTAAACTTTATTAAAATAAGTTACAATATCTGGTAACCCAGGCTCCAAATCAAAATCTTGCAAGAATAAGAAAAGTTAGAATAAAAGCCGCTTTATCTAAGAAAATATATTGGTTTACCATATGCTTGAG
Source organism: Monochamus saltuarius (assembly GCA_025584915.1). Taxonomy (NCBI): domain Eukaryota; kingdom Metazoa; phylum Arthropoda; class Insecta; order Coleoptera; family Cerambycidae; genus Monochamus; species Monochamus saltuarius. Next base: position 27,401,598 of record CM046722.1, read on the forward strand.
TATGAAGAAGTTGAGGGGGTCATAATGCACTTTAACCCCCTCACCTCCGCTCGTGCTTTGATTTTCTTTACCAAAAGTACACTGAAAGGGGGTCTCTACAAGAAAAAAATATTAGCAAAATTTCAAACAAATATCTCTAATTCTACCGGAGTTATCGACAAATTTCCTTTTTAACATTTACATTTTGACACCCTGTATTTCAAAAATGGGGCTCCTAAATGAAAAGTGGCATAATGAAAGTCCCATTATTTTCATATCAGCTATCTATGGTTAACGGATTGACCTACTAATTTTCGGCACCCTGTATATATTCATATTTTTCAACTTAAACAGTTTTTGATGGCTGTAGAATCAACAATTAATAACTGAAGACAAGTCTATTTTCTTTCTATAAATCAACAGTATTGCCTAATCCAATTTTTATTTCTTTGAGTTTTCCGAGCCTGCTAAATTTAAAACAGCTCCAGAATGTTATTCTACTAGTTCAAGTATCAATTTAATGATGCAAACATACCAAATCATAGGTAAACATGATTTCATCAATCACGTATATATAGATGTGTATCTTATATCATACAAAATAATATTTCGTACATTAAATAATAGAAGATTATAGAAAAACACCCAGACCCGTCGATGTTAGATTAAAAGGGACATTCTTTGCTGGTATTTTTGATTCCGCCACTTTCACTCCTAAGCAAGGCTAAGCATCACGCCAAAATATTTAAATGGCATTGGGGGTTGAGTAATATTTATTTTGACACTTACAATTCCCTTTACAATAGACTAAGTTTTATAATTTTGCCCAATACTTAATAAGAATTTTGATTTTAAAGTTGAAACTTATGTACAAACAATTAATAACGGTAAAAATGTCACTCATTGGAGTTAAGTACGCCAATGGTATAAATTTAGTATTTCTTGCGTTACACTGGTTTTTGGCGATTTGTTAATATTAATTGGTGGAGTTCAAATTTATTTTCTAGTATTATTTAGAACAGTTAGTTGGTAGTTCATTTAACTGTGTTTTTGAAAATTAAACACTATGGTTTATTCCATAGCCAAAATGGTAGATATCATTTTGCTTTACTTTATGAACAATAAATGTGCGTTTTTTACTGTATTAGAAAGGTATTTTAAGCTAATATAAATCAAATCTCCTACAATTCCTATCAATGAAGTCATATGTATGTTCTCTGATACCAAACATCTAGGTAAGTATGCTAATGAACAATTCCACAGACAAAGCTCTATTCAATAATTATCTAAAGAAAATACTCTATACAAATTTACTAACCTGCTTTAATGAAACACTCTATAAATATCTAACTTTATTATTATTAGCTTAAAATATCTTTCTAATACAGTAAAAAATGTTACAAAAGCTAATAATAAGGAATATATGGGTAGATATTGTGGGTGTAATTCAACGCAGGTTGGGGCTTTTGTCCACTGAGTAGTTTCACACAATATTATTAATACTTACCTAAAAATATATAAAAAAATAAATGTGCGACTAGAACAGCTCAGCTATTTACTGAACATCATCAAGATCGACATGTCAGGAGGAAGTATATTCTAGCGTTAGTAAAAATATTTCAAAGACAGGGAATGTAGCCAATAAAAAACGAGAAATTGAAAAACCTATAATTAATGAAGCTAGTGAAGTTGCAGTTTTGAGACAAGTTCATCTTGATCCTACATTAAGTACGAGGCAACTGGCATCTGTGTTTGGGATCAACCGAACTAGCATACAAACCATTTTGAAGAAGAATAAATTCCATTCGTACAAAATACATTCATGAGGATGATTATGACCGCCGTTTGCAATTTAGTGAAATAATGAGTGAGCGAGTAGGGAACGATCCACAGTTCCTTTTTAGCATCTGTTTTTCTGATGAATGCAGTTTTTTCCTGAACAGGACGATAAATCGTGACAATTACCACTATTGGTCAAATTCAAACCCAAGACCCTGCTTTGACTGATATTATTGAAAATGTTCCAAAGTATGACAAACATCATTTGATTTTTCAACAAGACGGTGCTCCTCCGCACTGAATTGGATTGGAAGAAGAGGCAGCATTGAGTGGCCTCCACGATCACTGGATTTATCGCCCCTTGATTTTTTTAGGGGATACCTACCTAAAAAGAAAATCTACTTATAAAACACAGCCAGCGTCGCTGCAAGATTTGCGTCAAAGAATCGTTGATGAATGCCATCGAATCACTCCGGAAATGCTTCAGAATGTGCGCGAACATTTCGAACAAAATTTTTATTCTTGTATGGAAGCGGGCAGTCATCAGTTTGAACGTTTAATCAACTAAGTAGTAAGTAAGGGCGGAGTTATAAAATTTAAAGTATGTTGTAAAGAGAATGGAAAGAGATTTCAAAATAATTATTACTCAACCTCCAATGCCCCCCTTTAATCTAAAATCGACGGGTCTGAGCGTTTTTCGACAATCTTGACACAGTTCTTGAAAATGGCTGTCTCATTTTCATCTGGTCGCCCTGTATTTAATTGCACGCTAGCAGATATAAAATGTGCTTTTATATTTTAATAGTTGAATTTATCTATAATTTTGTCTCATTTGTTGTCATCTTTGTACAATTTTTTAGCTTTTTTTTAATTTATGCTACTCTATATATTTTCTGTTTTTATTTATTCTGTAAAAGGGTTTTGGTTGGATGAATTAAACTAACTTAATAAATAAATAAATTTCAATTTTCAACTTTAGAATACCATAACTTAGTAATTAGAGCACGTACAAGTACCAAATTATTTAAACCTAATCTGCTTATTCTTGTATATTAAATATCAAGATACAGATAGATAATATTAATAATGTGTTTGTAAAATTTGCATTTATGTAAAATGTAAACATCTACACATCTAAGTAATAAATAATATAATATGCAGCAATCTATTTTTAATTTTTTATCAAAATCTTTAGAAACTTGCATCATTATTAATTATTATTAGATATCGTTTATGTTATGTTAATAATATTTACAATGACAAACAAGGAAGTATATTAAGAACAAAGCATTAAACTAATGTATGTCATATATACCATGAAGTTTTTCCAGTACCAAAAAATATTTATAAAAACTAAAAGCTGCACCTATTTTGAGAATTATGCAAACATCATTTCCTAGAATGCTGATGCGATGAAATCTAAGTTTCATCAAAAATGTCTCGTAATAAGATATTCAAGTATATGTGATAAATATTTTGTATGTAATCAAATTATTTCATGACTAATTCAAACGAAATGAATAATATCAAGGTTCTGTAGATATAACAGTGAGAAATAATAATTGTTTGCTCTATAAAAACCCATAATAAAAATTGGAAAAATTATATTTTTCGCTCGAGTTTTCGTGGTAAAACTTGAGAACATTTTAATAAATTGTTTTATAATTACAACCTTAGTTTTATCTTAAGAAAGGCTATACAATTATATGAAAATGTCTAATCGCTAAAGCTAGCACTACGTTCGCAGATGACGTCATTATCAGGAGCGCACTTAGGACGTTAATGCTTGTAGAAACCGAGGTGCAAACCCACCAAAAGCTAAAAATCAACCTTACCTTATACTGGTAATTTATAATATCCAACATTATTCATATTAAGTTCATTACGTTACAAAACACTGTACATAACTATTTAATTGTAGCACTGATATAAAATTGAATAACCAGCAACTGCTGCAAATGTTCAGGCGTTAGGCTATAGCGTTTTTTGTTTTGTCCATTTCGGTTTCAAAATAGATGTTCAACATCGGCACAGGTTTCATGGGCAGCACATTTAGGGTGGGTTCAGAAAAATTTCCTTCTTTGTCATCAAAAATATCTACTATACGACATAAAGTCAAGAAATCCCAGATTATTCTGTAGAACGGTATCAACTTATTTCTTTACACGTTCAGCACTAGATCCTTACAATTGGGAAATAAACTGTCGCAAATCTAAAACATTATTTACTACGTTATTTATTAATTATCCTGATGATATCACAGTTGCTTCAAGATGGCAAATAGCTGAAGGTGTCCGTGAATAATGAATATATATATGATAAATCTTTGCGAATTCTAGGAGTTAAATAATATCCATTACGCACAGTTCCATTTGTTTTACATGTAGTAAACTGCTATAAGCCTAAACATGTCTACATAAAAACAACACTCCTGGGCCTCGATTGTCGAATGCAGTGAAATAAATTCGAGTGGGCATTCATTCCACTTTATAATTACTGAGTATATTATTATCTCCAGGGTGTCCCTATAAGGTTGGGACAGGTTTTATTGTCCATTTTGGTGTAGAGAGCGCCACCGGCAACGATTTCGAACCCTTTAAACCGTTACAACTTTTTTGTTCCACCTTATATATCATTTTGGACTAGAAAAATCTCTTCCCCAGTCTTTTGTAGTTAAGAAAGGTATACCTTATTGAAGCTAAGAGCAACGGTTTCTGAGGAAAAAACACATATAAAACTGATGACTTATTATTTATCTACAAAATTCAAAATTATTCATTAATCCAAGGGTAAGTCCTTAAGCTACACTGGTTTTCTTGAAGAAAGTACAAATACAAATAGCTCTTTGTAATTAAATTATTTGGTAGAACAATAGGACCTATTAGATTTGATTCTATTATACCGGCTCAAACATTTATTCTAATTTAATTTTGAAAGTGTCTTGGCCTTATAGCGTATGGATTTTCTTCAGCATATATATGTTCGTTGTGGAAGTTAGTTATGCCTCTTCTTGTAAAACACGCTTCGTCAGTAAAAAGAATTTTATTTTGAAAATAAATATCAGTGTTTGTTCTTTCACGAATAAAATGACAAAATCTCAATTGGGCATCAAAATCATGTGGCAATAGTTCTTGAACTACTTGTACATGGAAGCAATGCAGCAACTGAAATTAGAATAAATGTTTGGGCTGGTATAATAAGATTAAATCTAATAGGTCCTGTTTTTCTTCCAAATAATTTGAATGCTGAGATCTACTTGCACTTTCTTCAAGAAACATTACCAGTGTTGCTTGAGGACTTACCCCTGCATTTCAGATGTAGAATATGGTTTCTACATGATGATGTTCCACCCCATATTGGATTAAATGTTAAAAACTACCTTCATGTGCAATTTCCAAACCGATAGATTGGCAGAGGAGTGGACGCACCGGAGAAATGGCCTGCTCGATCACCGGACTTGAACATATGTGATTCATTTTTGTGGGTAACCCTTAAGAACAAGGTCTATTCTGTCGTTATAAATGATGAAAATGAGCTAAGAGGACGAATTTGCGCCGCTGCTTAAGATATCGGTACGAATGAAGACATGATACGCAGAGTACAAATAAACTTTGTACGAAGAATAAATCTCTACATACAAGAAAATGGTGGCAATTTCGAGCATTTGTTTTAATTATTTATGTTTGCGTGTACTACGCACATCTAAATCTATTGTTTGCAGTGATCTGAATAGTAAAAAAAAATAATGTGTTTTTCTCGGAAACCGTTGCTCCTAGCGACTTCAATAAGGTATACGTTTCTTAACTAAAGAAGATTGGGGAAGAGATTTTTCAAGTTCAAAATAACATACATGGTGGATCAAAAAAGTTGTAACGGTTTAAAGGGTTCGAAACCGTCGCCGGTGGCGCCCTCTAGAAGATACACCGAAATGAACAATACAATTGAGTTTGTCATCCCAAGAAACTTCCGGATACAAAATTTTGTGAAATGAACGTGAAACTGTCCAAAGTTATTAAAAAAAACGCGAATTATTTTTTAACCTTTGACACCCTGTAGCTCCATGATTATCAACTTTTGGACTAAGGCAAGTTTAGTTAAATCAACTTATTTTCAGCTATACTTTATGTGACGAAGCGCTGTCGCAACTTTTTAGGGACACCCTGTATATGTATATTTGCAATTCTTGAAACTTTATATTTCTTCAGCAAAAACCATGTCAAATAATTCATCAATTTTTTATGGAAAGTAACTACAATGAGTGTGGTTTAAAATACTTATTTGGATTTTCTCATGACAATTTACGTCACCTTCTGAGGGAATGTGTTTCACTAAACTCGAGAATAGGTCTATGTCCACGGCCTTTCTGAGTCTACGCCTGGTAACATCATACTATGACATGTAAGGATCTTCTAGTCCTTCTAGAAATTTCTCTCACCGACAAACCTGCTTCGCACAATCCAACAATCCGCCCCTTGTCAAAGTCACTAAGCTGTGAAATCTAACCAAATCTACAAACTCTATCCATAATCAGCTGTAAACAAATGTATTTTGCAAAAAGCTTCACAACACTTTTTTAACAGAATACTACGTTATCAAAGTACGACCTATGCAAACTCCAAAAATAAATTGCAGATTAATTTTTTTTTTTCCAAAATTTTGATTACTAGATACTTATACAGTTTAGTCGCAAAAAAATATTTTCTGCCATAGAATGCATGAACCACATTTTCTTTATTATACTTAAGTAGGGGTACATAAGTTCAGCAGCTAAAATTATTTGTAAGAAATTCAGATATTTTTTGTTTAAAGTGGTTGGTAACCTTATTGGGATTTGATGGGAGAAATGTATCTGGATTTCTTACAAACATTTTACCCGCTGAAGCAGAAAATGTACCTCTGCTTACAAGAAGGAAAATATGATTCTTGAACGATAGTTCATCATTCTCTCATTGTTCAATAAATGCTAAGGCATATCTGCATGTACATAATTTGCGACTTAACGGTACAAGTAATCAAAATTTTAGAAGAAAAAATTAACGAATAATTCACAAAAAAATATGAACATCTGTTTAACTGTTATAACAAATTTCACTTTAATCATTCAACACTTGCGTTTACAAATGATTGCTGAAATTTTCAAACATTTTGGCGCCCCATAACGCCCCAATGGTGTATTGCTGCATGTCGCATTAGCATAAATCGTCGTATCTGCCTCTTAAGAATCTAGGTTGGCAAGCTGATACATTCATTTCAGGGACACCCTGTATATCATTATTAAACAACAATTTTGTCATCATAAGATATTATTTAGAATGGCGCATAACAGGTACTTCAAAACTCACATGCCAATATATTCAATTTTACATTTTTTATATATAGATATACGTAATTGCAAAAGATACGAGCAAAGTAATTACTAAATAATTAAACTTATCTCGTATAATTCAGAGAAAGGTAAAAATGGGTAGTATCTTTGGGGGCAGTAGTCAAGGATTTTAAGTGTATATTGAGATAATGTGTCACTAGATTTTTTATCTTGTGATATCGCCTGTTTATGAAAGTGAAGTGGTGAAAAACGTTGTCGAATTTTTGCCAGTTACCAAAATCATCTTAATATGGCAAGGCTTTTCTCGTGCTGCTGCTTCATAATTTTAGCAAGGTAAGAGATAAACGTAATTTTTTTCATATTTAAGGAAAGAAAATAGATAAATATAAAACGTTAATCTAATCCTAATTCTGAAATGAAAATTATTTACAGTACTTTCCTAAGAACTATTTTATTTTGTTAACACATGATGTGAAGTACTGTTTTAATTCCCAATTTCAGAGAGACAGTGGATCGAATTTTAATGCATCCCATAAACACAAATATTTACGGTTATAATTGAAACTGTTGCAAAAGCTGTTACACAAGCAACAAATGAAAACAGGAAAAGATGTGTCTAAAGCATCTAGAGGCTAATACGGAACTTTCTCTACATTTGATGTTTTCTGACATATGTCAAACATTAATATGATTTTAAGATTGATTAATCATATTTATTTTAAGTTATAAGTAACGTAAAAGTAAATATTGCCCTCTGAATAAAATAGTTATATATGCAACAAGTACAAAAAGTAAGTGTTTACCCCGTCGAGTGCACTTTTTGTACGAGTTGCATACAATACTTTTTCTACGTTCATGCAAAAACCAAAAAATGTTATTTAGATGACACTAAGTCTAGGAAAATGTGACATCGATTTGAACGTTTATGTTTGTCATGATGACAAAACGCTATTGTAGAGTGACAGATGAATGCAATAAACACTTTATTGCACTAGTGCAATAAAGAACCACCTTTTCCACTAAATATAGTTCAAAAAAGTTTTGTTTTTTGCATGAACGTAGAAAAATATTCTTTTCCTACATTTATGCGTAAAACAAAACTTTATTGAACTGTCTTTAGCGGAAAAAGTGGTTCTCTATTGCACTAGTGCAAATGTTTATTGCATTCATCTGTCATTCTACTACAGCGTTTTGTCTTCATAACAAACATAAACGTTCAAATCGACGTCATATTTTCCTAGACTCAGTGTCATCTAAATAAAACATTTTTTGAGTTTTGCATGAACGTAGAAAAAATATTGTATGCAACTCGTACAAAAAGTGTTTATTGCACGCGACGTGTTGTACTTGTTGCATAAATAACTATTTTGTTTCTTAAGGGTGAAATGTAGCGTAGGAGAGCTTAAGTGCACTTATTTTTTTCCAAATAGAATCTAGATTTATTTATTTATATGCCTGTACTTAACACGACCAAAACAATTGATCATTTTTAAGCAACTAAAACTCTGAATATGTTTTATAGGTTTATCAGATTTATTAATATGCGTACTCTTAGACTCACATGTTCCTAAGAGTACGCATATATGTGGTTTCAAAAGTACGCAGCAATTAAGTACCATAAAAAATTATAAAAAATTACAGATTTTCAGTAAATTTTAGTTCACAAATTAAAAAATGCAAATGCAGGTACATGCAGTTACCAAACAGTACGCAGAGTGCCAAAGAGTACACATGCGTACTCTTACGGAGCTAAATAGTGAAATTAATAGCATGTCATAGCACACAGTCTATTAACTACACCGTCGGGATCATCAGCAAGCCGCCAATGAAACTGAGGACATTTGTGACATATGACACAGTCTATCTTAGTATATCTTTCGAGAAAGACTATATTTTGTTTTTATTTACGGGAATTTTGTGACGCCACTGACCCCAATGGACCCGACCGTATGGTTAATCGACCGTGGTCATAGCTGACCTATATTGCAGCCGGTACTTAACCTCCAATACAATATTTGAAAGGTTAAATATAGAGCAGTGAGTTACACACCACAGTGCTAACTGAGAAACAACTAGGTAATTGTAACAACTAACAACTTAGCAACGAAGTTGAAAATGTTGTAATATTTAGACTATAAATAAATTTTGTGGTGTCACTTCGGATAGCGCACACGCACCGACTTCCAATTCTAGCCAGCAACTGCCACAGTCATAACAACCTAAACACTGCATCAACTGTCTTTCCAATTTTTGTCGATTACTGAAAAAATCAAATACGTATTCTTAAGGGATACATACTCTTAGGCTCTACTCCTACCCTACGATATTACTTTAATTTTGAGTATACCAGAAATTTGACAGTAAAAGTTGCACTTCCTATTTTTCTTTGAATACTTCAGCATATGAACAAAGTAGGTCGGTCAATCATTTTTCAAAATGGCATTTCCCGGTATGTACATATACGGAAAGTTGATTCCAACTTCGTTATTTTAAATACAATGTGTTTTTATTGCATTTTTCATTCAACTAATTATTTGATAGTTGAACTTAAATAACTTCATAAGCATTTTTCCATACCTTATTTAAAGTTGACGTTTTATAGATGAAGAATCGCACTTTTAGTAGGATTATTATATGCATAGAGAAATTGCACCTAGGAGATTTCGTTAGAGAACATTGCTCAGTATTAACCCACTAAACAAGAAACTTTACACAACATTTTAATAAAGTTACACTCATTTTAAATACGTAATTTTACACTGTAAAGTAATTGCACGTTTGCTAGAATATTTCATATGAATGCTTTAACTAGATAGTTTGTTATAAGTGAACCGCAAAAAATGTCTGTGACGTTACATATTAGTAGCTTGCTGCAAGTTATCACATAATTTACAAAACAAAAGTTGCAATGCAACGGAATTATCAAGATTTCTGAAACTTTTCTTTAAAAAGTCCTAACAATATTAAAATCTAATGTTGATATAATTTGTTTTTTTATAATTTGTTCAAACATTTAACACTTAAGTTGTGGCAATCTGTTAGAGTAACCACGGTGTAACATGATGTTTCCAGCGTAGTTGTCTATGCGATGGCGTCTTATATCGTTATAACACTTAGAGAAAGGAAATAAATATGTTCTATGTGAACACGTGAAAATACAAATATCTCACATTGAATATAGCAATAGTCATAGTGATTTTCTGTATAGAAACCCAACGCACTGAAGATTGAAGACGCCAAGTTGACAGTTTGACTCATAACCTCTGTGGTTAGATATTATTTTACATTGTATTTTCGTTGGCGATCGTAGTGTTATAATAATTTATAATCATTTTCATCCCTTGCTTCACTTTTATTACAAACTGACTGTGCGTCATCTAAAGTTTCAAACAAGTGAACGTGAAGGTTTCCTAGATGTTATGTGACTTCTGTGCTCCGGATAAAAAATTAGACCACAGATCATTGGATGACTAGACAAGAATATCATATTACGAGTAAGTAAGATCTATATTTAAAATAACATTGATTAAGATATACATCCATGTAGTTTTAATGTTTAATATAATTTCTAGTTCTACCTATTAGCTAGTATATGCATCTACACTTGTATCTTCTGATAATTCATTCATTCTTTTTTCCCCTTAACAAAATAAATAACAATTTCGAAGAAAAATAGTACGTAGGTGTAGTACTTGCATGCAGAGGTTTAAAAGTAAAAGAATGTTTGAGAAATATTAGCAACTACTATTAGATCTCTCGAAGGACATTGTACCATATGTGAAAAGTTTTTAGTAAATTATTATTTATTTATAAGTACAACCAAAATGCTTGCCCTTAGTAATCATAAAAAACATTAGAATTCTCCAGAATGTAAGCTCGCATGTTTACTGAAATATGTACTATTATCTGAAGTAGGGTTGTCTGTAGATTCAATAAAAAATTAAAATGTAAATTTTGTTATGTGGATGTAGGTTTTGATATTGTTTTCAATTATTCCCTGTAGTAGCCTATACAAATATACAGCATGAGGCCGTAAAACTTTGTAAATAAATTGACTTTCCAGATAACGAAATGGATTATGTTCTTATATATTTTTTAATTTTATTATAGGAACAGTACGTGTAAATTATAGACATCCAACAGAGGCTGAAATTACGAACTTCATAAAAGAATGGTTGGTTTGAGTAAAGTTTAAAGATAAATAAAGCAATTGACAAATTTCAAATGTAGTATATACACAGATTTGTCTATATGATATGTATATATTTTTCATATGGTATACAAACTTGTTTTATGTAATGTATTAAATATAATTTAGTTTCTTAGACTCTAATTACTCTCAGAAATATTATACATCCTTGCCCTTATTAATTCTTGTTGCAGTGAATTTACAGTAAGTATTTGAACTCCCAAAATTTTCAGTACTGTCACAATCAAATGTCATATTTATATATATTTTCAAGCAATACTACTTTGCAAAATGTAAATTTTTGGCTTCTTTATTCATTATTGAAATTTACTTTTTACCTAACACGTTCTTTGAAATGTTTCCATTTGCTTATTTAATGTAATTTTAATTTTGCCTAATATGATTTTAGATGTAAGTATTAATCTTGTTATTGCTAAAATGATTTTTCAAAATTACAATCATGACAATATTAGGTCTGTTTTTACAAGAGTCAGCAACTAGTTTGAAATTGTGAGAAATGTTCGTCCAACTATTTCGTAAATTAACTGTGGTCGAATATTTTTAACAGTTTGAAACCAATCTCTGACTCTTGTGAGGACAGAGAGATCTGACCTACTTCTGCATTTTTAGGACTAGGTAGTTATCATGTTTAATTTCAATTCATTGACAGATTAAAGTTACTTTTGACATTGTCGATATTTAATTTCGAATAGTTTTAATTTATTGGTATAATAATTTTTAGAGTTAGATGTTTGACGCAACTTAAAGGAGGCCACCTGAAGAAGCAATCCTAAAAATGCAGAAATAGATCAGATCTCATCTATTGTGGTTGAATTTTCGAGTTCCCACAATTTCAAAAGTAAACTTAGATATTTATAGAATGTTTTCATTAAATCAAGTTAGTAAAGTTAGTTAGATCAATTTTTTTAGATACTTATTGAATAGAGCTTTGTCTGTGGAAATGTTCATTAGCATACCTAGGTGTTTGGTATCAGAGAGCATACAAATGACTTCATTGATAGGAATTGTAGGAGATTTGATATATATTGGCTTAAAATACCTTTCTAATACAGTAAAAAATGTTCAAGAAGGTAATAATAAAGAATACATGGGTAGATATTGCAGGTGTAATTCAACGCTGGTCGGGGCTTTAGTCCGCAGAGTAGTTAGTTTCACACAATATTGTTAATACCTAAAAATATATTTTTAAAAAACTGTATAAAATAGGTTAGAACATTTTAGAATAATTTAGAATATTACAATTTCTTTCTTTGTAATATGAAATTTGAAAATGTATTAAGTGCAATTCATTTTGCTGCGACTATCTCTAATGTTGCATTTTCAAAAATCGAATTTATCTCAAAAGTAAAGAGAAAAAGTAGAGAAATAAAATAACCTCTTCACCCCAGTTGAATATTTGGTTCATAGCTAGAGATACTTCTACAAAATTTCAGAGTGATATGTGAAAAACTGAAGAAGTTAGAGCGAAAAATTAGTTCTAAAAGTTTAACTTTAACATGCTGTATCTTTTAAGGGAGGCATTTTTGCATATAGATAAGTAGGGTTAAATCGTCAGATTTTGTCACCAAAAATATGCAATTAACAGGATGACCTGCTTTTTTGTTATACCCTGTATAGCAATAATATTGTGTGAAACTACTCTACGTATAACACCCATTTGTTAGCTTCAGCAGTTTTATATTTTATTCTAAATTAAATCAATTTTCCTACCAATAAAGACATGTAGACCTAAATACATTCGGGAACGGTTGCTCCAAGCGACTTCAATAAGGTAACCTTTCTTAACTATAAAAGACTGGGGAAAAGATTTTTCTAGTCCAAAATAATATACAGGGTGGAACAAAAAAGTTGTAACGGTTTAAATGGTTCGAAATTTCCGCCCGTGGCGCCCTCTAGAAGATATACCAAAATGGACAATAAAATTGAATTTGCCATCCCAGTCAAAAATTACTAAAGAAAGCACGATTTATATTTTAACCTTTGACACCCTGTAGCTCCGTGATTATCAACTTTTGGACTAAGGCAAGTTTAGTTAAAATGACTTATTTTCAGCTATACTTTATGTGGCAAAACGCTATGCCAACCTTTTAGGGACACCCTGATATTTCTAATATATTTGAAAATATCTTAAAAACTCAGATAGTCAATTATTTTGAAAGAGAAAATATTTTCAGTTCTTATCAATTCGGCTTCGGAAACACCTTTTCGACAATCTTAGCCATAGACAAATTGATAGGTATCTTTAATTCTGGCTTTGAACAACATAGTTTTTGTGTTCAGAATTTTTAGATCTTACTAAAACGTTTGACTGCGTGTCATACGAAATTCTTAGTAATAAATTGCATTACTATGATTTTACGATTCAGAGTATTGGTTTAATAACATCCTATCTTACTGATAGACAGCAATACGTAACCCAAAGCAATTACAGATAATTAGAGCGGGGATACCCCAAGGATCTGTGCTTGGGCCCGTACTGTTCTTAATATATGTGAATGATCTGTCGCGTTCGATCGGTGATTCTTCATTAACTATCTAGTTCGCAGATAACACTAATATCACGGGACAAGGCAGTGAACTGAACGAGTTACGTGGAATGGAATTAAACAAGCCGAATTTATGATACAAGATTGGTTTCTTTCCAATAATCTCAGTCTAAATAAAACTAAGACTGAAGCTATGATATTTAGCTTACGGGATGTTGGTCATCTAAAAAATCCCGTACCTGAGACTTAGTAAAACAAGAAATGGAACAACATATTGGGGTGTAAAGTTTTATAACAAATTATCATATAAAATAAAAAATTTAAATTTCATATGTTTTAAGCGTAAGGTAAAACAATTTTTATGAAAGTAAAACTTTCTATAGCATAGAAGAATATTTTAATGCAAATATACGGTAAATGTGTATACACGGTTGGGAAACGGTGATGGTTCATCTGCCGTTACATGAGAGCGACCAAGTAAAGTATAGAAATCTAAATAGTCACCGCCCGCTTCGCCATTCAAAACAAATAAAATGGGGAGTGACTGCTCATATGTTATTCTAATTTTTAAAACGTCGTCCTATAACCATCCTTGTCTATACCATGGATTTCTATACTTTACTTTGTCGCTCTCATGTAACGGCAGATGGACCATCACCGTTTTCCAACCGTGTATGTATGCGTCTGTTTCCGATCTGTTCCTGTTTTAATGATTTTATTATATTACATGTGTGTATTTGATTTGTCATATTTTCTTCTTTATATTTTATTTATCCAATGTATTATGTGTACTCTATATTTTATATATATTTTAAATTTTAAACTTTTATTTTAAATTTTGAATATTATTTATATTACTTTTAAGTCATCTTTACTATAATAATAATAATATCTCTACTCCTCATTCTAATCACAGGGATTAGCCCAGAAGTCAGAGACTTGTGCGGGAGAGGGGGCGGCATATTATTATTAAGCAGGCCGCATTTACGCCCAGGAACGACTTACGTTGGTAGGCCCTAACCAATATTCAGTGCAGGAATGAGGGAAACCTGGAAAACCTCATTAATTAGGGGGGTAGCGAATATCAACCGGTATCAATCTCTCACATTGACCCAAGCTAACATTATTCCACCCTACCATACCCGCAGAGAGGGTGCCAATCCTCTCCACGAATATAGCTTATATACGGTCTACCGGCAGCTGGACGCGAACCAACTCCGATCTAGTCACCTCGATTCAAGTACTGACGCCTTAAACCGCGCGACCACTGACTATGTTTCTCTTCCTTTCTTTTGACTTGCGTAAATACTTTTGTATATCTGATCTGACACCAATAAACAAACTAAACTAATGATTATCAACAACGATACCTATAATACATTTATTACTGACTACTTAAATAAATTTACTTTATCGTCGATATTAAAGAATAGTTTATAATTCTTGCGAACCCAAAACTAACAAAGTAGAATTTTAAGTTTAAAGTAGATATATAAAAAAAATGTACAAATATGCTTTTACAAATTTAACGACAATAATAAAACGAAGCAAAATTGTATAGATTATTTTTATCAGATACTTAAAATTAAATTACTTATTACATGAGTATAGGTACTTCAGAAGTAACAAACTAATTTAAAATTTCACAATTTTTTTTGTTATCTATAGATCACTGTATTTTACAGCCTCGTATACTGTCTTACGTACGTAATGGCACATTTATCAGATAATTTTATGCTCTACTGTATTTAATACATTAAATTTCTACGTGATATGATAAAATGCAATTAGTTGTTGAATCCTTTTTTATAAGATACCGCTTTAAGTAAATGCATTTAGACTCTCAATGAGGGGAAGAGTTATTATTTCATTTCGTTGGCATGCCTATAAATTAAATTGTTGAACTATTGGATTATCCGTAAATCAGTGGCTTATCTTTTTTTCAAAAAGAAATATATATTTAAAACATTTAGTAACATTTGCTTTTCGAGGTTAGGCCATTTTGCTGCTGATAGTCTCAATACGACGCATACGAAGCCATTCTTGAAAATTAATTGTTAAATTAAGCTTAATAATAAAGTCAGAATATTGGTCCGGTTATTCAAACAGTACAAAAATTATAATAAATATTGTAGGAAGAAACAATAAAATGCGAGTAAATGCATACAACAATAATGACAATATTAATCCACCTATATAAATACATAAAGTAAAATAACATAAATACTAATAAAATTTAAATTGTTAAAATCTCTCCACTACAGCTTTTCTCACAGAAATGATGGAAAGTGGATTAACAATTTCTGTTGCCGCTTATAAGCTATAACTAATCGAATGTTACAATTAATTTAGTAAAATAATTTGTAATAGTTAATGTGACTACAATTTGCTGAGAATAAATATTTTGGTTATTCATTGAATATTGACATTTACCTGGGTTGACAGTGACATTTATCTGGGTGGAACGTAATCACTTTCCACCCTGGTAAATGTTACTTTCCATCTGGATATACAGGGTGTTTGTAAATAACTGCGAAATATTTTAGGGGGTAGTTGCCGAAGTTATTTTATGAAAAAAAGTTCATATAAATGTAAGTCGAAATATCCTCCGCTTCAGAAATACAGTGTTTAAATTTTATTAATCAATTTTGTATTAATTTTTAATAATTATTTCAAAGAGTTTTGAAGATATTCGAATTTGAAACACGCTTTGGAGGGATAAATGTGTATTTTTTGGGGTGGTCCGAATATTTCTACTTGCACCAGTGACGTTCGTGCAAGAATGCCACAACCATTTTTAATTAATAAAAATGGTACGACACTGACTTTTTCCCGTTTTGATATATTTTTTTATAAATCCGCCATTAATTCTGAATGAAATTGGTCTCTTCATTTTTTTCATAGGATACACCGTTTTTTGAGGAAAAAAATTAAACATATTTTATTGCAAGTTCTGTATTTTTAATTTCTTTTGATACATAATATTTCTAAATAAAATACAATCATCTCGTCGCAATGTCAAATTAGTATTTTTTCTTTATTTGTTTGCTACAAAATTAATGTCAATAAGTGAATAATTTTTTTGTCTTCAAAAAAAAAATGGAAAATGCGGAAATGGCAGATGTGCATTTTGCCTATGGTCGAAGTAATGGAAATGCTCTGCAAGCTCGACGACTATATGTTGAGTTGTATCAAGAACGCAGGATACCTCATCACAATATTTGCTCGCCTTCACCAACGTTTGCGCAAAAATGGTACATTTATGAAACGAACTGCTGACTGTGGACGTCCTCGAGGGTCACCTGAAACTAGCACTCGAAAAATTGACAACATATTGAACGTAAGCAACTTTTAAAATTCTGAAACGGCAGTAATTGTATCCGTTTCATACTTAACGTGTACAGGAGCTACTAGGTACCTCAAGACTTTTTACCGCGTCTAGTTTTTTGTCAATGGATTCTTCATGTAACCACTCAAAATTGTAATTTTTTAAATGGCATTTTTTTACTGACGGGGCAAGTATTTATATACGAAATTTTCATAACAATCACTTATGGACTGAGGAAAATCCACATGGATTTTTTCAAGGTCATTTTCAACATCAATTTAATTGATCCATATTTACTCCCATTACGATTAAATGGCAAATCTTATTATCATTTCCTACAAGAAGAGTCCCCTGCTCTTCTTGCAGAAATTCCTCTTCGGCTCAGACAAAATTTATGGTTCATTCACGATGGTGCCCCAGCCTACTTTAGCATTAATCACGTCGTCAGTTAGATACAGTAAATCGTTGGATAGGTAGAGGAGGTGCGCAACAATGGCCAGCTCGCTCTCCTGATTTAAATCCTATCCAAAATGAGAAATCGAATTACAGCCAGCTGTGAGACAATAAGAAATATAGTAGGACTATTTCAGTGAATACGACTTGTTGACTCTTGTAGCATTTGTGATGGAAGTCATTTTCAACATCTGTTATAGGTTTGCGACTAGATTAAAATTTGAACACTCTGTCTATCATTTTGTATGTACTTTTTATTTTCAATGTTTAATTGCATTTTTACTTTGACCATAATAACACTTTAGTAAAAGAGGCCTTTAAATAAAAGATTAACAAAACCTGAAATAAAAAATGTTTTATTTTTGTCCTCAAAAAAAATTGGAGAGACCAATTTCATTCAGAATCGATGGCGAATTTCTAAACAAATATCAAAACTGGAAAAAGTCAGTGGCGTACCATTTTTTAATTAGAAATAGTTGTGGCATTCTCTCAAGAACATCACTTTTCTAAGTAGAAATATTTGGATCACCCCAAAAAATGCACATTTATCTCTCCAAAGCGTGTTTCAAATTCCGAGTCAATATCTTTAAAACTCGTTGAAGTAATTAATAAAAAATTAAAATTTAAGCATTCTGTATCGTGGAAACAAAGCATATTTTGATTTACGTTTATATTAACTTTTTTCACAAAGGAACTTCGGCAACCACCCCCTAATATATTTTGCACTTATTTAAAAACACGATCCATGTCAGTCAGAAATAGGTATATTTCTTTCAAATTTACTGCAAGTTTGAAATATCAACATTTTACATATATCGTAATACATAAACACCATATTTTACTATTTACCTAAAGAAATAGTTTATTCAAAACATTAAGGCTGTTTTTGTGTGTCTTACGTTAAATATTATTTATTTTTTTATTATAAATAATATAGTAATATTTCAAATTATGCTACAGAAACTGCATTTCTTATTTTAAATATATATTTGTTTATAGCTTTGCCCAGGCTGCAAACAACAAGGCATTTCCCGATGGATTCATGTTTGGAGTGGCCACGGCCGCCTACCAAGTAGAAGGTGGTTGGAACGAAGATGGGAAAGGAGAAAATATATGGGATCACATGACTCACACTGATCCTTCGAGCATTGCCAACAATGACACCGCTGACGTTGCCTGCGATTCCTATCACAAATACAAGGAAGACGTTGAACTCATTGCAGGGCTCAACCTGACCCATTATCGGTTTTCTGTTTCTTGGTCTAGGTATAGTTACTAACTACATATATATGAATTAGAACTGGTTGGTCTTATTTAATGTAAATTCACATACAGATATCGGTTAGTTAAATATTACCCAGGATATAGGCTAGTCAATGAATGACCGAAAAAGAGGTTGGGGGTAGTTAGGACGTAAACATATTAAAAGTCCTCGCTCCTAGCTCGTCCGCTTCAGAAGGAGAGGGGGGTAGAAAGTTTCCCTTTTTTGGTTTTTCCCTGACAACTCGAATCGGTAGTAGCGAAAAATTATTTACATAAAATTGAGAGCTTATAAAATTTTCTACAAGATTATTTCTGTACATCTGTTCTGAAAAGTTGGCAATTAAAGAAAAAAAATCCAAGTTCCATTTTTGGTTAAAAGTACTGATTTTTCAAGAGACATCTCTAAATGTCAAGAGAACTCATCTTCATTATTACAGAGTTATAAGCTAATATATTGTGCATTTATACATAAATAGTGCATACTTGGCGTACATGAAGTGCAATATCAAGCACAAAGTTTACCAATTTTCAAGTTAATTGTAAAACATTGCAAACCTAAGAAGGCGATTGTATAACAGATGAATAAATTTGTTTTTTATTTTATAAAATCTAATAAGGAGAAAATGTAACAAATGAAAAATCTTAACAAAACAAAATTGACTGGACCTCTTGGGCCAGGAAGGTTGCTTCTGGCTTCACTATTGATACCAATCGTAATTGCGATTCACCCTCGTCTTCCTCATCATTGTCCGCAAGAGATGTAGGAATGGGCTCCAAGATTTCTTCGTCATCTTCTTTTAAAATGAGGACGCTGTTTAAACAGTGACCTAGGCAGTTTTAGCATAATCGAGAGCAACTCATCGCTGCCTTTCTGCAGCTGCATTTTCCACTCTACAATTTCTCGTGTATCTACAAAATATGAGGCCTATGGATACTGTTTTTTGTCATCACAGGAACTAGGATATTGCCTTTACGTGTCTAATCCCACAGCTCTGGAGGTAGTTGGTTTCCCAGTCTGAGATGCACCTGGTGGAATGTGAGTAATGCGTGGTCTTAAGCTGCCCCCGCTGAGTGGAAGTGATGCGAAGTCTCGTTTTATATTCAGTGCCGATTTCAAAAATGAATCGTATCTGAAGGTGTTCAGAGAGCTTATTTTTGTAGGGGCACCGTACCATTTCAGCATACATATTCACCCGGCTTTCTCAAGATCAGCATGCAACAGAAAGGAATTGTGGAATACTTCAGCTGCTTTTTGTATGTCAGGATGTTTTTGGTATTTTTTGTATGAAAACAAGTTGCGAATGTCGCGCTATTAGAATCACAGTGAATGTGTGTAAGAACAAAATGTCCCAACTGTGGCATTTGACTGCATTTTTCCTCTGTTTTATGAACTGGATGTCAGGTAGCCTTTTGCTGTAAGTAGCACATCGAGGTCGACGTCTTCCCTTATAACCACCACTTACAGTCTGGTCTATAGATGTGCTTACAATCAACACGTCACCATCATGTGTTGATTGATATGTTGTGATGCCGTTTTACTGGAGGTTAAAACTCATGCAGCCTATCTTTGTTTTGGTGGTTGAAGAGAAATAATTCTTGAGTCACTGAAATTTCGGTTTCCAGTTGATGTCAACACACTTTTTTATAGATAGCGCCTTTCCTGTTATGCCATGCTATTGGGAGAGCTACAATGTCCATCAAAAACAATGGTACATCTTCTGCCTGGATAGCGGGTCTTGACGAAATTCACGTACGTATCGCAAATTGTGAAAACTGGGAATTTTCTTTGCTCAATGACCTTATGTAAAAGAAAGTCTCCATCGATCAAATAAAGATTTGGTAGATTTCCTGATTGGTTTAAATGGCTTGTATAGTACGGATTTTTTTGTTTTCCTCATACCATCGTCATTGAATAAGGTCAAGGAAAATGGAGCCAATTCGTACTGAAATAGTTGCTGTAATTTCTAACCCATTGGAGATAAAGTATCATATGTATTTATATATTCTTGAATAAAATTTATCGGTCTAAAACATTCTCTGATGGGACTTGTGTGTATAACAAACGGTCGAGGAGTTGCCAGCAGAATTATGACAAGTTCTTTTTTTAATTACCGACTTTTAAGAACAGTTATCTCGAAAACGGCACGTCATAGCGAAAAAATGGATAGAACCGATGTTGTATAAGCTTTCAAAATTATATAAACGCTATGACGCATCGTTTTCGAGTTATAAGGGAAAAAACAAAGAAGGGGATCTTTATACCCCCCTCTCCTCTGAAGAGGACGGGCTAGGGGTGGGGTATTTTGTAATGTTTACGTCCTAACTACCCCAAATACATTCCCGTAGAAAAATATGTTCTCTCCTCAACGCACGCTACAACCCCTTCGTTGCTTAGACTAATATTGAACCATTACAAGACATTCGAGCATTGCTGATTTTTGCAGGGTTTTACCAACTGGCATGGCGAACGATATCAATGTCAAGGGACTACTGTATTACCAGAACTTAGTGAAAGAACTTCTCGCTAAGAACATTCAGCCCGTGGTAACACTCTACCATTGGGATCTCCCTGAACCACTGCAAGAAATTGGTGGATGGACCAACCCAACTATGGTAAAATATTTTACAGAGTACGCCCGGGTTGTAATTGAAAACTTGAATGGGGTTCAGTATTGGGCTACTTTTAACGAGCCAAAACAAGTATGTAGGGCCGGGTATGGTGTTGGAACATTGGCCCCAAGAATATCGAGTAATGGAATCGCTGATTACATATGTCCTTACATCATATTGAAATCACATGCTGCAGTGTATCATATGTATAAAGATGAGTTTCCAGATCTTAAAGGTACGTAGTATGTAATATACTTAGACTTAAGTGTTTTCTTTATCACGGTTTAGTACAATTAGCTATAAATGATTCGTTTTGTTTGTACAGGATGCCCCAATTTCGTTGTAATTGTAGGGCGAGTTGTAGGGTATCTCAGAAACTACAATAGATAGAATGATGTTGCACTGGGCTACTTTTTCGAAAAGCTAAGATGCCGCAATCAGAATTTTCATAGATCTCTTCGTTTTTAAGATACACAGCGAAATTTGAAAGGCTAATTTTAAGGAATTCTTCGTATCTCAGAGAATAGCCGAGATATCGCAATGGTGAAAATTATTTCTGATAGACCTTTTTTGTAGAGTGAACACTGACGTATTTGTAATTTATCTACAGGGTGTATCTTTTAAAATAAACAAACAAACATACCATTGTTTAAATGGAAATACATTATTTTTCCATCATGAGCTGCTATATATTTTAAAAATTAATAAAACTGATGTTGTGTATTGCATAGTTGGCCATGCACTTTTATATAATTGTACAAAATTGGTTCATAAACTCTTACCTCTGTTACTTAATGAAAAACGTATACAAAGTAAACAATCATTTAAACAATTAAATTATATAATAAGTAGTCGATATTTTTTATATTATATGTAGCGGATATTTAGCACCATAATTAATAAATAATAATGTACATAAAATAATTGAGAAAAATGAAACAGTGAGTTCTTTAGACGATTTTTACGTAAAATAATATTTTATGTAAAAAAAAAATAATTTTAGCACACTCTAACAAGTTCCAACCCTTTAAAAGTAAGTTCTAAAATAAAGTTTCTTTTAAGTGTCAAAACACCAGCTAAACATCATAAGAAAAAACAATTAAATAAACTGGTACACGGATGACAACTAAAATGACAGGAACCTGCTACAGAAAGTATCGTTTGATCAATAATATAGTCAAGATGCTGGCTTTTATTTTTCTTATTTTTCTGTACAAAAACTAGAAGATATTTCGTAATTTTTGTAAGGACAAAAAAGTTTTGTTTTGGAAAGAGTTCTGCAAATAACTTTTTTTCTTAGAAATTTTCAAGTATGATAAAATTCTGACAATAAACGTGCAAGGGGTGTATTATTTCATCCCCTTACTGTGAAATAACAACGAGAGGAATACATCAGGATAGTCTATTTTAACGCATCCATGCAATTAAAAATATAATTTAAAATTTTAACAGTTTCGAAATATTTTTTCAATACTAAATAATTTTATTTTTCATCTTATTAATATTTGTTTTGTTTGTGTTTATTTTCAAAAGTTATTCAATTAAAGATATTTATAAAATACTTATGTTTAAATGTAAGTTTATAAGTGTTTACTTTTAGGCAAAATGTCAATCGTCCTCGATGGTCAATGGGCTGAACCAGCCAGTAATAAATCAGCCGATATAGATGCTGCAGAAAGAAAAATGCATTTCGAGGTATTTTTTTTAACTCAAATATTTTTAAGTTAAACTATTTTAAATTTGTTATTGTTACAACCATTAAATTTACTTGTCCATTCATTTACAGATTACATTTTTTGCATATATATTATCCAAAATAACATAAAGTAACAACTAATTTTTCGAAATTATAAAAGACAATACTGTTAAGAAAACAACGAATATTTACATTGCTATTTGCTATATTTTCAAATAATATAACTATAATTTCTTTTCAGTGTTATACAGAGATGTGAAAAATAATAAATGTATTACTTTTAAGTAGACACTCTACGTAAAAACTCCATGTAGAAATAACCCTTATTTGCAATTTCATAAAAACATTTATGATCACACTTTTCCTCAAATTGAACTACTGTGCACTGGTTACAATGTTTAGTTTATACATACCTAATTGACCTGTCCGATCGAAAAAAATTGTCGGTTTTCGAAATACGTTTGACTTTTGAAACGCACTGTATGTTTCAATTGTTTCCGTTTCTCTGCATCCCATGAAATTATATAGAAAAGTCATCAATTTTGATTTAACTTTCAAATTATGATTTTATATTTAAATGTATAAAAGTTCCTTTTTATTACGCTATATAGGAATATTTATCTAAGAGACACGTATTTTATGTCTAAAAAGTTACCTTATTTTATAAATATTTTTCAACCATTGCTGACTGCGTCTTTTTTATAGTTTGGTCTGTACGCCAACCCAATTTTCCTAGGAGACTGGCCTCAAGTGGTGAAAGATCGTGTCAGTTTCAGAAGTGAAAAAGAAAACTTTACGAATTCTCGCCTTCCTGAATTCACCGAAGACGAAATTAGTTATATCAATGGTACCTTTGACTATCTGGGCTTCAATCACTACTACACTCGTCTTGCATCCGACGTAGACGAAGAGGACTTTGATGATTACGGTTATGACAGAGATGTTAGGGTAAACACAACAGAGGATCCTTCTTGGGAAAAGACTCCAAACGGCAATCCTGTAAGTAGCATTGCTTAATACATCTCCTTTAAATATTATTCTACATTAAATTAATTTTAATGATAATCATCCCTCTTATGCAATTATGATTGCAGATAGTTCCATGGGGAATAAGGAAAACGTTAGCATGGATAAAGGAGACATATGGTGATCCCGAAATATTTATAACTGAAAGTGGTGTAGCAGATGATGGATCAACATTGGACGATGATAAAAGAATTGATTATTATACGGTAAACTGCTGCTCATATTGTTTAAATGAAACGGTTATTTCTTTTACACTAGGAATATTGCTTTAGTTATCACTAGTCTTCTTTAATAAATTTAATATGCAGTGTTTCATAATTCGACTATCTAACAAATAACACTAACCAAGTGTCACTCACCGATTCAAACCCAACATTGCACGTCGATACAACACTAAAAAATATTAAACTCGTGTTTTTATGTTTTCTAAATTTGCTTTTTAGAGGTAGAAACCACCCCTCATGTGGTAAAACACCCCATGATGATATTCGGGCAAAGTAACTCGATTTTAGCAATAATAAATCATAATTTTTAAATGAGCTAGTATGCATAGTTACTTAGAGTTAGAGAATGCTCATTCTGTTTTGTGTGTAAGATTATTTGGTAGATAAAAAGACTAGGTAACGTTAGTATCTCTACTTTCTTATAAAGTGGCAGTTACAAGAAAAATGGGTAATTTAGACCCTAGTTTTTCATTTTAGATTAATAAAGACAAATCAAATTTTTTCTCTTGGAAAATATTAATTTGGGTTTTGTAAAGTAGAGAATAAAATTATTGCTCTTGAAAATTTTATTAGTGGACTGACGTGGAAAACTGAAAATATATTGTTCTGTAACTTATATTACTAAGAATAACACATGAAAGGCTTTCCAGATATAAATAAATATTTCTTAAATACTAATCTTTGTTTATGTTAAATATATAAACAAAGATATTAGTCATAGTGAAATAGTGCTTTTTACATGGTTTTACAGAAATGTAGGTCATCCTGTTAACTGTATATTTTTGGCGACAAAAAATGACGATTTCGTTTTTAATTCATTTCATTTATTTATTGGTGCCAATATACAATAATGTATTTACACAGTTCAAATAAGGAGAAACACAAAATAAAAATTACAAACTATAGTGAAACAGACTAAGCTAAGAACACTAAACATTAAAATAATTAAGACTATATAAAAAAAAACTATCAAATGAAACAACAGCATGACAACACACATAGTTAAAACTCAATTTAAAATTGAAATAAATACAACAGGATGTTAAAAACAACATGATTTAAAGCAATAACATGAACAAGGCACTGGTTAGAAATTCATCAGATCTATAAAATACATTATTCAGTAAAAAGTTTTTTATTATGGACTTAAAAGTTGTATTATTTAAATCAGTAACTGTTTTAGGTAAAGAATTATAAAATTTGATAGAGGTACAATTTCGAGTTTTTGCGAGTGTCTGCATTTTGTAAATTGTCTTTATTTCTTGTGAAGTGGGAATGAATTTCAATCCTGGACGTATAATTACCTATATTGTTTTTATGCGCATTGTAGGATATATATGCATGGAACTGTTAATATATTAAGTTCAACAAACTTTAGTCTACAGTCATCTCTATATTTAAGTCCGTCAACTAATCTTATAGCTCTTCTTTGTAAAGCAAATACATAAGAGGCTAAAGTAAAGTGACCCCAAACTAAAACTGCATATGATATCACTGAATGAACAAGACTGTGGTAAGCTGTTTTCAAGGTTTGTTGAGATACTTGATGGTTTAAGCTACGAAGAAGGTACAAGCTTCTTGATTGTTACAAATATAATCAGTGTGACAATTCCATGACAATTTTGAATCCAGGTGAATCCCCAGATTTAAAATATCTGTGGTTTGGATTTAACCCTATATACCTAATTACAAAAATGTCTCCCGTATAAGCTATAGGGTGTTGAAGTTGAACTTTAGAAATAGTTTTTTCGCAAAAATGTTGTCAATTTTCCAGATATAAGTTTGAGATTTAATAGAATGAATGTGAATAACCTAATTCTCAAGGGTATTATTGTAAACGACGCCTAAAAACAAAAGTAAGAACTGGGAGAAATAGGGTACTTTACTTCCCCCATTTTTTTGGCGTACGCCCATGGACGCTTTCAACATCGTATCATGATATTTTATTTTAATGATTTCGTTACTCTTGAAACATTTTAGTAAAACTTTTTTTTTTCGAGATACCTTGGATTTTTGAGTCATGCAGCTTTAGAGATAGCCGCAGCGTATTGAGTTGTAATTAACCTTCTTAAAATTCTAAAGAAACACTCAAAAGCAATTTGTTGGTAATTTAATTAGGCATTAAATGATCTCATAACTAATTTTATACAGTGTTTCTGATCAAGAAGAAGAAATATATTTTAACTATATAATTTCGTTTAATAAGAAAAATTAAAATGCACATGGTAATTTCTATGCATATCCGCCTAATCGTATAGTTAGAGGAAATCTAATGTTTTTGTCTAAATTTTCTAACAGCATTTCTATACTTCCATTCAGAGGATTAGATAACTATTTTACATTATTTCAAATACTTTTTAACTAAAAAATATTTTTTTCTAAATCAATGGAAAAGAAAAGACGTAAATATTCAGTGGCCACCACACTTCCTCCATTTTAGTCCATTGAATTTCAATTCAGTTGGATTTATGTAAGACGATATATATTCTGAATCGATAGAGAATATTATTCAATTAAAAACAACATCTTTAAACGCGGCAGAAAAATTTTGGCAAAAACCACAGGTTTTTCAAAATATTAGATTTTTTGTAATTAGAAAAATTCATTAACACATTTCAGCATGCAGACGTGTGGAGTTATTAGTAAAATAAGCGTACTACCTACTTAATCTGTCTCTTAAATATCCATTTTTTTGTAACAAAATTTGCATTGTTACATAAAAAAATCATTTGTTTGCGTAAAAATAGTACTTAAATCTGGTTAGCCCTTTATCAGAGACTCTGTATAAAATCAATTAGGACGTTTAAAACCTTGGTAAATTATCTACTAATTGTTTCTTTGTGTTACTTCATAAATATAAATTTAAAATTATTTCTCAGCGGCTATTTCTAGTGTTTCATTACATTAAAAATCGAATTTACCTGAAAAAGAAGAATTTCATAAAAATGTAGTAAGAGTATTAAAATATTCTAAATAAAATTTTACACTACTATATTGGAGGAACTTATCCATGGACGTACGTCACAAGAAATTTCTCTATTAAATATCAAACTCCTACGTTAAAAATTGACAAAGTTAGTGCGAAAGATAATTTTAAGAGTTCAACTTCAACAATCTGTATCTTTTAAAGGAGACATGTTTGTATAATGGCAATGTATAGGGATAGTAAGCTTTTTCGTTACTCTGTATAAAACTAAATGTAAAAATACATATAAAAGCTGGATTTAAGGCATAATGAATAATGATAACTTTATGTTATGACACGAAGACATTTTCAAGTACAACGGAATATGATGGACATACGCAGCAAAAAAATTGCAAACTAGTTACATAGACAATTTTAATATATATCAAATCAGTCGACACATTTAGCTTTGGTTCAAATTCCATATACCTAATCATCAAAGACATTGGTGAGCTTCAAATTGTTATGCGTCGTCAGAAGTCAAACTTGACCTAAAGTTTATTAGAAATTTTTATATTAATTTTAACCAATATTCTTATTTTCAGAACTATTTAAGTTCGGTTCTAGACGCAATATATGAAGATGATGTGAAAGTAACTGGATTCACTGCATGGAGTTTAATGGATAATTTTGAATGGACCGGAGGATATGGGTAAGAATAATTTTTATGAACCAAAATTTACATTCCTATATGTTCCTGATTTTTAAAACTTTGATCGCTCATTGAATATGCTCCGTAGATCTATAAAAAGTAAATATAAATGAAATAGAAACAATATATTTCGTTACCTATCATATCTTCATTTGAAAATACATAATAAAAAAATCGGACCAACGCGAACGTCACTTTTCTGTTTTTCAAATAAGCAGTTAAAAAAGTTTTCCTAACTAATTCATGAGTTTTATCGTTGCCTTGAATACCTGAGACTCATTGCAGAGTTCATTTATTGTAGTTTGCGAGAACTCTCAGTCCCCTCATATATTCCTATACCAGTTTACAAAGTTCCTTCTGAAGAAGAAAGCGATATGTTTCTTGAAACGCCAAGCCTAAACCAACAACATGACAACCAGTTCCGAAATTGTACAACTATTCCAAAAGTTATGAGAATTGCACTACTCGATGTAATCTGGAAAGATCATCTTCAAACTTAGTTCACTCATCTACAGATCGAAAAGATTTTGATAATTTGGCATCATCAGCAAATAAATTATTATAATTCGGATATTTCAAAATAGACACCAATATCGTTCATGCGTAAATAAAAACCTTGTGGTATTTTGGAGGCGATGATATAGTATTCAGGAGAGAAATTGTTCAATCTAACATATTGGTTTTCAGTCAGTGCAGCAATTTATTATCGATACTGAAATTCTCAAATTTAATTAATAGTATCGAATGATATACTTTATCAAAAGGTTGTTTAGCTGCAGTTATATTAACCCCATTTCTCTAGCTACAAAGACTTTTATTCCATTCTCATTGATTTGCAGATGAAATTGCATACAAATTTTGCTCAATGTCTGGAATTTCACACACATTTTACATTTCATTGATAAAAATGTTCTAATTATTTTGAAAATATCCACATAAATTCAATTTCCTAAAGATGCCTTTGTTAGAAAAAGAAATGTGGAAATGTGAAATATTACCTATTAGCTGATACCAGAGAGAACTGATTCTGTATTATTATAATTTTTTTTGCCATATTTCAGATCCCACTTTGGCCTTTACCAAGTTAATTTTACCGATCCTGAACGACCCAGAACACCCAAGAAATCGGCGAAATTTTATGGTAAGGTGGCAGCAACCTTAAAATTACCTAGTTTTGCTAACAAATTATCAGCGTATTGGATATACCTCATAGGAACTTTAATAGTATTCCACTTTGTATAAATTATATCCCTTCACTAGACTAGTATTAGTCAGTATTTATTGTTACATTAGATTGAGTAAAATATTATATGAAAAATTTATTTTAGTTAAGTTATATAAATAAGCACACAAATTTATGATATAAGCGTTTTAACGCTATTTTACTGTTTTTGCCATTAGCACTCTGGAATGCATTTTGCCTGTGCAACTGTCTGCATCTTAAGACCAAATTGAAATGGTCGGTTTATATGAGATTATTTATAACATTTTAATAAAGAGTAAGTACAACTTATAATACTTTCTGTTATTCCGCAAATTTTCCTTGCCTATTTTGATACTTTTTTGTTTATGATTATGGGAAAAATTCTAAAATTGAATATTTTTGTACATTTTTATAGTTATTATCAAAACTCATTATTTTCAAATGTAAAGAGGGTGGGCCCTATTGATTTTTTAATAATGGATTTTTTTCTGAATTTTGTGGTACAAAATTTTTAAAATCCGTCAAAAAAGAAAACAATTTCTGCCAGTGGCGGCCTTCTAGTTTTATTTTTTAAAATTAAAAAAAAATACTTATATCCAGGAAATGTATCAGAAAATTGGTCCTATCATACGTGTCCCGTTTAAAAATATAAATTTACGGTAATTTCCGGTCAAACCGGAAATGTCATAAAATCCGAAAAAACCTCAAAGAATTCATGGCATCATTTAGTATAAACCCACCGAATTTCAAATTTTTATCAGCAGTCATAAAAAAGTTACAGCGTGTTGCCACTTTCCGTTGTCACCCGGTATGTGTGTTCACTGCTGGTATAAGTTTCCATTATTATGTATAGTAACGTGCAACGAACATAGCAGAATAAAATCTAAAACAGGATTACAATTTTCACTAAACGAACAAATTACTTTTCAAATGAGAGATGTAACACAGCCAAAGCGGTAAAGTTGGTCGACAAAGGGCCACTCAAACGAATAATTTATTATTTCCGTTCAACTAATTTCGGTGTATAGAGAAATAGAACTAAATGCCTCTCCGGCCATATGGTGCCCTTTTGACACCATCACAGAAAGAGAATATTCGATAAAAGGCGTAGGAATTCTGGAAAATAAGGTTAGATAGTGTAAAATGTCTTAGATTTGTATAGAGTTAGGAACGAGATCCTAAAATACAGGGATAAGCCAATTACCACTTCTTTTCTCAAGGATGGGATTGAACCAAGTTTGTAGGTACCTCGGGATAGGCAGTTTTGTTCTCGTATCAACCCTCTGGCTAAAATCAAAGTAAAGTTTAGTACAGATCTACCGCGGTAAATAAATTGTAATTGCTGAGAATAGAGTAAAGTCATAAATCCGGTTCTTAAGACTACTCCCCCGTATTTTAGCGTGTTGCGTGTCAATTGAAGGTTCATAAAGTTTTCGTTTAATATTATGTTGTAACAGTTGTTTTCCTCATTTTTGTTAACAATTTATCTATATTTTTTATTGTTATTAAAAACCTTTATGTGGAAATATGTCGTTTATTTTTAACAAGTCTGAGAAGTGTCTTAAAGGAGTGACTACAAGACTCTGGATTATAAAGCCCAACATGAGGAAGTAATAAGAGCTAGATAAATCTGTAGAACATTTCAAAGGCTCCACAGGTAATAAATCTAAATTAAATATAAACATGTTGCTCCCTTTCAATTGAATCAAGGTCTTTACGATACTGCCCACAACGACAATAACATCCCGCAATTATTGTTATGCAAAAATGTCATATATTGTATATGATAATATGAATAGCAGAGTTCGGGGCTTGACACATAATCAATCAGTATCTACTATTATCACCTGGTTGTTTTTTATATTGAAACCTGTGCATTATTAACAAATTTTTTAAGAGCATCTTTTTTGTGTAAAATAAAGTTTTACAATATATTAATTTAGAATAGGAAAACCACACTTAAATAAATCTGCCAGTAACTAGCGCCCTGTACTTTGAACAGAAAAACTAATAACACCACCAAAACCGTAGTAGTATCAAATTTTTATGAAATATGTTGTTCTTTAAAAAATTTATATCTAAAATTTGATGTTTTAAAATTATCATATCCAGTATCTTAAAATATGACTGGCTCTAGACATACATTTTTAAGCAAACCACTTATTTTACAATGTTTTATCAGATCCAGCAATATTACCACGTCTTTTTGAAACACCCTGTATAATGATAATAATGACAATATGGTTTGATTTAATTAATAATAATGTTACGAAAGCTCACCTACCTTTTTAGTTGGTTAATTATGTTCCTGTTTTCCTTAGAATTTATAATTGTAATTTCTGTTTATGTTAGAATTTATAATTTTTGTGATGCCTTTATTTTGGCGTTTTCCGGAATATTCCAGGCTATATTCTATTTGTTTCTCGACACGTTCTCGAGATCTCAGAAATTTCGAGAACTCTAAAAACCTATATAAGCAGACCATTTTCGGCCGCTGCAGTCAGTTTATATTGAGCAGCCAAACGTGAGTGACAAACGTCAAAGTAAAGCGTTGACAGTTGCGAAATTTGTTGAAGGATATTTCTTGTATTATCAAAAGTGACAATAAAGATTGTTTGTCTACGTGACGTGTTTCAACGATAACCTAATTTTGAGGTTACAATAACATCACGTTCAAATTTTATAAAAATTTATTTTAGAGCACAATATTCAACAACTAGTTATTTTATACTGTCTAATATCAATAAATTATAAAAGCTAATTTTTGGATGAAATAAATACATTTTTCTATTTATAATATTTTCTATATCTACGACCTTCCTACGTCATTCAGTCTTCTAGAATTTATAACATTTCTATAAAAATTTGCAGACTTTTTAGCTGTCCTGGTTCTATTTTTACTTTCGAAATCTACATGGAATAATCCAAATTTCTCCCTGAAACAATAAACAAATAGACATGTACCTAACTGTATTCAAAACTTATATAAAAAAAAATAGTAAAATTATTTGCAGTTAAAATTAAATTTAAATTAAATAAAATAATAAATCGTGCGACTTCATTGAAGAAGTCAAAATTTTATCGTTAATGTCTCTTTTTCCAATTTTTCAAATGAAATAAATACAATATTACATCGAAAGCTACTTACGTGTATCCACTATACCATTCGAAGTTATCCAATAAACTCCAAGCTGTATATCCTGTCACTTTGACGCCATCTTCGTACATGGCATCCAAAATACTGCTTAGGTATCCCTAAAAGGTTTTGATCGATTTAATCCGGGGCAGTAAAAAAAGATCGAATCAGTCAGTCAACAGAAACTTGAACTCATATACCATACCTACTCATTCATTTAAAAACTAATAACATTCCATTTGTATTTAAAAAAATGATTTGTCTCCAGCTAGGTAAATTGACTTTTTATAATAAAAGTACCTGTATGTAGTTAATTCTTTTATCATCTTCCAAAGTTCCATCATTATCGGAATAGCCATTTTCGGTTACAATAATTTCGGGGTTGTCGTAATTCTTTTTTATCCATTTCAGAATTTTTCCTATTCCCCAAGGTACCACCTACAAATAAATGTACATATGAGATTTTAAATATATTAAGGTTTACGTTGAGTGTCTGTTTTGCATATAGCAACTATACAGCGTGGCTAGATGAAGACGAAACAGAGCAATTTTCAGGAACTGCGTCAAGATTGTAGAAAAACGCTCAGACCTGTCGATTTTAGATTAATGAGGGGATTCTTTACAGGTATTTTTTACTCCACCACGTTCACCCCCAAGCAAGGGTAAGCATCACCCCAAAATATTTAAATGCCATTGAGGGTTGAGTAATATTTATTTTGAAGAATTTTGATTTTAAAGTTAAAACTTATGTACAAACAATTAGTAACGGTAAAAATTTCACTCATTCGTGTTAAATACGCCAATGGTATTGGCGTTACATTGGTTTTTGGCAATTTGTTACCACTTTTGTAAAAAAAAAACAATTGTAAAAAACAGAAATGAGTACTATACACATACAACAAACAAACAAATTAAACACTATGGTTTATTCCATTGCGGAAAGGGTAGATGTCATTTCGCTTTACTTTATGAACAATAAATTTGCGAATAGAACAGCTCAGCTATTTAATGAACAACATCAAGATCGACATATCAGGAGGAAGTATGTTAGCTAGTAAAAAAAAATCAGGAAACAGATAACGTAGCCAACAAAAAGCGAGAAATTGAAAAACCTATAGTGTTAATGAAGCTAGTCAAGTTCATATTGATCCTGCATTAAGTACAAGGCAGCTGGCATCTGCGTCTGGAATCAATCGAAGTAACATACAAACCATTTTGAAGAAGAATAAATTCCATCCATACAAAACACATTTAGTCCAGTAATTTCGTGAGGATGATTATGATTGCCGTTTGCAGTTTTGAGAAATAATGAATGGCTGAGCAGGCAACGATCCACAGTTCCTATTTAACTTCTGTTTTTCTAATGAATGCAGTGTTTTCTTGAATGGGGCGGTAAATTGTCACAATTACTGCTATTAGTCAGATTCAGACCCAAGAGTTTTTCATGAGGTGCATACACAGCAACCGGAAAAATTAAATGTATGGGCTGGAGTTTTCGGTGACCGGCTGGTGGGTCCTATTTTTCTACCTGGTAATTTGACTGGCCAAACGTATTTGCAATTACTGGAAGACGCTATTGACCCTGCCTTGACTGATATTGAAAATGTTCTAGAGTATGATGAAGATCATTTGATTCTTCCACAGGACGGTGCTTATCAACTAAGTAGTAAGTAAGCAACTAAACATAATTTTTAGACAATCCTACTACTACAAGTATACATCGAGTTTCTGTGCAGTTAGGATTTTCACCGTTTCCTTTTTGGAACTGTACGTAGGGAGCTTATTACACTCTCACCTCAGTTATACGGGTTATGCAGGTGTTCAAGTTCTTCATCCTGGTAATGCCGAGCGTTTACGTTTTTGTCAGTGGCTTATTGGAAGAACAAATGATAATCCCTATTTCCTTTCATCCGTTTTATAGACAAATGAAGCCATTTTTACAAGAGATGGCATTACAAATTTTCGAAACTTGCATCATTCATTGAACAACCCACATGTTAAGTAGAAGATTTCGATTTTCTAACAATATTTGGGGAGAAATATTCAATAGTCATTTATTGGAGTTAAGAAGTTAATAATCGCTTGAATGATTTACTGCAAAAGGGAGCTTTCTGAAATTATGTAAGAATACTTTTTTGCAGTAACAAAAAATTACTTAATCTAAGGAATTGATTAGTTAGCGACGCAACATTTTTTTTAATTTCACCATAATGATTCAATTTTAGGTATTACTGGCATCTTTGGAAGAGGTGATTCTACAGTTAAAATAAATGAGTTCACCGTTTCCGATATACAGGAGGATAGATTTCGAAATTTGTATTATATTTTTTATTAACTTGAAAGCATTTCCTGATAAAACAACAATAGTTCTAGGTTGTAATGAGATATCTTTAGCCTAATTATTCAGTATATTTAAATATTATCATTATCTCCAGTGGCGTAACCCTGTGGCACTCTGCTTTTATTTAAAATAAAAATAGTACGTGACTGTCTTAATTATAAAAATAATGTAAGATACTTTAATTTTTGATTATGTTGAAGAAATAATTATTCTTTGCAGTTTTATTTAAAATGCGTTGTACTCAAGTAATTGTTCATTTAAAATATCTGCATTTCGTAGTTTGTGTATGTCAATATTGTATCAAAAGCTGAAGGAAATTTTAAAATTTACTCATAAAATTTTGCACATCGCCATAATTAACCATTTTGAGTAACTTTTTCAAGTAACATTTTGCTGAATTTTCAGCGGAATAGGCGCTTTATCTGAAATCAAAATAAATTCTCCTCGGTGCATTGAATATTTCAAATAGGATTATTTCGAAAACGGTTACTTCTAACGACTTCAACAGGGTATACCTTTTTCAAAAAAGGTAGATCAATCGATTGTTCAAGAGTCAGATATCCACTAAGCCGCACAATAGTTCTCCCATTTAAAAGACGCTTGATGCGCCCCCTACTAGTAGCGTCATAATTAGAAGCAAACTTGAATTTCTTCCAAAAACCCCCAATCACCAAAATGTGTCCAAATATTCGGATTTCTTTTAACTATTTATAAATATTGAAATTAAAATTGTTTACTTTGACATCCTGTTTTTTTAACCATCCACTTTTGACTAAAGTAAGTTTAACTGTATCGCATTATTTTGTTATCAGAAATCTACTCTTGCCCCATGATGCATAAAATTTAAAGTATCTTATGTTTTTTTATAATTAAGCCAGTGGCGTACCATTTTTATTTTAAATAAAAAAAGAGTGCCACAGATTTTCTACGCCACTGGTGATAATGGGAATATTCTAAATAATTAAACCTAAGGTATCCATTACAACCTAGAACTATTGATGTTTTATCACGAAAGATTTCGAAGTAAATAAAAAATGTAATATAAATTTCGAAATCTTTGGCATCCTGTATCTAGGAAACGGTGAACGTCTATAGATATATTTGGGTTAATCTCATTTATTTTAACTGTGCAGTCCCATTCCAATGATGCCAGTAATATCTGAGACACCCTATTCAATAATTCTCTAATAATCCATCAAAACCTGTATTTCGTTTAACTTTTAAAAAATCATAGTCTTTGGGAAGCGTTTCAGTTAAAAGTATCACGCCCAGTATGGTTCTTCGATAACTGCAGCTTATAGCCCAAAAGTTTTTTTGTCTAATTATTTAAATTATTACTAATTTAAGAATTTCAATAGACGTATTTCTCGATTGCCTCGCATTTGAAATTTATTTAAACGAACAGTATTTTAATTATTATTTTATTTTTTTGGATAATCTGATATAATAAGAAGAGTAAAATCAATATAAAATTTGTTATTGTGATGTTAAAAAATCCGATATGGGAGGTTTGTGTTAAATAGTTGTGCTAACAACTTAGTTTTGTGAGACATTGTAAACTTACATAAAGCCAATCTGATGCTCCCCTTTCCCAAGAAGGATCTCGATAAGTGATGGTTCCCATATCATTTTCATAGCTGGGAATACCAATTTCAGGCTCCGATTTATGCTTCACCAAAGATGATGCATACTGGTTGAGTCCCAGAAAATCATAAGATCCTAAAGTTTAATAACCATTAGAAACAGTAGATCGAACAAAGCTTCGATAAAAATGTGCACATTAATTAATTTATTAATTTATTTAAAAAATACATTGCCCTGACAGATAATTTCAATTATAAAAGGCAGGACTACAAAGAAATAAACATATAAAAATGACAATTACATAAACATATACAGTCAATGACCTAAATTACATAGTTTAATCTTATTTACACTAGTATCAAACAAATCAATAAGTGCCTGATATTACCTGTGAATTATACACATAAGTTGACGAATGTTTCATAACATTGCTATATGGAGCGAAAGTGAAATGAAGGCATATTAAATGCTATATTTCTAAGGATATCAGAACAATCAATTATTAAGACGCTTAAACAAACATAATAGTGAGAAGTAAGTGCGCCGAGATGTCAGATCATTTAAGTTGAATATACTCAATAGGTCAAATTGAGGAATGTCTGGCAGAGTAAACATTGCCAAGTCTGAAACATAAATATTTAAGAAATCTCCTATGAACTGCTTCGAGATGTTGAGAATGAGTAACATAATTTAGCGCCAAATGTAACTCCCAGATCTTTAGTGCAACGAGCGACAGTCTCAGAACCAATGTTGTACAAGTAAATAAAATAATTAATTTTCCTGCTATAAGTCATAATGAAACATTTAGAAATATTTAAAGGCAACCTGTTGCCAAGGCACCATTCATGAACTACAGTTAAATCATTTTAAAGTAAAATACAATTATCTGTAGATGAAACAGATGTATACAGTTTGAAATCATCCGCATATAAAAGAACATTAGCTCGAAGACTGTCACAGATATAATTAATGAACATATTGAACAATAGAGGGCTAAGAACTGAACCCTGAGGTATCCCAGATGTAGCAGTGATTTCAATTGAAGTAAAGCCACGATATTGTACGCTTAGAAATCTATTAGAAAGGTATGATTCAAAGAATTTTAAGGAGATATCTTAAGAAGGATAATACGGTGATCTAACCTACCAAAAACCTTTGACATATCTGGCCACGTCAACCTGTCCACTGCTATCCAACGTATTAGAAATAAAATCAGTTATACAAACAAGATTAGTTAAAGTAGATCTACCGGCCAAGAATCCATGTTGGCAGCTTGAAATTTGTGATTTAACATGAAAGTGAAGTATATTGTGAATAACAACTTGATAAAATTGCTAAAGATTGAAATAGGTCTGTAGTTCTCAACCAAATTTTTATCGCATTTTTTGAAGATAGGACAGATCTTAGATTTAGTCCACATAGATGGAAAAACAGCAGACTGAAGGGCCAAATTAAAAATAATAGTAAAGGGAGATGCCAAAAAAATTGCATAATCTTTCAGCAAAAAAGATAGAATTCCATCAGGATCTGTAGTTAACTTATTCTTAATTTTTTTAATTAGATTAATGATACCAAATATGAACAGTCATCAAAAAGAGTTTACCTTTAATGTAATTTATTTCTTCAGATGTAAAAGCTGGCAGTCGAGACACTTTAAAACCTTCCAATTTGCTGCGCATCGCGATTCGTTGAATCATTATTTTGGGGTAGTTTCCATGAACAATTGGATGAGCGTACCATCCCCACTGAAAAAATTATTTGTAAACTCTTACATACTTCAATGCATTCAACAAACTACTAATACCAAGTGAAAGTTTGTGATATATTTTTAGGTAAAATATATTTTGTCGAAGGGTTTGAGTATGAATTTTTACAGTTTATTAACTCACTCTAAACTGAAGTGTCCTTTCTGCAGCTTCTCTATCCAGAGGATTGCTACTGGCTGGCTCATACCAGTCGGAGTCCACAACTATGCCTACTTTACCTAAAATTTACAAGAAATTACGTTAGACTACTTCCTTACAAGTTAGATTACTGTGCTGGTTCATATCAGTCGGAATCCACAACTATGTCAATTTTACTTAAAATTTCCAAGTAATTACTAAGACTACTTTCGTACAAGTTAGATAGATATGTCGAAAAGATATCGTAAGAATGTGTCATCCAAAATTTGTACATATACATTGTGGTTCAGAACTTATCCAATAAAATTTGGGAATAAATGTCAATATCGTAATAAAAATGTTTGTAAAATCTTTATAGCTTCCGAGAAAAAAATTATTGAAGTAATATTTTCATCCTTTACATCGCTGGGCAAATATAGTCTCCGCGTGGAGCACTATGCGCTCTCTCTCTCTCCGAGTAGGCGATTCCAAATACTCATATCTTATTTTAGTATTAACGTTTATGCGATAGTGTTTACATTAGCTCTTCAAGCGTCAAAAATAGCTTATGTGTATAGCAAGTCGAAGTTGATGGATATTGTTTTAATTTAATGTGAAGTAAGATGAATTTAGCAGCTTCTCATCTGTGCACAGAGCGATTTCGCGGTAGGCATATGCCAAATGCCGCTACTTTTACGGTTGTAGTGCTCCGCGGGAAATACTCAACCAATCCGTAGAAGAGATGGAAGACCAAGGCGTCCACGGCGTAATGCCGCAACTGAGGAATATATTTTAGAGATTGTTGAAAATAATCCCCGAATAAGTATCAGGCAATCGCTCAATAAATACAAGGAATGTGCCAATCAACAATGTGGCCTATCATACACTAGGCTCAATTATATCCGTACCACGTACAGCGTGTCTAAGCAGTAATACCAAGGGATTATACGTTACGGCTTAGATTTTATGAATGATTGCTGAAATAAAATGCTCAAAATCTCAGATTTACAGCTGACGTGTTAGTTACAGATGAAGCTATTTTTACACAGAATGGGATGTATAACATTTATAATACTCGTGTTTGGAATTGGGATTGTCGATGATCGTTTGATTGGACCATTTATATTACCAAATCGAATAGACGGAGGTCAGTATTTCGAGTTCCTTCGAAATGTTCTACCTGTACCTCTGGGAGATGTACCCTTAGCTGTCCGATTCCGAATGTGGTTTTTGCACAATAGTACTCCCCCTCATTTTCGACAAAGTATTCGGGAGTACCTAGTTCAAAACGGACAAGAACCAGAAACATTTGTTAGTTTGCAAAAACGGGCTATGACGGGCCCAAATGTGCTTACACGTCGGTAGACAAAATTTTAAACAGTTGTAATATCAAGTATGTAAATTATTTTAATAATTAAAACCACAAATTAATAATAAAAATAGCGACAAAAGCAGTTGAATTTGTGAATGTAAAATAGGTGTTATAAAGATTCTTAAAATTTTTAGTCCGTTCATTTTTTATTACACATTACCGCAGTGAGTTTCCAGTGCCGTGCAGAAATGTATTTTCAAATAATTTTCGAACTGCTTTTTTCGATTTTTTTACAAAATTTTATCTGTAAGTCTGTACCTGTACATCCAATTTTTTTTGTATAAGTTCTGAATCACCCTGTATTGCAAATATACTTTCTAACATATTAATTTTATCTGCATCTTATTATTTTAAATTATTACTAGAAACAGGAATATCATTTTCAGGTACTTACTTTAATTACCAAGTATCTACTAGCAGAAAAGGAATATCTATTTTGATAATATCAATTACGCATAGTACAACAAATTATTAGATCACAATGATTTATAGTAGAAAGGTTCCAGAATAGATAATAGATTTCAACTTGACTTTTAAATTAATTACAAGTTTCATCACGCTGTTCAATAATAAAAAAAGTAGTTATTACAAAAACAAGAAAAGTTAAATTATCAGACTTTGTCTGACATTTCAAGTTCCATGTTCAGGTTCATTTAAATTAATAATTTTATATAATTTAATCAAATCTGCTTAGAGGATTCAGTGGTTTATACCTTATGAATGACTGTCCTAATATATGGAATCTAATCCACCAACTATAATTAATAAAATAAAAATGAGTAGATTTTAAAATAATATGAACATGTAGAAAAGTAAATGACAAATATATATAAATTTAAAATTACCTCCTTGTTTTTCTTTGAAATTATCTTGGTATATGTGGTAAGCTTTGGCATGGGACTTAATGAGTACATGGGCACACCTATAGGGTCCAATTCCGGGCAGTTTCATGGCAGGCGCCTTCCACCCAAGCCCATACCCTTCGTAACAAATCTGTCTAGCTTCGTTAAAAGTCATCCAGTACTTGACATCGTCACCAAACAAAGTAAACAAAGTCCTGGCATACTCTCCAAAAATATCCACTAGTTTTTCGTTTAGCCATCCTCCAATGTCTTGAAGGGGTTGTGGCAAGTCCCAGTGGTAAATAGTAACGAAAGGTTCTATATTATTGGCTTTCAGTTCATTTATTAAGTTCTTATAATACTCTACTCCAGCTTTGTTAATTTGGTCCGGATATCCTGTAGGTAATATTCTAGACCAAGATATCGAAAAACGGTAGAAATTAACGCCCAGTTGGGATAACAGTTGCACATCTTCTTTGTACTTGTGGTATGAATCACATGCAACATCGCCGGTCCCATGGTTTATTACCAAGGAGGTGTTGTGCACTAGAGTGTCCCAAATGTTCTCTCCTTTCCCATCTTCATTCCAAGCTCCTTCCACCTGATATGCAGCAGTAGCTGCTCCAAATTTGAAAAATTTTGGAAATGTGTAGTTACTTAAGGCATCTGAAACTCTAAAAATGGAATAATTTGTAGTTAAATATCTTTTCGACAATTTGTTTCTATACACAAACAACTGTCTAGTAGAAACAGAGGCGCCGAAACCCGAAAATTTGTTGGGGGCAAGCGTTGGTAACGTAGAAAGTCCTTACGTCATTACATTAGCTTATTGAATAAAACTCCACTACACTGTATATTACACTTCAGTACCTTCATATGGCGTATACTTTTTTTAAAAATTAAAAAAAAACTGGTCATTCAACTCACACAATCAGTTAAAAATGTGTTACTGTTTTCCGCTTGTCTAAAAATGAAAAATCAAATAGTCATTAGTCCAATAATTTCTGTATCATTAAAATGAATTTGGAAACTGTGATGATATACTAGCAGCTACCATTTTTCTCGAAAACGCCACATGCTACAAAATTGAAAATTGGTACAAATTGGCAACAAAATATCCGGAATGTTTTTGGCGATCGTATTTTTTCTTTCGTTTTTAAGCAAATGGCAGCAACCAATTTTTAAGTGATTGTATGAGTTGAACGGTCAATTTTTATATTTGTAAAAAAACTATATACTTTCTGAAAGTACTTGAAGAGCAGCAAAATATGATAAAAAATTGCAATTCTATGGTCTACTAGCGCAATATTACGCTATAGCAGCCATCATTTTTCTCGAAAACGGCACAAGCTACAAAATTGAAACTGGTAGTATAAATTAGCAATAAAATATCAAGAATTATTACTTTTTACTTGATTTTCTGTTTTTAGAGAAACGTATATGGCAGCAACACATTTTTAACTGACTATAGATTAAATGGTCATTTTTGTTTATTTTTGACAAAAATACTATACCTAGACCTTCTGAAGGTACTAGAAGAGCACAAAATAAGACGCAAAAATCGCTTTGCTAACGTTCCTAGTTACGGAGCAATTCTATAGATCTACTAGCAACTAGCATAATATTAGGAGCCACAATTTTTCTCGAAAACGGCATCGCAAGCTACAAAATTCAAACTGATCGTATAAATGAGCAACAAAATATCCAAGACTTGTTTTTGGCGCTGTTGGCTTACCAGGATAAAAGTCGTCTAAATTCTAAATACTATTATTTATAGGTTATTTTATCCAAAACGTAAATTTAAATATCCCTGAACTAAATATATATTTTATTGCATAAATTCTAATTCTATGAATATGAAATACGTAACAAAATAAAAATCAGAAAATTAACGCTCTATTTCGTATTACAGTAACTTTGTAATTGCTTGTCGCAACTTCTCTACAATGTTATTACTTTAAAATCTTTGATCTAGGTAGTAAACACTTCTTATACGACTTTAGTTAGTAAAAAAACGCTGGGGGGGCAAGCGCTCCCTTTAAATCGACGCCTATGAGTTTAATTTTTACTATTCAGTTCTAGTATTTTGTTAAAAAATAATGTTATTTTGACACTGAGTTATTAACAATTCGATTTTACTATAAAAATGAAAAGTAAGAGATCTTTTTAAATTGAAAATTGCGTTAATATTGAATTGAATTTTATCAGCAGAATCTTTCCACTCACAGTTTTGGAAACCCTTTATATTATAAACAAACTTTTCTCACTACAGTCAACAACACAATTACATTAAGACATAAAATGAATGCACATCCTAATTTTATAAATAGATATGCAACCAAGTTTTAAGCAAAACTTAAGCTACTGACTCCGAACCTGTAAAAAAGCAATTACAGATATTATTCTCTTTTCATCTGTTAGAATTGTCTATTTGCGAGAAGAGAAG
Organism: Monochamus saltuarius; assembly: GCA_025584915.1. Taxonomy (NCBI): domain Eukaryota; kingdom Metazoa; phylum Arthropoda; class Insecta; order Coleoptera; family Cerambycidae; genus Monochamus; species Monochamus saltuarius. Next base: position 27,444,403 of record CM046722.1, read on the forward strand.
CAATAGACTAATAGTACATTAGATCTACATATTACTTTAAATTTGAATATGATTAGTCACTGATAAATGTACCTACCTATTTCAACAAAATTGCCAAATAATGCATTTGGTTGAACAAAACTAACGGTGTTGAATATTTTAAAGATTTATCGGAATGAAACAAAAACCATCAATAATAGCTATTTTCGATACAAATTGCGAAAGACCAGTGATTTTAGACACGCGACATGAAGTTACGTTAAATGCCAGAAACACCTATCGCAACATGTCTTGATAGATTTTTCGTAAAATCGTCAAATAAATATTCAAAATAGTTTCAATATAACCTTCTATACAAACATTTTAAAATTCAATGAACCTTTTACATTAAACACCATTCATTAAAACGTATTGCTCTTAATTAATTCTTCATAAAACTTCAGTATGTGTGACGCAGATTCCAGTGATACTGGAAAGTTCTGCCTTATGTACATTGATTACACAGAAATCGAAGAAGCTGGCAGACACTTATGCAAAATTTGTTTTGATGAGCCGAAAAATGGTATGTAATATTTCGGAAGAAGTTATTCTAGCGTATCAGTTATGCTTTATAAAAGATGCTTGGAATTTTGAGTACAATCCAAATATCCAATAATATACAGGGCGTTCCATTTAAAAAAATATAAGTTAGGTTAAGATCTCTCAAAATCATTGGTATTTTGTTTTTTTTTTCAAATAAGAAAAAACTTGCTAGTCCACTATGTAATATGGTTTTTGTTTCATTCCGATATCTTTAAAAACAGAAAAGTTACAGCTGATCAAAATGTTATCAAAGTTATTGAAACGCACTGTACCTACCTATTTCAACAAAATTGCCAAATAATGCATTTGGTTGAACAAAACTAACGGTGTTGAATATTGAAATTTATCCAGTAGTAAATCGCATCAAAATAGCTATTTTCGATACAAATTGCGAAATAATGGTGTTTTAGACACGCGACCTGAAGTTACGTTAAGTGCCAGAAACACCTATTTCGCAACATGTCTTGAACAAGATTTTTCGTAAAATCGTCAAATAAATATTCAAAATAGTTTCAATATAACCTTCGCTATACAAACATTTTAAAAAATTCAATGAACCTTTGTGAACATTAAACACCATTCATTAAAACGTATTATCTTAATTAATTCTTCATAAAACTTCAGTATGTGTGACGCAGATTCCAGTGATACTGAAAGTTCTGCCTTATGTACATTGATTACACAGAAATCGAAGAAGCTGTACCAAACACTTATGCAAAATTTAGTTTTTGATGAGCCGAAAAAATGGTATGTAATATTTCGGAAGAAGTTATTCTAGCGTATCAGTTATCTTTAAAATGTGCACCCTCTAATTATGGAGTAATTATTCCATGCGAATTACAATTTATTTGAATAAAAATATGGATATTAGTAAACATACTGATGTTATTGCTTTCCTCAAAAGGAAATCAAATGCTTATAGACCTACAAAATCCAGAATATTTTCCAAGGAACAGATCGAAAAGTTTATCAAAGGGGCAGATAATAAAAAGCACTTATTCCAAAAAGTTGTCTTGATCAGTGTTATATTTGGAGCCTGTATGAGAGAAGAATTAACTTATTTACGTACAGAGAAGTCGACCCAATACCAAAACTTATGTTCCTACTTTATTTACAATACCAGAGGGAGATATAGAAGAAGCCAACTTTTTGGAAATTTTTCGCACATATGCAAGTGTACGTCCATCTATCATTGATCACAACCGATTTTTTATCACGTACAGAAATTCAAAATGTTTTACACAAACAATGGGTCCAATTCCTAAAAAAAAATGCCGAATTTCTTAAATTACCCAATGTTACTGAGTATACTGGGCACTGCTTTAGACGATGTTCTGCAACCTTCCTTGCAGATGCAGGAGCCAGCATATTAAGAAACACTGGGGTTGGGGTTGGCAGTGGCGGCTGGTGAAATTTCGGGTATGTCATATCTTAACAACTAGACATGGGACTCAAACCAAACTTTAGTATATATATACTGTGGCTAATTAGGGAACTTCACTAGAAGGAGAACGATTTTGCAGTTTGCGAAAAAAAGTAAAAAAAAACGTTGGCCTCACCAAGATTTCCAAATTGGCTTGTTTAAATTTTGAGAATCATTTTTTTTCATAAACTAGACATAATTCTACCGATATGTTTCAGATTTTATTAAAAAAAAATTAATTTTTGTTAAAGTTACAGCAGTTTGAAATTTTTATAATGTATCACAAATAAATATTAATTTATTGAAGAAAAAAATATATTTAGCTAATGTCCAATTATCCGATTTGAAAGATTATGTTATTAATATTTATAATAACTAAATAATGTAAAATTTAATTATTTTATTTTAATCTTTTTTACGCACGTGCTTAAAAAAGATTGTTTTAAGCATATGTAGGTATCTGAAATACTGTTATTTCGATATAGAAATGACAATCGAAATGCAATTATTATGCAACCATTTTACGAAAATAAATATTCACAATAATACAGAATATAGGGTAAGAACGCATGAGAATACACATTGGGTTTTTTCAGTAGTTGGCAAAAATTGATGGAAGTTGATGAAGTGTTTCAGTTGTCATGACTGTCGCAGTTGCTGGCTAGAATTGGAATTCTGTGCTTGTCCGGTATCCGAAGTGACAGCACAAAGTTTATATGTAGTATAAATATTATAATATTTTCAACGTCGTTGGTAAGTTACAACTACTTAGTTATTGTTTAGTAAGTAATGTGGTGTGTAACTGAAAGCTCTATATTTAATCTTTGAAATTATGTATTGGAAGTCGTGTGACGGTTGCAACATATATCTTCTATAACGTGCATTATATCATTTTACGAGCACGCACTAAAGAGTATGCAATTGCATGTACCTACTTTCTCATTTTTTAATTTATAGTTAATTACAATGGCAAAATAAAGAAAAAACTGAAATTTACTGAAAGTCTATTGTATCACGTACTTTTAAAACCACAATTGCGTCCTCTTAGGAACGTGTGAATCTAATCGACTCTTGCTCGAGTTTTATAATTTTGTACAAAATTTATCACTATTTGTAGCTTAATATATAGCTTTGGTAATTATTTTTAAGTAGATAACTATTTCTAGATTTTTTTATGAGAATAGTTTTATGTATTATGCCTTTTTAAAGTTGTTGAACTAAAAAATATGTCTCTTAGTGTAGAAATTGATGGACCAACAGCCAAGTATGACAAATCTCCGTGACGATATAAATATTATTTACTTTTACTGTGGGCTCGTACTATGACGTTAAAAATGGTTATCGAAATATCAAATAAATATGACTTAATAAGTCATATTTACGCAAGGAAGGTTACTAGGTTAATAGAAAATAGCATATAGTTATTAATAACTAGCATCAGATGATCCGTATATTTTAATTATTATCAAATGCTACCAGACTAGGAAAAATAATGATATAAAAGTGACCTTTATTACGAGATTATTTTTAACTTTTCGGTTTAAAATCTCGTGTTAATCATGAGTGCAATAACAAACTTGTGTACTCGAACGAAAAATTGTTTATACAATATACAAAAAATATGTTAATTTAAAAATGTTCGTATAGGTTTAGCACATTTTATAAAAAAAATCAACATGGAATTTCTTAAATTGACAATAAATAAGAACTAGAAAATACTTACAAGAATTAACAAGTTAATTTTAATTCTTAATTTTTTATTAATATACTTTTACATTTTAGGAAATAGATAAAAGAAAATTATGTTACTTATCTTTTAGATCAAAACTTAATTAGCTAGTCAAATATCTTCTAGTTGAGAACATCGACTTTCAGATCTATAATTTTTAATGACCGTATGTGCCATAGGCGCCCTCGGAAGCGGAGGGGGGGGGGGCTGTAGAGGCCGAGCCTCCCCCTCTGAGATTTTATATCTTACATAATATACGTATATATAATATACAGGGTGTTAAAGATAAGTTTGGCCAAACTTCTGCGACGTATTTCGCCGATGTAAATAATTGAGGTTTTTGTTGTATAACAATTTTTAGATTCAAAGCTTAATAAGGGAGTTACGAGTTACAGAGTGCTATAATTTTATATTTTTTTTATCCATAACTAATGAAAAGATTATTTGACAATATTTAAGTGGTAATATTGCTAGAATTCCCATTAATAAATTAAAAAAACATACAGTACTTTTAAAATTTTAATTGTCCATTTCAATTTACCTTTTAAAATTTCTGATATTAAGAACCTTCATATTTCATATTAAATAGAAAAATATTCGACACAGACAAAATATCTTCTCTAAGTGCTGAATTTAACCAGGGAAATGGAAAAACATTTTTTATGAAAGAATTTTATCAATCGTATATTTTTGAAATTATATAAATGTAAGTATTTTTAAAGTATTCGATTAAAGAAGATCAATTTCAAAATGAATAAATGTTTCACTAATTACATAAGAAAAATGTAAAGTAATGTTTGTACAGGTTAAAAATCACAACCAATATCTCGAAATGTATAGGATATATTTGACTGTCACTTCTCCAAATATTCTACAGAAGAAATATTTTCATGGATATCAACCAATAAGTATAAATACCAACAAAAATTGGTCAAATGTTACAAAAAGATGACCCATAGTTACCCGGTATTATAAAATTTAGATACAAAGTTTTATGAAGCTCTGGTATATGAAACAGACTGGAAAATAAGTCAGTCAATTTTAAGTGTCAAAGTACAAACAATACACATCTATGTATCCACGATAATTTTCCACCAGTTGATACTTCTTTGGAAACGCTAATATGTATTTTAAATCGTAAGTATGCCTAGATAGAAGAAATATCCTTTACTATACTAATGTCAATTTCTTACCTGAGAAATAAAAAGTGAATCAACACAAAGATTAAAGAGCCTTTCATAACTTCAAATTTTTATTAACTAATAATTCACAACTAATTTTCTTAATGGATAAGGATCTATATATATATAGCTTTTGTGATGAGGGTTGAGCCATCGCGAAACTGATTGTCGTCAGACACGAGGCAATAGGCATTATCCCTCCCCCCCTCTACTAGTCGTCATCTAGCTGGGGTACTTTTATTGAAGTATTATTCAATCGTGGAATTGTTTTGATATCCTTTTGTTTATTTGGTTTTATCACAGTAGTATTGAACTTGCATACAACAAGTGTATAGTTTCTTATTTGTCAAACCCTTGTACCCACTTGCACTCAAGTTCGGCAACGTGTCATAACAAAATATTAAACTTTAAAATTATTTGTGCACATGTTGCATTTCTTCACTATGGTCCAAGGTTGTTGATATTTTATTTAGCTTCAATTGCCATTAGTTGCATTTTAAGAAGATTTGATAAATAAACTACCTATATTTACAGCTGATTTGCACAATTTGGAATATCTAAGGGTTACGCTGTACCTATTAAAAAAATATATGTATAAGTAATTATATTATTTAGTATTTGTTGAAATATCTCTTGACATAGGCACCTAGAAAATGAGTCTGACTTTTTAAAAAGTTATTGTAAAACTTGGTGCAAATTCTAAACCAGATATACCATTAGAGATGGGTTAAAGTAGCATTCAATTTGAATAATGATAATTTAATTTAAGAGAATAAAACTAGAATTGGATGCAAATTTTTATACAACATAATTTCTTTAAAGCGAAGATTTGAAGTTGAATATTTCAGTTAAAAAATAATCCTGCATGCAATTATTATTCCTTCTTGGTTTAATTGAATTGAATAACTTTTACCTGAATCTTTAACACTGCACAGCAAAAATTGAACGTGATTTAAAGAAACTAAATGATCCTAACAATTTTTGTATGCCACCAACAAAAAACTATCCCGCTACTCTTGCAAATATTATAGAAAACACTGAATCAAAATGTATGCTTCTTCCAATTAAATGCATTAGTGATAATCTGCTGAACAAGGATATCACTTTGAAAATTTTAAGTAGCCAACAAGTTATTGTTTTTGCATTCATTTCCTTGTTTGTCAATATTTATTTTTAACATAGTAGATAACGTCCTACCCGTCTGTTACCTTTTTTTCTGACGACCATATTATACAATGGACATTCACAATTTCAGTGCAAGATGACAAGAATATTAGTTTTTTTTTCACAAACACCTATAGGAACCATCGCATCTGAGGGGAGTGTCCCGGAAAATGCTTTTTATTGAATAATTTAAATAATGTTATTAAATTATGAAATTTTGGTCAGTTACTGAACTTATTGTGCTTAATAACATAAAATAGAAAAAAATTCAGTATTTATACCAAAGGTGTGAGAAAATAGCTTGATAGAGAGTAAAGTTCACTTTAGTATTATTAAGGTAGATTTTCTAATTTCTGACTGAAAAATATGAACACTTGATGTTTTTTACATAATGTATCCAATAAGAAAACTCAATACTGCTTGACATTCCTGTTGTATGTCACAAGATAGCAATTTTTTCATGGCACACTTTAAAAAATATATGCTACTATCTAATGGTAGTTACATTTTTACATTTCGTATGTTATAAAATTTTCAAATCGATGTTCCTTTAGAACAGTGCGTCCTATCGACATTTCATAAAAGTACCTTTCAATTCACGCATAAAAATTGTAAGGAAACTTTACGCTCGATCAAGCTATTTTCTTACAATCCTGTTATAAATTTTGAAATGTTTTCTATTGCATATTATTAAGCATAGAAAGTTTAGCAACTGACAAAAATTTCATGATTTAATATCGCACCATTTTTTTCTTTAATGATTATGACTAGGAGTTGTTTAAGAAAAAACCTATACTAAGGTTTTCGTCACATTCTGACTGTTTTAGATGCACTGAAATTTTAAATGCTCAGTTTAAAAAACCTTGTATGTACTAGATATAACAAGCATTATAGGCTATCAGCTATCATTCAGTTATTTTTGTATAATTAATTAGGATCCTATTTCATAGCAATTATAATAAATTGATTTTATTTTTATATTCTGTTATCTAAAGGTTTCTAATACAATTTATATTTCAATAATTATTGTATCTACAGCTGAAATAGTAAAAAAAAATTCCAACGCATTCTTGATTTTTGAAAACAAATTCTAGCATTAGTTAACTTTAAACCTTATATGAAACCAAACCTTGTTATAGTACCGACAAGAATTCAGACGACTTACTGAAACTGCTGATGTTACGCAAAAATAGTTATTTATGTACCAAGGTAGATACAGGGATTATGACCGCAGGCGACAGGTTGCTAGTCGTCTAAGGGCATAATCATCCTAGTATCTCCCGTGGTGCATACAACGTTATGATTAGATATTTTCAAACATCCATAAAAATCCAAGAGTCATTATTTTCGGGTTCTTATGACAGCGGGAGTGGAGAGATCCATTTTGCCTCTGCTATAACAGCAGGCATTCCTGAAAAATTGTAGAAAATGAGAGGAGAAGCTATTTTGTCTCCCCATTTTTTTCTAACATGGACGATTTTTTACAATGTTATAACGTAAAATTTTGTGTAGAATATTGTATTCCTCTTTATATTTTTTTGTAAACAATTTAATTCAAGATAAATTCTATTTTTGAGATAGTCGCAGCAAAATGTAAAATTTTTAATTTCAAATTGCATAGAATCAATTGGTAATATTCTATAATATTCTAACATATTTTATACAGTTCAAATTGGCGAGCGAGATGTACCATTTTTATACAAATAAATGTTGTTTTTTTTTCAATTTAAGGTCATTTTTTAAGGAAAAATAGAGATTAAAGAAACAGATTAATTATTAAAAATGTATTTTTCTACAAACATGTTAATAATGCAATTTTTAACACTCCCTTGTAACATATTGCTTTAAGGCACCTTAAAATGATCACTTTAAAGCACTAGTGCCTTAAAGTAAATGCCAAATTGTGACAGTAAATTTGCAATACATTTCATTTGTATTTTCTTTATTAACGTGAATACTTGTAATACAATTCACACAATTTGAAAAATTGAATCCTTCCAGAATTCTATCACTATCAACTGAAACGAGCGCATTCCTAGTTGACGTTTGAGCAGAATCCGCTGATATTGATGGCATTGGAAAGCAGTTTTCGGGCAATCGAATTTTTACTTTCCAACGAATCTTCGATGAATCTCTCGGCGACTGTTGAAGATTTCCATCCCCCATGCCGCTTAATTGTCGTTAAATTTGCTCCACTATCCGATAAGTTTGCCGACGAACGCCGGAAACAATGTCCAGTATTGAGATTAGAATTTGAAAGTTGCAGAAATTTAGCAAAAGCAGCAGGAAATTTTCCAAACGTATTTATTCCCACAGGGTGTTTCGTACACTTCCTTTCACATACTTTAGAAAAAGCCCATGTCCCAAATTTGCTGGACGAAGAGCCATGTATCTCCGGTAAAAATCCAAATAAAATTCTTCAACGACAGTGAAATTTTGTGGAACCTTAGTTTTGGAATCTGATATCTTAACCAATATTGAACTGGAAGTGCCCACAATTTCCAAGTTGTCGAAAGTCAACTGGCAAAGCTCCTCTCTACAGCAGACGCCAAATATTCCCAAAATAGTAGCTACTTTCATCATAAGATACTCGTCATCCGGTGCGCACTTCAAAAACTGTTCGAGTCTCTGGTCAATCGATCTTTGATTTTTTGGGTTGATAACCTTTTCTTTGACGCTTCAGAAACGCAATGAGCTTAAAATGCTGATATCTACGTAACTATTTATATGTAACATAGGTTTAATTATAGAACAATTATACCATAGAGATGAAGATTTCCAAACCTTCGATTTCTCCTCAAAATAGAACAAGAATATATTTAAATGGATTACAACGTTTAAAAGTGACACATCCAAAGCTTCCAAACTTTCGTAAATGACGAATACAACAATGGTTGCCACCATGGTTACTATATATAATTGGCAAGTGCCCACTTCGAAAATTTGATATAGTGCCTACGATGCTGTTTAAAACTTAACTTATTTCTACCCGGGTTAATTCTTTTTAATGCTATTTGTAGAAAAAAATTTGTATGATAAACTGTTACATGCGTGCCTTAAAAATGCGCTTTTAACACTCTCATCATAAATAACTATTAAAACTGTAATTTTAACATTTAGTTCAACATTTTAATTTATTATTACTCCACATGTTCACCTGCCTCCAAAATGCATAAACGATCTCTTAAATAAAGAATATCTGATATTTTGAAAAACCTGTAGTTTTTGCCTAAATTTTTCAGCCACATTTGTAATACGCTTTTTTCGTTGATCAATATTCTCAATAGATTCGAAATAAACACGTCCTTCATAAATCACCAAGCACTGCAAACTGGATCAAAATCGGCTGAGCGTGGTGGCCACTGAACAATTACGCCCCTTCTACATCCAATTATTCCTTTTGGAAAAATTAAACTTAAATAACTATCATTTAAATGAAGCGGAGCACCATCAAGTTGCATTCACATATGAGAGTGAGTGGCAAATCTTTTTGCAGAAAGTTTGAAAATGTCGCGGCATCTAAACTTGTTGGTAGAGTAAGTGCAGCAATTAGTGTAAATCTGTTTAACTAATGTTTTTCTTAAATCCCTGTTTTCGCTTAGTAAACGATTTTACATTGATAAACATTGATTTGCGTAAAAAGGCATATCTGGGTACCTATGTTTTGAGACACACTGAATAAAATAAGTTAAAAAACTTTAGATTATGTTAGAACATTGCAAATTGTTCCTTTTTAATTTGAAATTTAAAACTATTATTAAAAGGGGTTATACCTAGTTGTAAAGCCAAAAAAACGCGTTTTTCCATTAATTTTTTATGAGGAGATATATGATAAACATGTACAGTTCGTGTATTTCTTATATTTTTAACTTCAGTAATTCGTTTTTAAAAATATTAAATTGTACGGCTCCTACAGACGATCTCCTGGAGGTCCTCCACAAAAAGGTGCTCGGCGGTGAGCAAGATGTCGCCGGTTTGGATCATCTGAAATGAATGTGAGTAAAGTGTAAAAAAAATTATGTAGTTGATTAATAAATGCAGGTAATAATCGAAGCAACAGTCAAAATTTTGATTTTTGAAAAAATCGCGGCTACTCAAAAAAAACGTTGCAATTTTCAAAGAAATTTTCCATTTCAAGTGATCAAAAAATCGAAATAATTGTTAGAAAGTTTATTCCTTCGATTAATACCTGAGGAATATATCTAAGAATATAGTGTAAAAATTTGAAAGCGATTGGTCAAGCCGTTTTGGAAAAATCGTGCTCACCGTCTTAGAAAACACCGTTTTGGGAAAAACGTTAAAGCGTTTAAAGTAACAAAAGACGTTGACACTTGGTTAACAATTTTTTTTTATTACTTGCATCAAGTCATCTATTCCAGGGTCATAAGATGAACACAATAGCGAGAGTCCTCAAACCTATAGCAGGCAGTGGCGGCTGGTGCTAAGGAGCACAAGCTGCACGTGCCCACCCTTCACTGTACATGTCACGAAGAAATATATGATGCTATTTATAGATTTATATATTTTTTGTAATTCTATTATCGGTTGCGAAAAACTACTCAAAACTTATTTTCCGTCAACCATCCACGCGCCGAACTATATCAAACTTTATTTCCTGGGAACCCGTTGCATTGTCTTGAAACGTGGCTCATTTTCCGACGTTCGGGACTCCTCGAGTAAATGAAATTCGCCGTAATAAAATATTTAAAGCCGACAAAGGGCACTGAAATACGTGTCTCTGTCGTCTGTCCTTTCTCCACTAGCCTCCACTGTCTCCAATCTCCATCACTCCGTCTCCCTCCGGCATTCTGTTTTCAGTTATCAGTAGTCGCTTGCTTTGTTTAGTACGTACTTGTATATACAAATATATTTCGCTTGCAGAATAGTTGTGTAAACAAATTTGTGTTTTATTTTTGCTGGTTTTAAAGGCGATTTCTCATTATAGATATAATTTTAAAGTGATTCTGTGTATTTGTACATACTTATTAAAAGAAATGGATCCGGAACCAGAAATAAATTCTGTTCAGTATCTGTTAAAAAACAATCCAGTGCCATTTGATCAAAAATATTTAATAAAAAAGAAAGGTAGGCCTACTGATTTATATATTAATTACGAATATACAGGTAAAGCCAGAACATATAATATAGTTTTTAATAGAAACATATACGAGAAATATGGTTTATCGCAATAATTTTATGTGTTCTGTGACAAATAAATTGTTATGTTTTGTTTGTTTCATATGTTACAGCGTGGACCAAATACGGACTTGACGATTTAAAGCACATAGCGGATAGGGCCAAAAACATGAAAATTCTGTGGCTCATTTAAAAGTGTTTTAGGAAAAACTGACATACGTGAACAATAATTAGATATACTCGCGTCAAGAATTCAGACGTCTACGTCACGGCTGACGTTACACATTTGTTTTTATTGTCAACGTAATTTTCGATATTTGGTCGCGTTATAAACAGTCATTTTTTGCAATTTAGTGCAATATATAATGCAAACTTTTAGTCGAGTATGTAGTTTTATAACTATCAGTTGCAGTTTCTTAAATATTTTGATGAAAACATAATGAATTATTCATTTGTTCGTATGACGTAAGTTGTCTGAATTCTTGTCACGAGTATAGTACGTATTTGCGCTATAAGTTAGGACCTCGGTTAGAACATAATAAACAGGTGGAAAAATTCGTCACATTTTGCGTTGTTTAATAATGTGTATAAAGTTTTTTGTGGAACCTTCGAATTAGCCTTATGAGGTCATGATGAGAAGACTTTGTCCAAAAATCCAGGCATTTATATAATGTTTAATTAACTTTTCTGCAGAATTACATTCTGTTCTTGCAATACATTTAAATGAATCTAAATTTATTTTTGTGCCCACCCTTTGAAAACCCCACGGGTCGCCACTGATAGCAGGTCATAAAAAAGCTGCTACTTTGGTCTATTCTCCGCCTACTTTCAAACGCTTGGAGCCGTTCTTACAAATATGCTTGTATCTTCAAAAATATTTGTCGGATTGATTTAAAATTTTTATAGAATATACTCAAATACATGTACATTCTAAAAATGCAAAAAAAAAACAAACTAAGTGCAGCTCATTTTGCTGCGACTATTTCTAACGTTGCATGCTTGAAAGTCGAATTTATCTCGAGTTATTCGAAAAATGATCAAGAGTAATAAAATATTCTAAACAAAATCGTAACATTGTAAAAATCGTCAATAGGCGTACTTCAGAAGAAAGTGCGAGATAAAACTTCTTGTCTCCAGTTTGTTTTTTATACATCGTTTGCAATAATGCCCTACAGGATTTATTTAATAACAAAAAGTATCTTTACAAAATTTCAAAGTAATTTGTGAAAATCTGAAGAAATTATAGCTAAAAAACAATTTTAAAAGTTCAACTTTAACACTCTTTATCTTCTGAAGGAATCCTTTTTGTATATAAATAAGTATGGTTAAAGTTTTATTATTCTCAGTTGCACTTTCTTGAATATGTTGATGAAAATATAATCAATTATTCATTTGTTCATATGACGTAAGTCATCTGAATTCTTGCCGCAACTACAGTTGAAAATTTAATACGAAATATGTCTTTTAAATAGGTTGTTCCACAGGAGAAAAGAAAGCATTACATCGTTATTATAGTTAGTTATAGTTTATCGCAATAATTTTATGTGATCTCTCATGCTAATCTAGAGATAATCAAATAATATTTTTTATTTTATATTTACTTTTATACAATTTGACTTCGTTATCAAATTGTGCATTTCATTGCATATTTGCTATTTGTATACTGGATAAGTGAAAGTGAAGAATTCGTAGTGGAATAGAAATCATTTTGACATACATTTATAATTAGACTTTGATAAAAATATGCTTTTGTATATAACGCAAACACAACACAGTAATGACGCGAAAAAACAAAATGTGACGTTTAATTATATCTGATTAGAAGTTCCCGCAAAAAATGTACTAAGAAAATAACTCCATTCATATTTTTTTAGCTACGAAAAATGTGCTGTTGTAAATAATGTGATGTCAAAAAATACTATTTGCGTGAAGATATTTATAGAAAGGCGAACAACGGTGCCCCGCAATGGAAATTTTAGAAGATTATCGTTTAAAAATATAAATATATTTATCATCCCGTCTAATAAATTAAGAAATTATTATTATTTTTACAAATAATATACTTGACCTTTCACTTTTGAAGGACTTTTAAGCAGGAAGTAGGCGTAGATATTTTGTTGCATCATGTATTTTCATCAAATTTTTGAGATTCGTGTAATTTACGTCGTTGCTGGCCACGCAAATGCGAATTAAATAAATAATTGCAATTTTTATTTTTGTTAAATATCTATCACAATCCGTTTTCAACATATGTAGAATAATAAATATATTATTGTAAAATTTTGCTTGTAACTCTTTATTTCACAAATTTATATTACAAATTACAAGTCAGTACGACCCTTCACTACTTATTCATTACTTCGGCAAACTTTCCCACAGGTGTATATTTACGGCTTTGTTCTTCGACTCTAACGTGAAAGAAACCATTTTTCAAATCTCTCGTACTGAAGACACGAGCATCTTGTAGTCGATCTAGTTGATCCTCGATTAACGGTAAAGGATATCTATCTTTTACAATCTCCTTATTAAGTTTTCTATATTCTATGCACTCGATGAGATCCGCCTTTCTTCTTTGGCAATACTACTTGATTATACTCTATTTTTCAACTAAGAGGAGTAAATGAAGAAGGCATATATACACAGGGAAAAGTAACTAGAAAATATAACTAGATCATTTTGGCGGTAAGTTTGAAAAAAATAGCGAAAATACATAAAAGGCAATACAATTCGTTGCTAAGGTATGAAAAGAACTATTTCTTTTGCTTTAGGATTAACGAGGACGGAGAATAAACACAAAATAATCAACGAAGTGGCAACGTTAATCTTAGCCAAATATAACTAATAATAATAATAATATCTCTACCCTTCATTACAATCACGAGGATTAGCCCAGAAGTCGAAGACTTGTGCGGGAGAGGGGGCGGCATATTATTATTAAGCACGCCGCATTTGCGCCCAGGAATGACTTACGTTGGTAGGCCCTAACCACCATTCAGTGCAGGAATGAGGGAAACCTGGAAAACCTCATTAATTAGGGGGGTAGTCAAATGTCAACCGGTATCAATCTCTCACATTGACCCAAGCCAACATTATTCCACCCTACCATACCCGCAGAGAGGGTGCCAATCTCTCCACGAATATAGCTTATATACGGTCTACCGGCTGCAGGGGTCGAACCCACAGCGATCCAGTCACCTCGATTCAAGTACTGACGCCTTAAACCCCGCGACCACCGACCGATCCGACTGACATTTAAAATGTTAGTAATTGACAGTATTGACATTGACAATAAACATGAATTTATGTGAACCTGTGTAAACTTGGCGACAAATTAACCAATAACAAGCTAGTGTTTAAGCGCGAGAAATTTAAATCAGTCCTCTTAGTTTAAAAATAAAGTTTAGTATACTCTAAACTTCATGGTTCTACTATCCCATCTCGTATCTACTGATACCTATTCTCAATGTTTCCTCGAGCTGCTAATTCCTTCATAATTATAAAATACTCATGAACAGTCTTGCCTTTCTTTAATCTTCTCTCGGACAGCTGCAGTTGCTGTTTGTTCAACTGAGCACTATTTAATTTAGATAAATATTCATTTTTAAGAGCCTTTTTAATAGTTTTCCACGACTTAATGTTCCGTTCACTTTGTAGAAACAATTTAGCTAGACCACTTAATGACATTTTGGCAAAAATAAATAAGTATAACTGATTCCAATTCAATAACTGAGACATATTTTCTAAATTCTCTATCCACTTCTCAACCGGGTATAAACCAGAACCATCAAATCGGCGAATAGAATCCTCCACATCTCTAAAATTCATTGAAAAGTGAACGGCACGTCGTACACATATTTGTGAAGTCATCTTCTCTATTGGCGTTCTAATCTTCCTCTTCATTATCGTCGTCGTCTTTCTCTTGCTCATCATTTTCTTGTAAAATACTTAAATCCGTCAGGCCATTACAAATACAGCTTGCTATATCATCTTTTTCTTTGTCATAGCCAATTAGCAGCATATTAGCAAAGGATGCTAATTATCAGAAATATATTTCAGCTTAGAGTCATACTCATCTGAATTTTGTTCAAACTTCAAACCAGAAAAGTTGTAGGATTTTGCTTGTAACTCTCTCTTTAGTTGACAAATTTATATTACAAGTCAGTATGACAGCTACTTTCTTCTTTTAAAACAAAACAAAACAATGTAATAAACTAACTCTTCCCTCCTTATTAATTACTTCTACAAACTTTCCCATATTATTTATTTTTTGATCTGTAGGTATTTGAATTGGTATAAGCGACACATTTTTGCTTAAATCGGGTTATTGCAGAAAATGAGTCCATATAGACCATCGCAATATACTATAAACGAACAGCATTATGTCCCTATTCACTTTAACTTTAGACGATAAACTGCTTAATGGATAACCAGGAAATATGACACCAGTCCTGGACATATGATTTTGTACGAAATATGAAATTTATAGTCTAAGCAACGAAGGGGTTGTAGCGTGTGCATTGAAGGGAAGAAAATATTTCTGTGCTGGAATGTGTTTTTGGGCAGTTAGAACGTAAACACATTCCTATTCTTCTTCTTTACATATGAAAACTGCGTTTGCTGATATTATTTATAGGTCCGTCATAACTGTCAATTAGGTTTCAGCAAAAATTACTTGATTTTAGTTATAGGGACACTTATTACCACAAATACATGTGATGTACAATGGTCGTCAGCTTAAAGTCACCACTTCCATGTTTTGTCCCTTTCTAGCACCGTGTATAATAAATGACACTAGAAAAGAATGGACCATGGAACTGGTGACTTTAAGCTGACGACCATTGTACAACCGTGTGCACTATAACGGCACTCTTTAAAATTAATTTTTGCGATTTCTTTCGAACTGCTGATGTATTTGTAAGTAAATCAACTTTAGTTCTTAGTGGTTTCACTCACCAATAGAGATTTACTGAAATGTCTACTCAGAACCTCAAGTTCAAAAACTATTTTGAAGGATTGTTATTTTTATTGCAAAAGCATGTACTTATAACAAGTTTCTTGTTCTTGATACCAGACACAAAAAAAATACACCATAAAATATATAATCCCTGACAATTAAAAGGTTTATAATCTTAGCAAAATTGTTGATCCCTAAATTTGACATTTTGAATTTTAGAGCGCCATCTAATGATCGTGAATAGACCCAAAATCTATGAATTTCAAATACCGTACTTGAACTTTAAAATAGTATAACCAATCATTTTCCTAGCATTTTTAATTATTGTTTGGATTGAAAGTGCGTGCTGTTTCCAAATACAAACCTCAGTTTGTACCAAATTATATTGTGAAGTTTCAGTTTGGAAACGCACTGGAGGTAATACAAAATATAAATTCATCAAATTGAGTATTCGAATAAAGACATTTTTGATCGAGCAGTTTCTTGTAAAACTTTGCCTGTGTATTGTTTCAGGTTTTATTCATTTTAGAAATAATTATTATTAAGATTATAATATGAGGTAGGTATATAATACAGCATATTTTTTATTTAATTAAAATTAAAAGGAAGTTGATACTTACTCACGAGGTTATCATTTCAAAGTTTTCCTAACACTATTTCTCAAAGATAAATAACTCTAAACAATTTGTTATGATAGTGAAGTGCAACATTTTATCGTTTACTGGATATTTCCTATTGTTATCGCATGCTGCATTTGAAAGTGATGCTGTAAATAACCCATATTTTCCACTTTATAATAATTCCATAGTCTAGATAGTGTGCCTCTTTTCTGCTTACCTACCTACCTGAAAATTATATACTATACACAGTGTCCAGTAAAAAAATTTTAAGACTGTATTCTTCGGACCAAAATATAGCGATTACAACTTCCCTCATTCTAAAAGTTCAAAATTGCCAACATATAGGGGGGAGGGTGTCAAAGTTAAATATGAAATGTTCTCTTGCTAACAATACACTAACCAGCAAAAATTTTGCCATAGTTTATTACTTTATATATATTTTTATTTCTCCATAGATTTTGACTAGTATTTCATCAAGTTGTAGGTATTCTCGTTGAGTTTACGATAAGCTTGATAATTTTAGAAAAATAGCGGTGCCGACTGAGATATACATGGTAGTGCAAAGCAATGTTTTCTGCATTAAATTTAAAACTCTCCGCAGAGTTAGTAAGAAGGTGTACAACTGCAAAATGTCTGAAAGGCTAAAACCCATTTTTTTGCTTACCAAATATCTTTTGATTCATTATTCTCGAGAAAGTGGCATTTAAAAAAGACCGTATATATACCCTAATTAATGAGATTTTCCAGGTTTCCCTCATTCCTGCACTGAATGGTGGTTAGGGCCTACCAACGTAAGTCGTTCCTGGGCGCAAATGCGGCCTGCTTAATAATAATATGCCGCCCTCTCCCGCACAAGTCTCCGACTTCTGGGCTAATCCCTGTGATTAGAATGAGGGTAGAGATATTATTATTATTATATCAATAAAGATTTTTTTATTACACAAATTTTTTTGTTCAAATTGCAGCGAAAACTATAACTAAAACGTAACAAAAGACAACAACAACTTTAATAGTTATTTACAAAAAGTAAGTGTTTATTGCACGCGACGTGAAATTGTCCAACGAGGCCGATAGGCCGAGTAGGACAACACGTCGAGTGCAATAAGTACTTTTTGTACGAGCTGCATATAATATTTTTTCTACGTTCATGCAAACACCAAAAAATGATATTTAGATGACACTAAGTCTAGGAAAATGTGACATTGATTTGAACGTTTATGTTTGTCATGATGACAAACGCTGTAGTAGAGTGACAGATGAATGCAATAAACATTTTATTGCACTAGTGCAATAAAGAACCACTTTTTCCACTAAATATAGTTCAATAAAGTTTTGTTTTTTGCATGAACGTAGAAAAAGTCAATTTTGTAATGGCAAAAATTATTTTGGGAGAAATTATGTTCTAATTTCTAGCGTGCGCTGCGTGCCATCTTGTTATGTGCCAATAATTGTCCCAAACTTTTTTGTGAGGCAAAATGTGTAAATAACGGATTTGTTGTGGTAATTTTAAAAGAATTATCATTTAAAAGTCATTTTCAGGCAATTTGCGATTTGATTGTCAATGACAGTAACAAATGTCAAATAGTCTCCCTTTGTAAATCTCTGGGTCCTCGTATTTCTCGCCGTAAAGTGATCAAAATTTTTATGTTTTTAGGTACAGAAATCTCGAAAAATAAATTAAACTTTTGATGTTTTGATTATTCACTTTTACTATTTAAATTCCCCTCAAATAAAATAATAACTTTTAAAAAGTGTTTGTAAGACACACATTATTTTGCTATTCTAATCCCACATTTTAACAATTATTTTCACATACTTATAAACAAAAGTGAGCAATCTTATATGCAGAACTATGTAATTTTATGTTATAACAATATTTACATCTACAGTTATATTTTTTTAAAATACGTATTTTGAACAATTTGTTGGTATTAAAACATCTAAAATCATTTATATTTGTTGAAATCTCTATTTCAAGAATACGGAGCTCTTAATAAACAATCATTTATTAAAATAGCACTTACAGAAAACTCATTAGAACAACCCAGTCTAATCGCAGCGGAGCTTTTGCGGAGTTTGCACTGAAGATGGCAACAGTGAAGATCGCCGAAACCTTTGCAAGCATGAGATGCGACTAGTTGCAAGGGCGACTACCGGACGTATCAGAAGACCACCATCCAGTGAGCAGTTCCGACGGAAACAACCGTAATACCAACAGAAACATCAATAAATATATGGGCATTCAGGGATATTGGATAGCGGGTACGTCTTCACAAAACCTAGCTCGAGGACAACAAGGGACGGTCAAATAATCGCAGCTAAATCAAGGGTTGTGCACTTTAGTTCTGTTGTTGGCAGCAACCAGTTACCTAGGTCACGGCATAACAGCCCGGAAAACTACTACAGAGCAAACTGCTTCATTTTTTATATTTTAAAACTTTTTTCTACGTTCATGCAAAAAACAAAACTTTATTAAACTATATTTAGTAGAAAAAATGGTTCTTTATTGCACTAGTGCAATAAAATGTTTATTGCATTCATCTGTCATTCTACTACAGCGTTTTGTCATCATGAGAAACATAAACGTTCAAATCGACGTCACATTTTCCTAGACTTAGTGTCATCTAAATATCATTTTTTTGGATTTTGTATGAACGTAGAAAAATATTGTATGCAACTCGTACAAAAAGTGCTTATTGTACGCGACGTGAAATTGTCCAACGAGGCCGTCAAGCCGAGTAGAACAGTTTTCTCTGATAGTTTTTGTACTTGTTGCATAAATAACTATTAAATTAGATACTTGACTATTGATTACACAATACTGGGCATCCAGGAAGCCTAAAGAAACCTGTCGTTGAAGGGCCTGTCTAACCTTTGTCATTACCGAGATACCAGTTTTGGTTATTTCTTTAACTTTACTTACTTTGGCTTTACTTTTCTTTACGAACCTTATTATTATAAGCGAAACATAAATGCATGTCTGATGGCACTTACCTTTTTTTTATTTTATTCTTTATGAAATTTTATAAAATTCTCTCAGACTTCTAAAATTTGTATTGTCTCAATTTCATGTAGGACCTACATACAGTCAAACTTATAGAAATCAAATGATAATTGTTACTTAATTAAAATCTATTAAATTAGTTTGAAAAAAATTATATTCAAGTTAACTTGCATTAATAAGCAGGAATCTATTAATAATATATTTTTGTACTGAAAACTGTTGACTTTATCATTTATTCTTTTATGTTAAATATCAGTTACATTATGGACTTAGGTATCTGAAGAATCTGAAAAATGAAGCAATATCATAAATCGTTTTGAATTTTATTTGATTATTATTTGTTAAATAGTATCTGACATAAATATAAGAATCATAAATGTATCCACTTAAACTGATATGAAATGATCGAAGTAAATAATTGTTTCTTTACAAAACAATTGAAACCTTATATTTACAACGTTCTTGGAATTCCTACAGTACCTATCTCTTTCTTAAAGATATGTTTCCATTTCAAAAATTTATATGCTTTGCTTCGGGTCACTTAAATTATTCTAAACATTGAACATTCTGTATGCAAGATCAAGAAAATAATACTTAAAAGTTTTAGAGGCCACTCAAAATATATTGTAAATGTATATACCTACATATTTGTTGAATGTTAAAAATAAGAAAATATATAGATAATGAATTGGTTATTAGTTCAAGGGATTTCATACCAAGGTTGTTTATTCACAAATCAATTCGGCTCAAATTGTAGAAAATGGTGAACGCGCTGGTGTTGGGAACTTTTGGGAGAACCGCATTTGCTATTTCAAATAACCATTTAAGCAGGTGTTTATTAAAGAATGGGCCATACTTTAACATACGGATTCATCAACAAGGCGTAACATTAGTCAGACTAGCGGAGATTACGCGCAAAATTTACGCATTCACTACTATGTATAATACTTATTTTATGATGTTAACTAATCCGTAGCACTGAAAACTACTGTTTTTGAATATAAATACTAATTATACAATGGGAAACGCAAGGAACTAGAGGCCGAAGTTACGCAATTTTTAGACAGGTACAACACTGGGTCTAACTTTTGGCGCAAATATGGACGTAAATAAACAGCCTACCTAGCAACGCATGTTTTGCTACCTAGCAACGCATGTTTTGCTACCTAGCAACGCATGTTTCATGAATGGCTGCAAGGCTGGTTAGTCCAATTAACGCGCTTTACAAGGGCGCAAAGCTGGTTAGTCCGACTAACGCTACGCCCGTTTCATGAATCCGGCTGTAAGAGTTTACTAGCGACAAGCATTCAAACGACTTACGTCATACAAACAAATAAATAATTCATTATATTTTCATCAAGATATTTAAGAAACTGCTACTTATAGTAATAAAACTATAGGTATACAGTATGCGCCAAAAGTATGGAATAAATTCAATAAAAACAATTATTTCTATGTCGCTTACAATACTTATTAGAAAGTCGGTGTGACAATGACACTTTGCAAAGATTTTCATCTACGTGATCCATAAAAGAACTATGGAATTCGAAAAACTAAACTTGATAACGTTTTTGCTTTATTTTAATTGATTTACGTTTTCTAACATTCAATCGTCATTTACTCGAAAACTTTCCTATGTAAGAGGGCAAAATTTTAGTACTGTCTGATAGAGAATTAAACGATCTTTCAGAATCAAGGAAAAAAAATATGGTGTTGCCATTTAAAAAAAAATCGATGACGTCATTACTCGAAAACAAATGACATTTGAAAATCGCATTTTACGCTAAAATATGTATTTTTTAAATTAAAAATCGACCTGTTCGAGGATTTTTCCCAAAAAATAATTGTTTCGTTTTTATTGAATTTATTCCATACTTTTGGCGCATACTGTACATATGTACATATACCTACCTATACTAGACTAAAAGTTTGCATTATACAGTGTGGAAGAAAGGTAGAATAAATTCATTATTTCTAAAACTACGAAGTTTCATGAAATTTCCTCGGACAGGTCGATTTTGCGTTTTAAAAATACTCTTTTTGATAAAATCTTTGTGCTTTGTTGAAAAATGGTTTCAAAATCAAACCTCGCCGATCTTCTTAAAATTTTGCACGTCCTCATAATTTACCGTTCTGAACAACTTTTTCAAGTAGCATTTTGCTGTATTTTCAGTAGAAAAGGCACTTTACCTGAAACGATAACAGTTTTCAATAGCTGCACTATTGCTAAAGTTGAAGGAATAAAATATTGAAATTATACATTTTTGAATTCAGCAAGTTAAGCTCTACAAGAATCCGATGAAGAAATATAGGGGTTCTATTTAAAAAAATATCCGATGACGTCATCACGCGAAAACAAATGAACGTCGGAATTGCGTTGGTATAGAAAAAAGAGTATTTTTAAAAAGCAAAATCGACCTGTCCGAGGAAATTTCATGAAACTTCGTAGTTTTAGAAATAATGAATTTATTCCATACCTTTCTTCCACACTGTATATTGCACTAAATTGCAAAAAATGATTGTTTTTAACGCGACCTAATATCGAAAATAACGTTGACAATAAAAACAAATGTGTAACGTCAGCCGTGACGTGAGATGTCTGAATTCTTGACGCGAGTAGGTATAGCTAACGAAAATAAGGTGATTTAAATCAACTTACCTTAGTACCATCTTGCTTCCTTAAGAGGTTATAAGCCCGAGAATGTAGTTTTTTATTTAATATTTTTACCATAATTTATTTATTTCTTGGGTAATGATATTCAAATTTGATACAAGAAGGTTTTTTGTATGATACACACGAATATCTTATTGTTTTTTGTGTTAAATGTACAGGGCGTTCTAAGCGTCTGTGCCACTGTATTTTTTCAGATTTTTTAGGGAGATTTTTGGAAAACAATTAGTTATTTTGAAATAGCAATCATTAGTTTTAAAAAGGTATATGTTATTATTATTTATTTATTTATTTAAATACAGTGTTCAACGGGACGAATCCCAGTTACAAAACAAGGAAGAAAAAACATTTCAAAATATACAAAATAAACAAACAGTAATTAGCATAAATATAACATAAACAATAAAAAAGCAATAAAATCTCAAATATAAGTCTTACAGAAAATAACAGACAGCTAAACAAATAGAGATTTCTTAAAATTAATTGAATGAAAAAATATATCCAGTCGATCTTCATAAAATTCGTAGTCAGTAATCATTTGATGAAGAGGGGATGCCGTAAGTATATTAGTGCGAGCAGTTGGCAACCGCAACAGAACTAGATCTACAATTTATTCAAATTAATCTAGAAACTCGATAAAAAATTCTAGATACCAGATAAGGGGCATTTAATAAATTATTAACAATTTTGTGTAAAAATATTAGAGAGTACATAATGCGCCTCCGCTGCAAACTAATTAAGTAAAATGTTGATAACAAAATATCTTCTGGAAGGCCACGAACCGGATAAACACCAAAATTGATAAAATGCAGTGTCTTTAAATAGGTATCTAAGCCATCCAATTTTAAATTTTTAACAAAAATATTATTTAACATAGTACTATCACAGAATATATATTTTCTGTGGTACTATACATCATAAAAGAAGATAATACGACTTTCAGTTTTAACATGTGCATACATATCGTCGCCTTCCACACAGAGTGTCGTAAGTAACAGTCTATAAATTTTACAGTAGAGCGAAAAAACGAAAATGGATGTAATGTTTTTCGGAAATACCGAAAAAATGTTTAATTTGAATTTCTGATTTTAATATACGAAAAAGTACGTTTTTCAAGTAAACTAACTTTGCGTGACAGTTGTTGAAATAGTTTTTAGTTTTCCATATTTTTGAAAAACTTATCGTCAGTTTGTGAGATTTTTTTTTCGACTTTCTACAGATAGGGCAGTTCGCAATAAAATACTTTGAATTAATAAGGTGATGTATTTTAACTATATAGCATAAGTATAAACCAGATAACTTGAAATTATTATAATACACACTAAGTAAAGCAAAACAAAATTGCAGTTTTACAAATACAAACTAATTTTCGTGAGGCTATTTCCCACTTTCCGTTGTCACCCGGTAGACCAAACGAATATTCCAGATATTTTCTAGCATCTCTAGATCCATGTCTCGATCGATTCTCAATTTTTCCAGTTGCGCCTCGATGCATGGCATTATTTGTTTGTTTACCAGAATCGCGTAGGGGCGATTGGGGCAATCTAGCGTTTCGCGATACCACAGTCGTCGAATTGGGTGCGGGCGGAGCAAATTCTGTGACAATAAGCTTAAGAACAGGAGACTATGTTATCGTAGGTATGCTAAGGTCTACCCTTCATACGTAACAATTGAATTATTATTAAATGCACAAGAAAAAATACATCCAGAAGGTGGCAGTTCTTATTAGTTCAAAACTAAATTATAATGCCAAACTGAATCATTTCCTTTAACTTCTCGAGGAAAAATCCCACTAAGCAAGATAAAATTGCTACAACATTTCTCAAAATTTACAAACCAAACTGTAACGTTGCAAAAGCTTTTACAGGAAGTTCGCAAGGGATTTGTCACAAAGTTATAATTTCCACCCAAAAACTATGCAAGGAAATGTTATTTTAGAAAGTTTGCTACAACTTTTCTTAGAAAGTTTACAGTAATGTTAAAATGTCTGCTTGCCTTGTAGCATTTTCCCTTGCCTGCGACGATTAAGAAATTACCAATAAATATTGTCATTTGCTTTAAATAGTTTAAAATACGTCTGTTTTCAGTCACAGATTGGTGGTGTCAAACTACTAGAAATATTTCTATATATGAAGTAGGTAAGTAAGTATTATTTTGACCTCCTCTATACATTCCCGAGCGATTACGAAGTGTGGTTCTCACTGAACACCCTGTATATGTATACTAATATTCCGCAAATGTCAAAAATTCAGTTGAAGTAAAATACCCTTATGTAGAGAATTTTGGGAACCCTGGACTATACTAACAATTTAAAAATGGCACATAAATTTTTCAACTTCTCTGAAATATTAAAGATTAATAATTTTACTCAAAAACTAACAGTGGGATTTGTATATCATTAATAACATAACTTAAATATTAAAATTTTATTAAAAGGAAGCAATATAACAATATCTAAGAATTATAAAATAATCTTACAGACATTTTTATATCAACATCAAGAAATAATAAAATATAAATTGCTGAATTTCTTAGAATCAAATATATATTACTAGATATGTTATCTATAACTTATAGCTTAAAAAATATACATGTATATCAAAATAAAAACATTTTTCAATTCAGAAAATGATAAAATTAACAATAACTCAGTCCTTAAAATCTATAAAAACAATGATCACACTAAAATATCCGAAATATATCCAAAGCTTACCAGAAGTAAACAAAAAATAAGTTTGTGAATTGTCATTCATAACAAAAAAACTTAAAATACTTATAAGTTTAGTTAAATATTTTTATACAATACGTCCTCATTAAATTCAGTTTTGTTATGTTTAATAAATTTTAACTTTAAAGTGTTGATT
The DNA here is from genome assembly GCA_025584915.1 of Monochamus saltuarius. Taxonomy (NCBI): domain Eukaryota; kingdom Metazoa; phylum Arthropoda; class Insecta; order Coleoptera; family Cerambycidae; genus Monochamus; species Monochamus saltuarius. The sequence goes on from CM046722.1 coordinate 27,469,710, forward strand.
TCAAAGTGCAGAGCATCTTCACATTTGAAAATGTCAACTGCTACTTAAAACTATGTGTAGACAGGTACCTAGTTTTGTTACTAATCTGGGACTACATACACAACTGATGATGAGCAAACTTGTGGTTCTATCCGCCTTCGTTTATTCTTTATCATATCTGATGCCTTTGCTTTCTTGTTATCTTCCTCATTATCTGATATAACCAAGACACTATCAGCTTCTGATACCTTTTGGGTTTCTCTAATGGTTATCACTGCCTGGATGGTATTACTGGTATTCTTTCTCAAATCATTCATTAATAATTTCCAAAGTTTCAGTTTGGTGTGAAAGTCTAATGCTGGATGTGTTAAGCCAGTTAATTTTTCTTTAATGTCTTTAGCATTAGGTAAAACTAAAAAAAATGAGCCTATAAAAGCTTAATTCAATCAATACCTAAAACTTTAAATTTGAAAGTGTGACAAGAGATCATTCGGAGCACAACTTTAATGTTGCTTGTTCACTGAACCAAGAATTTTAAATGTGCTACATTATAATAATTATATAACAGATATATGTAATAAGCTATATACATGTGAATCAATTAAAGTACATTATTTACAGATGTATACAGGGTGTCTGGAATATGGGTGTCTTTATTTTGCTGTATCATAAATTGCACCAAATATATTTTACTTAACATTTTTTTTTTGTCTGACCAACGATAACAGAATTATGACATCAAACATGTCTTGAATATGTGACAACGTTGCTCATATATCATATCAGGTTTGTCAGGCGTTTGTACACAATAATTACAAATACACCTAAACATACCTACTTACTGCATACAACATAGAATATAAGGTGAAATACCTAGTTACAAGAGTTCAAAATGACTCATGTTGTTTGCAAAAAGCGTTTACAGTCTGCAGAGAGCCATAGCCAGAGAGTTTTCCTTACATTCCCTATAAATTAATACGTCATGCAGCTGGTCATGGCTACTATAGATTGTTCTATTTTTGTTTATGTACACTTACAAGTAAATACTAGAGAAAAATTAAACAAAAAACCACAGTACTACTATGACTAATAATACTTTTAAGTTAACAATTGTGCATTACAGTACATTACAGTTTTAAGGATTATTTAAGAAACTTCAATTGCTTACATTAATAGGTACTGTTACAAAGAAAGACAAACTAAAGAAATTATGTTACAAGAGCTTTTACTTAACCTTAATTGTACCTTAGTTTGTAATTCTGTAACACAGTTTTGCATTTTAATGCAGTTGTATTTTTATGCAGTTGTATTTTTATTTTTTAAATGTATTTGTTTAAGTCCCACCCTGTTTTTTTTCTCTCTCTTCTTTCATCTTTTTGACTTGTGTAAATACTGTTGTATATAGCACCAATAACTGAACTGAACTGAAAGACACACTTTAGACAATATTTTCATAAAAGTTTTTTGTTACTTTTGGTCAGATATATACTTAAGCCCTTAAAATTATGGCACTCACATTAAGGACACTATATTGGAATGAAAAAATCGAAATGTTGCAGAATGAATAATTAATGTATCTATGTAATCAATAGGAATTTCCTGACCATGTAATTAATCTTATAGATTCAATATCCTGGGACAGTAGGTCATTTGAACAAAGAAACAACGAAAACTTTAATTTTACGTACGTTTCGGGTTTATTACAATAATACCCATCTTCAGAAATTACAATATTCTTATGCTATCATCGCATAAGAATCTTAATTTTCATAATGAAGACGAGCTCGTCTTCATTCATAATATTCGCGTTAAAATATTTTATATTTCATTTCGCACCGCAAGACAAACTACGAGTATAATTAAAATTTATATGTTTTATTAAATCTAAAATTATTTTTTTGGAAAAATTATTATGAAAATTAAGATTCTTATGCGATGATAGCATAAGAATATTGTAATTTCTGAAGATGGGTATTATTGTAATAAACCCGAAACGTACGTAAAATTAAAGTTTTCGTTGTTTCTTTGTTCAAATGACCTACTGTCCCAGGATATTGAATCTATACTGTATCTATATGACAATAATGATGTTCTTATATAAAGCAATTACTTACTAAAGTTATTGTAATAAACTTCTATCACATCAACAATTACAGAATCTTTTAAACTCCAAGAAATTTTCCAATAAATACAGATCAATACATTCGACAAATTATCTAGATATTTAATTGTGATCCCACCATCATCGTGTTTGCTTAAAACAACTTTGGGTTCTTTACTGATTACAATAGCTGATATCAACCTCCTCGTTTCCACAAATTTTGCAAACTGAATTAATGTTTGAAAAGTTGCATTTAAATTACGATGTCTCTGTAAGAAATTTCGACAAGATGCAATTTCTTTTTCTATATTTTTATTAGGTAAGTCAATATCCAGCTTTAAAATTTCACTGGAACTTTCCTGAAACAAATTATGTGAAGCCGACTATATGATATATAAATAAAATTAACTTACATAAGCAAATGCTAGTATTTTCAAGGAAAAAGGTACATTATAGATTAAGAAGTCTATTGTATAAACAAGACATAATTTTTCACCAAACACATTACTAGCAGAGGTTTCATTGTATTTCCTTATATTGCCTTTAATAAATACAACATCTGAGAGATCAACGTTGACATTAAAATCTAATTTTAACTTATTAGCTAAAGGATGTGCATCCATTTTCATCAGTTTTCCATAGTATTTATAATTAACAATTTTAAATTGAAAACATTAATAATTTGTCTACTTTAATACCATTATTAATATACTATAAAACATACACACTCCATTTACTTATTTGTACATTTAAATGTTTTACAATTTATAACAGTATTTATAAAACAAAAATTGACAATAATGACATATGTCACAAAACAAAACAAAGGTGAATTGACAGCAATGGGTATGGGTAATGAAGTTGCCATGATTAAAAGTCGTAGCACAAACCTAGACAGCGTCAGTTCATGATATAGATCACGTGACAGGTACCGCGTTTTCTAAGGACCAAAGGTCCAGAAAGTGAATATTTTATTTGCTTTATGTTGCAGTTCTGCAAATATGATGGCTGTATTGCAGAGGAATAGAGGAAGGGAGAATGAGCGTCAAGATGCGCGAACTTAGTAATACAGGAGGCTGCCGTTTTGAATTCATCTATACGAGGGGGATTGAAAATATTATTTTATCATGTCGTTTCAAAATTTTTATTTAGAAACACATTAAATATGAACAAATATGTACTTTTGAAATTTTCAGTTACATATTAACTTTCATAATGGCGTTATTATGGGTGATTATCGGAGATAAGGTGGAGGATTAAGGCTAAAGCGTACAACCTTCACATTGGGCGACCTGTATAGACGCTTATCTGGCTGGCCGCTGACGCCTAGCTCGAAATACGAAACGTTCAGTCTCCCGTCCGACCGTTATCTGTAAATATTTTGACTTAAAAGCACAAAAGTGTAACATTTATGAATTCAAAATGGCAGCGCCGGTCGCGTCCCAGTGAAATGTGGATGCGCACTCGTCGAAGCTCGTTCTCCCCTCCTCTATTTCTCTGCTGTATTGCAATATGAACTTAGAGAGTTGAACGTGTACGTAGAACTTGACCGTCGCGCATGCTCACATTAGAATTTTGCACGTTTACGTTATACGGAACGGATGTACGTAGGCTCACGGGTCTTTGGCCACAGAATAATGGAACTACCAGAAGCGAAAGCTAAGGCGGCGCCTTTGATCTTGGATGGTCACGAAAATTTAGCCTTGAATTTGAAACTTGAAGTATATACTACATACTACACTGAGAGAAAGTTGTATATAATATCTAAAGTCTACATAGATAAAAAAGTTGACACTATAATTAATTAGTCGAATTGAATCTTTAGCATCAAAAAATAACTACTATTTATAAATTTAATAAATTATATAAAATACATTTATAAATTGCATTTATTCCTGTTTATTTTTATGGTTGTGAAAATTATATATTTTATTTAACGTGGGAGAGCTTTTTCAGATACATTTGCCATGCAGAAAATATGATACTGCAATAGATGTTTTAAATAGTATAGTCACTAATATTTCCTTTGTTTCAGTTATGGAAGCTATTTTCATTTCAAGTAATTAATAGATTTCAGGTATGAGTACTTAGTGGGCCACGCTAGATGCAGGTCAACTCAATCATTCCGCAAAGCACACAGCAACCATCCGACTTCTCTTACATCTTTTGCTCTTTCCTAGTTCCAAATTTACAAAGTTATTCTTAATTATTTTCAGAAACAAAGTGTACATAAATTTAAAAAATAATTTTTCCCTCCATTTATTTTGTTCACTTTTACGTTTTAAACCTTAGTTTACTTGTGTCAAAAATATGATTTAGGGCACCCTGGACACTAGATTCTAAGAGCACTGGTGTAAGACTCAAATGAAATCAATATTATGGGAGTTATTTTGAAACTAGTTTCAAGACACCTAAAGTTTTAATTCTGAATAAAAGTAATTTATTTTTCAATGTTTACAGAATAATAACGGAGATGGTCTTAAAGAAAATACAAATATGGTTCATGAAATATATATTTATACAATACCTATTTTACATAACTATAAATTAAAAGAATCTATCACTTTCCAAAACACACCAAACCGACACAGCGACACACATAAACAAAGCAAAGCAAAGCGAGGTTGATTAATAAACTACTTGTAAAATGGCGCCGCACATGCGCACTAAAATTGTGTTTTGGCGGCAGCTCTCTCCTTCGCTTCTGGTAGTTCCATTATTCTGTGCTTTGGCTAACGTAGACAAGCACGTATACGTGCTGAAGAGGTGGCCGAAAACTTCCGAATGCACAGAACAGATTTATAAAAGGTTAACCGAACAGAAGGAGCAATACTCATATATTAAAGTAATAATCATCGTTTCTGAATAATATGATTCCGTGGTAACTTACCCTACTTACTCATTTTTGAAACACGATCCTTACTATACGTAAACAAGAAAATTACACGTTCTACGTTTTATGTATCATGATAATCAACAATCGACTTAAGGGGCCTACAGACACACGAACATTTCTTGAGATATGTACGCGCGTACAAGTACGCGCGTATATATCCGCCGGTGTAGACAATATCTCTCTAAAATATCCGTCGAAGATGTATTCAGTCGCTGCTTGAATTTTTGTACGCGCGTACAAGTTGCACGTACATATCTTTCTGTGTGTAGCCCAAATCGGACTTACGTATCGCGAATAATATCAGTGCGGTTCGTGTTGTCCACCCACGTGTTTTTAATTTTAATCATGGCTGATAGTAGGAATTATTCGAAGGAATTTTTAACGAAATAGCATTGCAGATCTCCGGAATTATTTTACTTAGCGATTGAGGTGAGATGATACTAAAAATTTCAAATCTTCATAATTCCAGAGGGTAACTGATAATCTTTCATGTGGTAATATGGCAGACCTCATGCACGTGTCTTGTTTCTAGATTAGTGGTGTTACTAAATTTAAAAGTAATACATAGCTATCTTCATCCATACCTACGGAGATAATTTCGATAATCATCCAGTTCTAAACGAAGTTCTTCCAGTAGATTTATATGTGAAAATCGATTACGCTGCAACAACCATTTTTTTACCCATTTACTTCGTGACCTTCGTTTATTTAATAATCGGTACGCCACTGCTAATAAATTTAAATCGTGATTACTCACTGTCGCCATGTTTTTAGCAAATTGAATAGAAAATTATCAAAATGTGTGTAGGCAATTCGAATAAAACGTACATGTACGCGCGTACTTGTACGCGCGTACATATCTCAAGAAATGTTCGTGTGTCTGTAGGCGCCTTTAAACTCTCTATCAAAGAATGTGACCAATCACAGTAAACAAATGAGCTTCACGCTACAATACAACCAACGTAATTTGGCATAAAACCCAAGTTTTGGCGATATTATGATGACTGGAATGCGCTAAAGCTGCGCGAATGGATTATTCATGATCAGCGCCATATTTTATTTTGTGCCTCTAGCAATGGCGGAGCAGTAGGGCCTTAGCTGATTGTGAATTGAAATGAAATTGAATTCTGGATATGAAAAATTATTTCGTGCTTCTGGTAACACCCACAAAAAATAACACTAACGAGATACAAGATAAAAGAAGAAACCACACTGTACGCCAATGACGTGTTTACAAACAAAATAATGGGAAATTAAGAACACAATTCATATCGTACGTGCAGATGGTTGTCTCTCTCGCAGCACATACATAACCAATGAGTTTCTTTGCTGAGTTTGATGTGCCTCCTTTTGTCTGCTCTCGTTTGTTACCTTTATTTGGATGCGCAATGGACAGAGAAATGGAGGAGGGGAGAACGAGCTTCGACGAGTGCGCATCCACATTTCACTAGGACGCTACGGGCGCTGCCATTTTGAATTCATATACGTCACACTTTTAAGTCAAGATATTTACAGATAACGGTCGGACGGGAGACTGAACGTTTCGTATTTAGAGCTAGAAAAAGATAAATTTATCTATCTTTTTCTATGGGCCAGCCAGATAAGCATCTATACAGGTCGCCCAATGTGAAGGTTGTACGCTTTAATCTTAATCCTCCACCTTATCTCGGATAATCACCCATAATAACGCCGTTATGAAAATAATAATAATAATTGTTCATATTTCATTTAAAATTTAATGTGTTTCTAAATAGAAATTTTTAAACGACATGATAAAATAATATTTTCAATCCCCTCGTATAGATGAATTCAAAATGGCAGCCTCCTGTATTACTAGGTTCGCGCATCTTGACGCTCATTCTCCGCTCCTCTATTTCTCTGGCAATGGAATGGACTAAATGCATTCGATATCGTACATTTCAGTGGAGCCTATGGCTACTACAGAACAGAAAACAAAAGTAGAACAATTTCTACCAATATCATAAAATATAAAGACCTAGGTAACTAGTTACTTTTGACAAGTGTCAAATAAAATCAATATGGCCACCTGTCCTCAAGTTCGTCAATAAATAATAATAACAATTATTCGTAAAACACTAAAAAACGAAAAATATGTTGGTGTAATAATATTTGCAAGTGGTAAAAATCTCAACATCACTATTCTTTTCATTGTCCCTTCGTTTTGGAAAGAACTAAAAAGTAGCATATTTCACAAGACATTATTAACATTCAGGTGAGAACTTATTAGTATTTTAATTTTTACCTTTGGAATTGGTAAATAACTTCAAGGTCATTTGGTAAATTTTGTATCAATTATACTGAATTTCTTATTACTATTCGTATTTAAAATCTAACATATTTATTTTTTTATATTCTATATTTTTTTTTAGATGTCGAATATTATTCCACCATTGTTAAGTAACACACCTCCTCCACCACCATCTCCAGACGATGAAGATGATGATGAATTTGGGGATTTTACAGGAGCTAATGACTTATCTTATGGCTGTGACAGTAAGAATTTTATTTTCTAATATTTTCTAAAATTGTCTTGCCTAATGTTATATTTTTCTCAGATTTATCATTGCCTCCATCTCCAGATCATTCACCAAAGAAAGTATCAATCTCGTACGGACTGGATATTAACAGTAATTCTGACAAAAATAAAATAGTACAAGTGGATTTAGGAATAGATAAAGATTTTCAAGATAAAAGGAAAGGTAGTGAAAGCTTTAATGAATTGTGCAATGTAGATGAAAAATATATAGAAAGTGAAAAAGAAGATAATTTACAATATTCTGAAAACACAATCACTGATACTCTGCATGTGCAAGGGAATGTGCCTGAAGATGCTTCTGATGCTGGCTGCTGTAATTTAAATTCACTTAAGGATGAGATTACAGAACAGCTACAAAATGTTGAAATTGAAGATAAATCTCTTTCTAATCAACAAACATTGGACAATAGTATTTCTGATGATAATAAAAGAACTGAAAATATATTTTCAACAGAGATGAATCAAAAGCCTTTAAGTTTTACAGCTGAAAGTAACTGCAAAAAGAAAATATCTGATGGCCTGGAGGATAAGTTGAATCTAGAACAAAAAGTAGATCTTAATAATATAACAGGTGAAACCGATCTTGGTGAATTGAGTAATGAAGTCAACAGTTGTAAAGAAATTACCAAAAGTGATAAACTAAATGATGCTATTTGCACAAATAAATCATTTGTAGAACAAAACAATTCTGATCTGACTGAAAATTGTAGAGAAGAAAGTTGTAAAACTAGTCATGAGAGCCTTACTGAATTGAATACAGCTGAAAATAATAAAAGTATAAAAAATAATGAAGATGTTAATATAGAGCAGATTTGGACTGATGATGATGAATTTGCTGACTTTGCTTTTGCAGATATAGGATGTAAAAATCCTGTGGAAGCAGCATACTGTTCAAGAACTGGGTCAGACAATCTCACTGAAGATGCAAGTAGTAGTTATCCTAAAGAAATGATTTCCAAGCAAAACTTACAAATTGAAAACACTTGTATAAAAGTCTCTGCAGAAACAACTTCGGATAATATTACAGAAAAAATAATGGACGACCCTACTGTTGAAGATGATTTTGACGATTTCTGTGAATTTACTTCGAATAATTTTGTGCAAGACTCTGAGCAGGATAAATTAAGGCTTTCTCCAAAACAGGATGATGATTTTGGTAATTTTGCAAATTTTGCTGAAGTTGTAGAGGAGCCAGTTTTTCTATTATTAAATGAAAAACAAGCTTTGGATAAAGCAGATTCTATTTTAAAGGAAATGTTTCCTCCCTCTAGTACTACAGAAGAGGACTATGCACATACTAATGTAGAAAACAATGATTTTATTTTTAACGAGTTAAAGGAAATCACAGAAACCAATGCTTTAACTTATTTGTGGTCTAAATCAGCTAGTCAGAATATGCTTTTGAAGGCTCTTAATATTGATGCAAGAAATATAGTAAGTATTTTAAATTATATAATTTTATAACAAGATAATTTGTGTTTCTAATTAAGTTTGCAAATACGAGATAGTCCTAATTATAAATTGCCTATAAAAGTATACATTCTTGTGTTCGTAACAATGCTAAAGAGCTTTCTATCTATATTACTTAATATAGAATCAGAAACTTTATCATATACACTCGCTATAGTACCTATGCTGTCAGTCAGGGTTACTTGAAACAATTTTTGAATTATTTTCATTGTAATTTTCAAACACATCAAGATAATAGTTGAAAACAATACTGTACCAAATGAAATATAACAAATGATTTGAAGGATTAATTTTTGTAAAGTAAGTATATTTTATGGAAAAAAATTATATCTTCCAAGTTACTCCAGTTCTGGTAACTTGGAAGAATATAATTGTTTTTAGAAATATTTACATTAACAATTAACACAGTTTTGAAGGAAAAATGTGACTTGTATAAGAAAATATCATGTTAAAGATGTATTAATATATTTTTCAGAGCTTATATAATTTTATATATAATCTAGCTGTGCGAACCTAGAAAGTCCATAGCTTGGTTGACTGTCCTCTATTTCGTTCTATCCCTTGCTTTTTCTTTCTATTTTGCTTTCGGTTACTTTGCCCCACATTTCCAGTCTTGTTTGATCTGCTTTATTGAATGTCCATTCACTGGCGTATATCACTATTGGTCTTACTACAGTTTTGTATAGTCCTCGGTATAGTCTTATCTTTGTTTCTCTAGAAATATTTTTATTTCTGTGTTCTCTGCAGCCCTACACATTTGTTTCCTGACATTATTCTGGCTTCAATTTCCTCCTATTTTTGGTTGTCTGGCTAATATATTAGGTAACTGTTCTACTTCTTCAAACCTGTATATTTTCCCCCAATATGTCTATTTTCAAAACCTTTTTGATATACTTGTTCCGCCCATTCCATGTACTTTTTTCATCATTAATATATAGCCCCCCTTTTACCTGACTGTTCATCTATTCTCTTTATTACCTCCTTTAGTTCTGTTCTATTTCTTGCTAGTACTACAAGTTCATCTGTGAATGCCAGACATGGATTCCTTTTATGGTATATAATGTTTGATCTATTGACTCCTGCAACTCTTATCAACCCATAACTCCCGATATCACGTGAATTCTAGCTCCATTGAAGCAGACACTACGTTGATGTGACGTTGATTTGGGAGCTGTGAACGAATGAGTGATCAGTAAACAGTCTGAAAAGGGGTTTAGATAATGATTTGAAAATATCTTTTCTTGCGTAAATTTGCATTTAAAAATTTTTTAATCTCGTATTCATATGATTTTTCCTTATCTTGTCTTAAAATTGATATTATGATTGAATCATCCTGTAGTTTTGAAAATTCAATTTTATTTTAGTTATATGGTGCATCATGGAATCCTTCAATGCCTAGATTTGCTGCAAATTTAGGTCTTACACCTTTAGAACCCATTAAAACTGAGATACCTCCTTCTGCGCTGAAGTCTAGTCCGTCCACTTCTTCACAGCCATCCAATAGTGATATTCCTAGTGCTCAGTTTGACTGGAATGGATCAGGGCTCGTTAACCCACTTGATTGTAAGTATCTCAAATTAATGTCTAAATATTAACATTTTATAGTTGTCTATACAAGGTGAGTCATTAATAATGGTACATAGCTTAGGGGCAGATTATTAACGTCAAAATAAAGCTATCGAGCCCAGGGTTTTAGGGGTTTTATTGTTGAAAAAATGTTTTCTATTTTTTGCTATATTTAAAGAATGTATGGACCTATTATTTTGAAAATTTGTAGTCTTATGTTTTTTGAGGTGGCAATTACGAATATGCAAACAGTGTTGTTCAATAGTTTCTTATTAAAAAATTCAAAAGTGTAAAATACATAAAGTTGGACATATTTTTACATTGACAGTACACTATACTAACGCCCCCTAATCGGGCCCTCAACAATGTTTGCATATTTGTAATTGCCACCTCAAAACATAAGACTACAAATTTTCAAAACAATCAATCCATAATTATGTTCTTATAATACAGCAAAAAATTGAAAACATTTTTTCAACTTTAGTACCCTTCAGAATGAAAAAGAACAACAATTGAATAAGGCATGTTGGGCTCAATCGCTTTATTTTAACGTTAACAATACCCTTAAGCTATGTACCATTATTAATGATTCGTAGTGAATCGTAACATATTTGGAATAAGAAATTAATTTCTAAATCGAAATATTTTGAAACTTTGAACAACATGAATGTTAATTTTATGTATGAACTTGCTCAGAGAACTTAAAAAAAATGTAAGTTCTATGAAATTATTAAATTGCATCATCTTTCCAAAGGGTTGCTGTGAACTGGGGTCAGAGAATGCTTATTGACCAAGATAAAAGAGACTAATATTTCCTTTTTTGACATTCAAAGAGAATCAATAAATCAAATATTTAAAATATTGTTAATATCCGAGTTACATTAATTATAATAAGACTGGACTATTGTAAGATAAGCCATTGATGTGGTCATGGCAGGGCCACGATTTGTAGTGGATAAAAAGTAAAGAACAACTTTCCGTGCTGTTCACAGCTGCATACGGTTGTGAATAATTATGATTAAATTTACCTATATTATATCTTACCTATAAATGGCAGTTTGTGTAACTTTATTTTTTGTAGTATTTTAAGAACAGAAGTATGTAATGCCGTTTGTATTTTAACATAACCTTAAAATTGTTAATCCGTTTTAGATTTGATTTGCCCTTTATCCAATTCTGAGTGGATAGAAGTTGTGATATTCTTGTATCATTCTCTAATCTGTGTAATACCTAACGAATTTTACAATCTTATTCGTTTGTACGTATTACACAAATACTATCCAGATTTTGAGTGACAAGTTATTATACCATTGAATAATATAGTTATTACTCAATGGTTATACTTATGTAATTGCATATCCAATTACTTTTGACAACTTCACACTTTTATGTGTTTTTGAGATTATTTTGACCAGTGCAGAATTGCACCAACACACACCAGCAGAATAGTGTATAAATGTTACACTTTTTACTTCTTGGCGTGGAAAATGTAAACAATTATGGAAGTGAAAGAAACACAGCTAAATATACGATTACGTTGTAATGTTTCGTACAAAAACTACACGTGATGCAAAAAGTTAAAAGCAGATCAGAAATTAGCATGAGATTTTATTAAATTTACATGTATTAAAATGTATCTAGATATAATCATAATAGTAATGGTAGGAAAACTAACAAAAATATATATTTATCTAAGAATTTTTAAATATTTGTAACAAAAACTGCTAATTTTGAAATAGAATCATGTTAGATATTTTTTTCAATCATTTATGAATTATGCTTAACTTAAAAACATCATCTTCATTGTGAAGCATTGCCAGACCCTTGTTCACAGAAACTTTTAATTTTTTTTTTTTAACGAAATTAATATGCCTTGAAGGAACATAGCGTAATCTAAAATTGCTCTCTTATATCTGAAAATTATTATCTTAATTTTCAACTCATAGTAACAAATCTCATCACCATAAATATTAATTGCAACATATACCTAATCTAGAATTAGTATTAGTTGTAGCGCATATCTGAAAGCTAATATACTGACAAATAATTTCCATGCTCGCTACGGATTCCTTACTCTACATTTCCACCAATCCTAAACAAAATCTGATGACCTATTGACCTGATCTGTCGTTTTGTTTGTCTTTAACTTTTTATTTCTATCCGAGACTCTCAAACTATGCTGTTAGATTTAGAACAGCTAGTAGCTTCCTTGGATATCCCCACTTGCAATGCATCCTCTAATTCAAATAATTCCTCGTCTCCCGCAAATGAGTTGAACGACTGGGATATTTGGTTGCAGTGTAAGTATAATTCTAATTCTGCATGATGAATGCTTGTGACTATATTATGCTGTTTATATGAGACATAAATATCACCTTAACTTTCTTGGTTATTTAATTTAGAAAAATATGTTACAAGGCTATCAACTGGAAGTATCTTTTGAATATTTGTCAGGTGTTCTGATGCGCTAGACTTATGTCTTTTTAAAATGACAGTGACTGGTTCTATAATCCTATAAACTACCGGTTATATGAGATTTGATGGTAAGGAAGATGTTCCTAGTAGAACATGATTGTGTAAGTGTAAGATATTCTGAAAAAGTTCTATGCAAATATGAAGTACCTACAGGGTATCTGGACTGGTAACTCTGATAACTGAATAATCAAAATTAAATATCATTTAAAATCGAATTCTATATAACATAAAACAAAGAATAACTTTTTTCAGATTATGCTTAATTTATGAAATACTCAGTTAAAAGAAAATACATTATTACTTTACTGAACACTTAATAATATTACAATAAGGTAACAAATTTTAGCAAAACCTATTAAAACAAAAAAAAAACATCATTGTCAACGAAATGTTTTACGATACATGTTTATACAGACTTTGTTTTATTTTGCCATCTAGAAAATGCATTTAAATTTATGGTACTAGTTTTATATCAAAATGCTTTTAGTTGATAGCTGAAGTCCCTGTATAGATAAAGTAAGTCCTTACTGCGTACTTAGAATATATGTTGAAATTATTGCTTATAGTACAATAAAATATGTGTATAATTGGTAATACTAAGGGTCAAATGCATGATTTTATGTTATAGTTATGAATTGTAAGCAAATAAAGGCAGCATAGTTAAGTGTGAAATGTAATTCAGCAATTTATTGTAATTTTTGTGAAGATATGGAGACAATTGGTATTGGCAATTTTATCTTCAATAAAGAAAAGTGCAAAATCTGCATAAGACAGTTTGTAATAAGTTGGGTGTTTAATAATTCAACAAATCACTTGTTTGTGTAGATATAGCGGATATTTTCTATATTTTTTGTTATCTTGCAAAAGTTTTTGATATTTAGTTATAAAAAGTGTATAAAAATGCAAAACATATGCAAGAATATTTGCATAAAATCTCAATTATGTTGTGAATTATTTAAGGATGTTTTTAAATCTATATTACACAATATACTGCCAATTTTCTCCACTTGTTACTAAAGCAGACATCTGTAAACACAGTCTTTTAACAACTTGGGGCTGATCACATTTTTCCCCATATATAATTTTATACCCACCTAAAACTGAACCGTTAGAATCTGAAAGGTTACTAGGTTACGAGCATACTAGGATTTTACGATATATCAGTATGCACCCCAGGAATTTGTCCTACATTAAAATCTTCCTTTTGATAATTCCTAAAATACACTTTCTCCTAAAGATTACATTAATTCAAAGAATTTACATCTCTGGCAATTAAAAGCTTTATAATCGTTAGCGGTATTTGTAAAGAATTGTTGATCACCCTTATTTCTGACATCTTGAATTTTACAGCGCCATCTAGTGGTTTGTGAATTGTTGACAAGCACAAATGTCAAAAACTGTTGCCAAAAGTGAAGTCTTACATTGACTTACGTGATATCAACGTTTGAACAAAGAATAGCTTTTGGTTCATAAACTAATCTAATAAAATTCAATTTCAATAAAAAAAAGTTAGTAATATTTAGTATTTGGAGGCATGAAAATGAATATTTATTTTTAATTTTGATCAATTTTTAATCCCGTTAATAAAATTTTTCTTTGATGTCTCTAGAAATATATAAATAGGTTTATATGATTATAATTGTTTACAAATTATTATCAAACTCTACGCTACTTTTCATTTATTCAAGAATTTAAACACTAGACTGTTAGATGAAACCTTGACCTTGGCTCTTTCATAGTTAATATTGTTCTGAGAAACCAATATATATATAATATCCCAAATGTCCTAATTGTCATCAAAAAATATTTCCATGAAATAACAAATGACATCTGTCAAAGCCTCATTTTAGGGTAAATAACACAAATCTACGATACTTAATTAAGCTGGTGACTTTAGCTAAATCTTTTTGTTAAACTGGTTCTTAAACTTAAAAAAAGTTAAGGTGGGGTAATATATTTTATAGTCAAAACCCTGTGCTTAGCTACATTTTTTACTAAAATCTTATATTACATCGAAATAGAGCAAAAATAAATTGTATGTAATTCTGACGTTACACAGTTATTTTTATTGTCAACGTAATTTTCGATAGTTTGTTGCATTAAAAACAATAATTTTTTGTAATTTTCTGGAATGTATAGGGTGTTCAGAATATGAGTACCTTAATTTTGTCATATAAATTGTACTAAAGAAAACATGTTTGACTTAACAATTTTATTTTCTGACCAGCGGTAACAGAATTATGACAGCAAACAGGTCTTGAATATGTGACAACGTCGCTCATATACTATCTTAGGATTGTTGTGTATGTATACATAATAATTGCAAATATGTACACCTAAACATAGGTACTTACTGTGAATGGTTTTTTTTAGAGCTCTTTTCACAACACAGAACAATAGTTACAAGTGTTTAAAATGACTTATGTTTCTAGCAAGAAGCATTTACCGTACAAACGTCTAATAGCTAGAAAGTTTTGGCTAGATTCGCCGTAAATTAACATGCCATGCAGCTGGTTATGGTTACTATAAATTGTTTCATTTTTGTTTATGTACACTCACAAACATCAAAGAAAAACTAGACTATAATGAATTGCACTAGGTGTACATACCATTATGACTAATATAACTTTTAGGTTATCACCAGCAGCCTGATACTGCAATGTTGTCAAACGTTACAGTACGTTACAGTTTTAAAGAGTTTCTCGGAAATTTCAATTGTTTGCTTCATTGATAGGTACTGATCCAAAAATGAAATTATGAACAAATTCCGTTACAGGCGCTTTTACTTAACCTTAATTGTACCTTAATTTGTAATTTTGTTACATACTTTTGCCTATTATTGCAGTTGCATTTTTATATTTGAAATGTATTTGTAGACAAATTATTTGTTTTAGGCATTTTTCTCATAAGAGTTTTTTATTACTTTCAGTCAGATATATAAGCTCTTAAAATTACGGCACTCATATTCCGGACACCCTGTATAGTGCAAACATTTAGTCTAATATATAGTTTTATTATTCTCAGTTGCAGTTTTTTAAACATTTTGATTAAAATATAATGAATTATTCATTTGTTCCTACTATATTTAAATTTGGTATTTTGATTTTTAAAAAGGCGTCTGGGATGCATTTATTTTTTAAAATTTTATATTCTTGTCTCTCTGAATGACTTCTAATTCTTGACTGGTGTAAATATTTTACTTTTGTAACAAAAAAAAAAATAGGTACGCTTAATTTAATCTGTTTCATTTGCATATTGCGCACATTTTTCTTCTTATGTGAGAACAAAAATATTTCTCAAAACATACTACCATATAAAATGTTTGTTCGAAATTTTATTTATAGATGTACATAAGATTATTCAAATTGAGCTAACTTTACAAGCGCATTACCCTGCACTGTAAACTTTGAATTTTGTGTATTTTGCTTTTATATCAAATTGCTGATAAAATGTTATAAACATTTATAGGTGTATAAATGATTAAAATTTAATAAGAGCCAAATAGCCGTAATATATTTTCAGAATGTATATTTAAAAAAGGTGCAGGTAATGCGTTTTTGCAAAAATTACATTAATATATAAATTCTAATTATTTCTAAATTTTGAATATAGCTAATTTCTATGTGATTAATTTTAGCTGTACCTAAAGAGCCTGTGGAAATGTTGCAAACAAGTAGTGAAAAAAAATCCATCGAATTATCGGCTGAACGGTCAATATTGCAGCCACAAATTATGGCTAAGCCGGTAGCACCGCAAAAAATACCATCAAAAAATGACCTTGAACAGAAAATTGTATCTAAAGAGAATGTCGATGAGTTTGAGGATTTTACTTCTTATCAGTCTCCAACAGGGTCAGAAACTTGGCAAAATGTAGTACCTTTACGAGAAACTTACATATCTAATGATGCTAAAGAACTGCCTTTAGATATCACCAATTGGCTACAACCCACAATAGTTACTCCTGAGTTGCCCAGAAAGGACTTGGAAATAGGGGATGAAGAATTGCCAAATATTCAAACGCCAGAATTTACAAGGAAGGACGTGGTTACACTTGAGGAAAACGATGATGATTTTGATGATTTTCAAATGGTTTTGCCAGAAACCACTACTGTTCAAAAAAGTAATACAGACGTAAAAATACAATCTGATTTTCTTCAGTCTATAGAACTTGAACATAAAGAACCTATAGTACCATCTAATTTAAATATTGCCAGTACTGATTTTAAAAATTTTACATTTTCAGAAGAAAGGCCTAAAGTACAATTAGTGACAAATTTTGGAAACGATGTAGTTCATAACAAGGCAAGTTTAGAGACCAATGCTGTTAAGGAAAAGGAACCAGTTCCAGCTGATGATGAAGATGATTTTACTGAATTTCATTGTTCAGTTCCTGATCCACAACCAATTGTGCCTAAGCCTCTCACACCAATTCTGGAACCACTAAAACCTGTACCTATGTATACAACAGCAACAGTCGCTCCAACTCAAATTAATTGGCCAGATCCCGGAATAACAGATGAAGAAATTAAAAAATTTGAAATGGTATTCAAACGGCCTCAAGAATATAATAGCGGAGAAAGTAAAAAGGAAACGCCCGTGAAACATAATAAACAAGCAGTTAAGATTTCAAAAGAGAGTTCAATTGATGATGACGAATGGTCTGATTTCGTTTCAGTGCAGAAACCTTCACCCATCCACAAATTTCATTCATCTGAGAAAGAACGAACCTCGAGCCCGGATTTACCTTTATCCGTTTTAAATTTGGGCAACATTCAACCTACAAAACAACCAATACCAGTCATTACTCCTCAAGGACTAATACAGACCAAGTTGTCCTCTAGTAACTCTTCGCCAAAAGTGCAGTTAAAGAATAATACAGTAAACTCACAACAGAGGATAATACATTCGAAACCACAAATCCAACCTTCTATTATTAGCAGTCAGTTTGCATCGCAAGTATATAATTTTAACAACGGAAACTTAAGCCAAAATAAAGCAGTTCTGAATTTTCCATCAAGTCAACCTCAAAATGCCAGCAACAATTTACAGCCCCAAGATGATGATGATTGGAGTGATTTTATTTCGAGCCCTTTACCTCCATCTACTTCAAATGGTTATCAACAGAATTGGCAGAATACTTCTACCTACAAACAATCAAACTGGACAAATCCTTCTCCGAATATCATTACCAATCCAAGGCATTTTGTACAAAGTGGGAGTGATATGAAAAATAAAAAAGTGTCCAATACTTCAGTGAACAGTAAAAAAAGTACGATTCCTAGTATATCTTTACCTGATTTAGAATTTATTGCCCCCAAAGAAAGGACTTCTAGTTCGAGGAAGAAATGACTAAGGGAGCAAGTAATGCTGTAAGTTTTTGCAGTCTGTACATATGTCTATAAATAATAGTGGGCGATTTTTAATATTTTCATTAAACATTTTGAAGATGTATGCTCTAAAGTAACATTATTGGAATTAGCCCACAATGTACTGTTGATTTTTAAATTTGCATTATTTGACAAAATATCTGAAACTTCTGTGATCTTGACTACTTAAATTTCATAAAAATCTACCTTTTAGATAATGAAATAAAAAAATAGCTGCAATGTTAGGGTCTTTTACATTGGTAATTTAATCATGAATTAATTCATGAAGATTGATGAGCAAATTCGTTAAATAAATTTATGAAGTTATTCACAATTGAAAGAAATTTTAAATGACGTCAGATTTTCAAGATATTCTAACCTAAAAGTGCAAATATTATTGTTTTTTTTTGGTATATTAGAGGTTATGTTACAACAAAAGGTAGAATTTTGTCTGGAAAGTAAGAAGCAACTCAAAGTACTAATCTTCACAATCAAATTGACTGCTCGAATATATTTTTTCCTCTTCGAGATATCGTTCATTGAAATTTATTAGTTTTGCATTTTATTGATATATCGGAAAGTCACTATGAGAGTAGGGTATGTAATTTACAGTTTGATTACAACACAACAGAAATGTGATGTGGGGGTTCAGGGAAGATAGGGGAGTATGAGGGAATGGGGGATGTAATTTATGGATTTCAACTAATAAGTCAATCAGTGAATCAATCAATGTACGATATCTCAAAGGGGAGTGCTCAAGTAAGCTCAGTTTTTATATATTTTTAGGTATTAATAATATTGTGTGAAACTAACTACTCTGTGGACAAAAGCCCCAACCAGCGTTGAATTACACCCACAATATCTACCCATATATTCCTTGATAGGAATTGTAGGAGATTTGATTTATATTAACTTAAAATACCTTTCTAATTCAGTGTAAAATAAGCTCAGTTTATGTCAAAGGATACTTTACGATGCAGTTTTTACTTTTGTGACGGAATTTTATATTTTGGCATAAAATACGGTCAAATATAGTGAAAAAGACTGTTTTTGATGGAGCATCGTCTGGTAAATCGCTTCGCTTTTGTAATACTTGTCTGTCGAACACATGAATTTCAATCTAGAATTCTGCAATATGCTGTAGTGTGGTGACACCAACGTTAGTATTTGGAAACATACACATCATGCCATAAATGTCAGAGTTTGACATTTGATATTGACAATATAATATTACTTATCTTTTAATAGAACCTACCTATTTAATTTGGTTTGCAAAAATATACATATTTTTTATTTACTATTTTAAAACATTAAAATATGCGGCACTGATACTGTTCCAATACTTCACACAAAGCTTTCGTGTCTAAATATTACATTTTTCATAAAACTGGATACATACGTATTAACAATGGACTGCTACTTCTGTATTTTCACCATAAAAACACAATACTTATTATTTTAGGTTGTATCAATTTATAAATTTAAAAATGAGACGTAAACAAATGTACACCTTGACAGATATTTGACATTTGTCATAATTTCTATGAAACAATTGACGACTATGTCCGACTACGTCATTTGTGCTGTAGAGTGCTGCCAAGCGCAGTGAGTCACTGCAAACGGGTAAAGAAACAGACTAAAAGAAACAGGGCTGCTGCGATTTAGCCGACGGTGGACGGAGCAATTCTGAGGTCAGATTGGGATTCTGGGCACTAAAATTCTTTGGGAACATAAATTAGTGTTTGTGTGATATAAAAAAGTCTAAATGGTATAAACTTGTGTAATGGATTTGAGGTAATGTGGTGACCCCAGTGCTACCATGTGGAAACATAAATATTAGGTCGTAAATGTAAAAATTTAACATTTGATTTTCACACTTAAACTAGCTTAAGAAAGTATTCACATCTATAGTAGTTACGTACGTAATTTGATTTATAAAACTGTATACAAGGGTCAGTTCAGAAATAAGTTTAAGTTAAAAATGTATTTAAGGACTGAGAAAATATATTTAAAAACATACATATATTACTTATTTTTCCACACAGCCGTCATACATTTTTTAAACCAAGAATACATTTTTTGTTATCTGGTGGCATACTATAATATACCCATTTTTTACTTATTAATAATATTGTGTGAAACTAACTACTCTGTGGGCTAAATAAAATTTAAGTAAAAATGTTACAAAAGCTAATAATAAGGAATATATGGGTAGATATTGTGGGTCTAATTCAACGCTGGTTGGGGCTTTAGCCCACAGAGTAGTTAGTTTCACATAAAATTATTAATACCTATAATATATAAATAACGTACCCACTTACGCTAGTTGGTTGTTGAACCATGGTTTCAATTGCTCGTCTGTCTCAAATTGCTCGCCACCCAGGTAGCTTTTAGTTGAGGAAACAAATGGAAATCATTTGGTGCAAGATCAGGTGAATATGACGGAAGCCCAAATATTTGACATCTATTGGTCATAATTTCTAAGAAACATCAAATTAGGGATTCATATTTGTACTGCCATGAGTAGAAATGAGACAATTTAACAGACTTGAAATAACATCACATCACATGTATGTTTTTATAAAGCGTGATGGTAACATTTTCATGTTATAAAAGATAACAATTTTCAATTTACTCAAAATATATTGTTTCTATTTTTTTTTTACTTATTGTGATTGTTACAAAATTGGCACTGGCAGTTTCTGTTTTAATGAAATTTGTTAGGTTTAGAACAATATAAAACTAAACCAGTTGATGAATCTATTCTTGAACAAATTGTCAATGTAAAACAGTTGTGGTGAGAATAAGAAATTTTTAAAATATGATTGTGTGCAAGTAAATTTCCACACCTTAAGGATTTGACACGTTAAGAATCTAATAACTTGTACCAGATAGAAAATGAAATGCTTAGTTTTCGTGCCACATAAAAAATATATTTGTACATATTTTATAAATCAACAGTACATTTAAGTTATTTAGATTAAAAAGTAAGAATTTTCCAAAACGATTTTAATTTACTGTTTTAAAACTTAATACGTATAATTTCTGGACAAACAATTGAACTATTAATGGTTGACGGAATTGTGTCGTTCACGATATAAGCCATAATTAATTCGGTAACCATAGGTTTATTGATTGGGTAATTTAATTGATGTTTAATTTATCCGTAATTACTTCACTATAAATACCTACTAGGGTTGTTCTTTTAGAGTTACAGAAAAGGTAGTTTATTTTGTACTTTAAAATCGATTTCGAAAATTTCTCAACTACCTACGTTAAACTCAAAACTAATTATTTTATGTACACTTTAACACTATTAGTTAGAATCTAATGTCTGTTATTTCAAATTTTTTTTTTTTTTTTTTTCAAAAAGAAAATTTCATATGTATGTTCTGAAATAGTATTCAAATGTATAATTTAGACATATTAATTATACTTGTGAATCTGCAAATTTTTCTTTTGCTTTAAAAGTTATAGATTTATATGGAGTGTCCAGTGGTTGAGAGACTAATTGACCCTGTATATCTTGATTAAGTATCTACTAATAATTAGTAAAACATTAGTTTTAAGCCATGAAACAAGTGAAATAAAAGTCCTTTGTTTTAGTTTAAAAATATTGTAAATTTCTGATAAAATTATTTAATTTATTTAATGATATAGATTTTTAAAATTGAATGCTATTTAAATAAAAACAGTTGTTGTAGTTAAATAGTTTTAAAACATTTTCATTAATATTTATTTTAGAGGATCATGAAAGGGTTAAAATAAACTGTTATAAAAAGTCATTAAATTATTTAAATTAGTTGTGAAATGATAGACATTACTGCTAGTATTAACTTTGCAACTTGAGTGATATTATTTATTCAGAATTTTAGATTGTTAATGATTTTTTAAGCAAAGGGATCGAAAGCAAATGACATCGTAGGTAATTCATTTTCTTTTTAAATTTTCTATTGCTTGTTCCTTTTGCAGATCTAAATCAGAATATGTGCACAATGCATATAAAGTATTTATGTACTTAATATAATATGGTTTCTTTTTTAATGTCTATATGTATATTTGAAACATATTATTGTCAATATTGTATTGTTATTTATCATTCCAAATTGTTTCCACAATAAATCTTATTTATATAACCTTATTCCATTCTTTTCATATTACAATTCCTCAGCATTTCATAGCATATAAATTTTAAGTATTTTTTTTTATTGTTCACAAATATGAGTAATAAATATAGTAAAATTTTTGTTTGTTTCCAGTGTGACAAATTACTTAAAAGAAGATATGATGTGAAGTCATATTAGGAAAAAATCTAACTCAAAATTAAACACTCAAATTAAAGCAGTACCAACTACTACAGTATAGCATTGAACATGATACTGAGTACTGTAGTACCCTGACCCTGTGTTGTAGTGTCTCAAACCCGATATCCCAGGGCTGCTATTGGCTAATATAAAAACGTGAATAAACATTTCGCTTGGGATATGTTTCAAATGAGACCACTTAGGGTTGCTTTTGAGCCAAAAATATTATTTTTAGAACTGGAAATGCTTGTTATGTCATGAAATATATTTTTCCCAGAAATATACCCGTTTCATTTTAATAGACATTTTGGTAATTATTTATGTTAGCAGAAACATCACAAATCTTAATAAAAAAATTCATACTATTTACGAGGGTGCTGAACACGTATCTAAAATTAGTTTTGTGCGGTAAAATCTAGTTTTCAAAAAAACATTTTTCAAAATTATAACTATGTATACCTACATACATTAGGTTGAAATTGCAATATAACTCTGTTAGCTTCAGTTAGGTGTTATATTGAGAGCGTTTGAGTTCTATAAGAGCAGAGGGAGCGGAGAGGGCACAGAGCTGACTGACGTAATAATAGAAGTGTTTGGGTATGGTGAACTACTAACTACTCGAACGGTGGCGGGTAAAAACAAAGGAACCTATACTTAACCTATAAATTATTTTATATTAATTATAATGGATTTAATAAGATTGCACAGTTATACGTAACATTTGTTTCAGGATCTAATAAACTTATCGCTACTTGGTCATTCATATTTAAAATGATCCAAGTCGTTTTTGAATATTTCTTTCGTAATGTAGGTTTTTTTTAGGTTATGTTTTAACGGTTTTAACTGACTCCCTATGCTCAAAGTTAAGCTCGATCTGAAAGCACCGAGAAAAGCGAGCGCGCTCGGTAGGAACGCTCTGACCCGTTTCGAACGCAATAGGAGCCACTCCGAGCTTCAAAAAAAAAAGCGCAGAGTGCGCCCTGAACGTTCAGTGCGTCAACTCGAACGACCCCATTGCAACTTCAACCTAATGTAATATGTACAAGTACAATGGTCGTCAGCTTAAAGTCACCACTTCCATGTTTTGTCCCTTTCTAGCACCGTGTATAATAAATGGCACTAGAAAAGAATGGACCATGGAACTTGTGACTTTAAGCTGACGACCATTGTACTATCGTTTGCAATAATAATGACACTCACTAAAATGAATTTTGCGTTTTCTTTTGAACTTCTGACGTATTCATATTGAAATCTACATTAAATTTTTAACATTAGTTATTAGTTGTTTCACTCACCAAGAGAGATTTAATGAAATTTCTATTTAGAACTTCCAGAAGTTCAAAAACTATTTTAAGAGAGTGTCATTATTATTGCAAACGATAGTACATTCGTGTTCAGCACCCTCGAAAAAGGGAGATCAGATTTTTTTAAGAATATGGTTTCCATATATATTCTGTGGTTTCTATATTTTATTGAACTTGATGTTACTCTTAGCAGAGATTATAAATACACTAGATAATCACCGTCCATGTAGTTACTGGACGCGGTAAAAATGGATGCAGAAATTGATTATAGTGGATGCAGGCCACCAATGCTCTCTAGCGCTAGTGTATCTCATTCGGTTTTTTGTTGTTACATATGCCAGCGATTACGGGCCTATTCGGATTTCCCGGACGACCCTTTTCTACCTGCACCAGAGAATGTGTATTTATAATTTATAATCTCTGGGTAGTGCCCTGCCATCTCAGGCGAAGGTCCCGCTTGACCGCACTACAAGTCAAAGAATTATATAAATTTCTGAATTCGGCATGCCACCGACCTCTACATGGAACTTATGAAACTATTTTTACCGCGTCCAGTAACTACATGGACGGTGATTATCTAGTGTATTTATAATCTCTGCAACCGGATTCTGATTACTGGAATTCGTCTCGTATCGAGTATTTTGACAGTTTAGTGACCTTTATTTCAAATATAAATAAATGCCACTGCACTGTCAAAGCACTCGATACGAGACAAATTCCAATAATCAGAATCCGGCTGCTACTCTTAGTTCGAATTTACCAAGTGATTTGAAGAACGCGGCCTCTATGGCATAGAATAAATTATTCTGTGTCTATGGTAAAGACCATAGACCTCAAAATGTCTAAAATTTTGTTTTTAAACGCGAATTTTTAAATATTTAGAATTTATTTATGAAATTAGTTTTTTTTATTTTAAATATTACTTATTTTGTTAATTTAATACAATATTTTTACACCTAAATTTATATTTTATTACATATATTCTAATGCTTATCTATAAATTTTTTAAAATCTAGATTTGTCTGTAATCTCAAAATCATTGTGTTTATATAGGTATTGCTTTAAATTACGATACCACGCGAGTCATGAAACAGTGCCGTTGTAAGCAAACTCCGATATTAAACGTCGAGACTGAGTAATCGGTGGTCGAATTACAAATATACAATTCTCGACTATATTGAATCAAATGAATTATACTCAAGTGAATGATTCAGTTAGGTAAATGAGACTGAAAGAATGAATTCACCAAAATGAACTAAGTCCCATCTCTACTGCGAATCCATCCGAGGCACATGAAACTCAGCAAAGATATACTTTTCATTGGTTATGTATGTGGGCGCGAGAGAGACCATCATCTGCACGTACAATGGTCGTCAGCTTAAAGTCACCAATTCCATGATCCATTCTTTTCTAGTGCCATTTATTATACACGGTGCTAGAAAGGGACAAAACATGGAAGTGGTAACTTTAAGCTGACGACCATTGTACGATATGAATTAATTGTGTCCTTAATTTTCCATTATTTTATTTGTATAAACATGTCAGTGGCGTACAGAGTGGTTACTGGTTAACCAGTACATTCTTTTATCTTGTATCTCGCTAGTGTTACACTCTTTGTGTAAATTTGTGGGTGTTATTGTTAGAACATGTCATGTTTTATAAGGGACAGTAAAATTAACCAGGATATAGCACCAAATAATTGTTCATATCCAGAATTCAATTTCATTCCAATTCACAATCAGCTAAATCTTTATTGCCCGCCATTGCTAAGAGACACAAAACAAATATAGCGCTGATGACTACAATAAGTAATCAATTCGCGCAGCTTGACGAGGATTCCAGTCATCATAAGGGGCCATCCATAAATTACGTCAAATCGCCAACATAAAGCTAATAAAATATCCATTTTCTGGACCGTAAGACTTAGCATTGTTATGGACCTGTCACGTGACCTATATCATGAACCGACGTAGTCTATATTTTTTCTAGGTAACTCAGCAAAGACATACTTCATTGGTTATGTATGTGGGTGCGAGAGAGACCATCATCTAAACGTACGATATGAATTGTGTTCTTAATTTCCCATTATTTTGTTTGTAAACACGTCATTGGCACAGCATAAATGCTATGTCATTGGCGTACAGCACAAACCAAGAAAAAATAAGGTTTGTGGCGTACAGAGTGGTTTCTTTTATCTTGTATCTCGTTAGTGTTATTCTTTGTGTATTTTTGTGGGTGTTATTTTTGAAACATGTCATGTTTTATAAGAGACTGTAAAATTAACCAGCATATAGCACGAAATAATTCTTCATGTCCAGAATTCAATTGCATTTCAATTCACAATCAGCTAAGCCCCTACTGCGTGCCATTGCTAGAGGCACAAAACAAAATATGGCGCTGATCATAAATAATCCATTCGCGCAGCGTTTAGCGCATTCCAGTCATCATAATATAAAATTACATTTCAGTGGACCCATGGTAGGTATCTGTCATTATTTGTTGTCAAATCATTGAATTCAATTCAAATACAAACAAAAGTATTCTTATATTAAATTTTCCGATTCTTTTTACAAAATAATTACAAATAGTGATATGAATATATTATACTACAGTTAATTCACTGTCACAAAATGTCCATAAATAATTATTTTGACAATGCTGATATAAATATTTATTTTCATATGAAAAATCATTATAACAAACTAAGAAGTGCTAGAAGTACAATTGATAATTCTCGGCCCCAAGGTTTTGCTAAGGCGCTTTCTACCCCACCAAACTCAGTAAGATCCTTAAAAAGGATTAACTTTGAGGAAAGGTATTGTAATATAATATATACTTACCTGTTAAAAGATATTAACATTTATTAGATGATTTTTAGAGATATCAAGAATGATTCACATGTGTCTATTTATTCTGGAATTGTTGGAAAGCACAGTTGTATTACCACTGCCTCTGCTTCAGGAACTAGTAACACATCCTTACACACGATAAATTTACCTCCAAGAAGAAAACTACCATCTGCAACTTCTTTTAAAACGAAGGTGTGTGGAATATATTTTCTTTAAAATTTAGTTTAACAGAGGATTTATTATTTATTAATATTAAATAAATTAAAAAAATCCATAAACTGCTCTGTTTATGGATTGGCTAATTTGTTTGCCAAGAAAGTACACATGTATAGTCATATTTTAGATCATTGTCTCTGCTAAATTACGTCCACTGATGCAGTTTAATAGACGATGTTTAGAAAAAAGAAAAACTTGATCCTAGTATAACTTTTTAAATCATAATTATTAGATCAATAATGTACGATAATTCCAAAAGTTATACCAATTATTAAATTGATCATAACAATTTATTACAAATTTCTTGTTAGTAAATATTTATGAACACTAATTATTAATATTTGTAACAATAGTGTTTACCAGTAAGATCACATTCAACGGACTCAACTAGACGAAAAGGTACATGCACAAAATTGAAGAGAACAAAAAAGAACAGCACAATTGTAGATGAAAAATGTAGCATTAGAAGCCATAAGTCAGAATCAGCTATGAATAAAATCGAAAATTTTATGGTTGATCACCAATTCATAACTGGCGAATCCGATAAAAGTGATTCAAATCGAAGCCGATCATCAAAAGATTCAGAAGAAAAATCTAATATGCAGCCCAGGTAATATAGACATATTTATTATTTTTATTAAATGCAGGGTGTTCTTTAAGTACATGCGGAAAATGTAGATGTACTATGTGATTCAAATTAATGTGATTTGGACCTTAAAAACTATCTTTATTTTCTAAGTCACTTGATTTTTTGTGCAAATTTAAGAAGCATATTTATAATTAGACAGGTGAATAATAATAATCACATCCAAATTTATTTTATACTCAGTGGTGGCTTGTTAGAGGAGGCAGTGGAGGTTAAGCCTCCTCTGACGTGTTTGTAGCATTGCCAAAAAAATATCTTTATTTTCATTTTACATTTCATAAATACCTACCTATATCATATTTTTATATTTATTTTGTTATAAATCTATTTTCGCATGCAATTAATTATTATTATATTAGATCTCGAGTGACCAAATACGTGATTTTTGAATGTGCTTGAAATTTTGCGCTCTCCGAATACGTAGCCCATGTCAATGGAGATGCTAGCAGCTAAACACGGTAAGCCTCAAGCACATTCATATATGTATCTAATAATGCACGACGTTGAATGATAGGGATAGCGTCATTACACCCGCAAATTAATCTCAGCACAGGCAACTAGTTGCCATCACCTATCTCTTTTTAACATGTAAATTTTTTAATATAGCCATCTTTTTTCTACCACCACGTGATTGCCCGTTGTGAAGCTTCGGCACTCTTGGCAGTAATCGGACATAGAGAAATTCAAACAAAACACATACACGAAAACATTGACCATTTGTTATTTGTCTTGTCATTTGTCATCTATGATCTGTAATTGTGCGGGTTTCTGTGATTAACGGATGTTTTTTTGTGTCATTTAAAAGTGTTTCTTAAGAATTTGTGTTTGACAAGCAATCTTTTACATTTTATTGAATCGCATTTAAAACTTTATTTAAAAAATGAGTATTAAAAGGATTTCATACTCTCAGTTACGACGAAAAGCTGATAATTAAACAAAAATCAGACCAATACCTTCTTTAGTTGTAGTAGGTGAGAAACAAAATAGGGGATTTAACAATAATAATTATAAAAAATGACTGATTAACCGCTTCAACTATTAGAAATAAATTATACTGCTGGCAATGTTTGTTATTTACTAATGATAATTTATCAGTTTGGGGTAGGGTGGGTTTTAATAATTTGCTAAATATATAACGCGAGGTCTCGAAAGACAGGAAAATCTCAGGAACATATTTCATCACATATTAAATTTGAAATGCTGGGTAAACATAATATTGTAAATGCTTTAGATTCTGCTCACAAAATAGAAATACAAAATTATAACTAGAAGGTCCATGAAAATAGAGATATTTTACATAGATTAATCGATGTAGTAATATTTTTATCGCCTTAAGAAATTTCTTTTAGCAGTCATGATGAAAAAGCGGATTCTTCTAGGACTAATAGAGCTACTGGTGAACAGCCCACTTAAAAAAATTTAACGCACCCATGGCACTACCTTAAGGGTGGTGAGGAAAGGTGGCGATGTGATTATAAAACGATAGTTTGAGATTTTTCACTTTAAGCCTCCTTTACTGAAAACGTCACAAGCCGCCACTGTTTATGCTGCATATAATTATATTGCTATGGTCGTATATGATAGATTCCATAGTGTTACAATGAAGGCTCAAATCATAAAAGAGAACACAAAATTTGTTGGCTTCATATTTATTATATTTTAGATAATATAAATAATAGATCTTTTATTATATCTAGAGTTGAAGAACATGAATACTTACAATTTCTTCTAAGAATAACTGAAGACATAATTATCAATGACCTGTATACAAATGAAGATATAGAAAAAGTATTTCAAATGCATATTGAAGCAAATAGAAATCATCTAAAAATGGTAAATAATGTCATTATGCTATTTCACTTAGAGTTGTCAGGTGTCTATATTTAGGTA
The DNA here is from genome assembly GCA_025584915.1 of Monochamus saltuarius. Classification (NCBI taxonomy): domain Eukaryota; kingdom Metazoa; phylum Arthropoda; class Insecta; order Coleoptera; family Cerambycidae; genus Monochamus; species Monochamus saltuarius. The sequence goes on from CM046722.1 coordinate 27,499,329, forward strand.
GGCCATCAGAATTTCATTTTTCTCTCACAATAGCGTTTTGCAAAAGTGTCTAATTTGTATTTATCTTTTTCCATTATTTATTCTGACTTACTCGTGCATACATATTGCCCGCTTTATTTAAAAAATTGTGAACCTAGAAAAAGGCATTCCCTTCTCAGGTATTGAAGTTGGATCATTAAAGGCTGGGGTTTATAATGATTAGTGGTTAGTACATTGCAAGCATTTACATAAACATGCTTTCGATTTCCTTCATGTAACGTCACATATTCTGTAAGTTAAAAATAATATTACATATACATATATTTTTTATTTTACCTGATGTAGACACCATATTCTTACTTTAAATGAACATTTTGTAGATCAGTGGTGATGTATAAAAATATAGTGGTAAGTTTTTGATAATGAAAGCACTGTTTAATAATAATGATTTTTATGTTCACAAACATTCAAACAAAACCAAAAAATAACTTCTGTTTGTATTATTACTTGATGATGGAAAAATAAACCAAGACATCCTTTCATAAATATCAGTATGGGTTCCAAACGTCATTATTCAAAACTCACCATTCTAATTTATATCAATCGCCATCGTTGCTGTAGACTTTTATAATGTTCAATGGGAAGTAATATTCCAAGTTAAAAACATAGTTACTTTATACCTTATGCAAATATGCCAAAGATTTTACATATGATTTGGGCATGTGCATTTTTATGTATAAATTTTGAATATATAAAATTAATTGATTTCTTGCTCCGAGTGCTGTTTATCATGAGTTCATTAAAAGTGAACTTTTCTATTGTAGAATGCTGTAGAAATCACAGTTTATTATAAAAGATTGCATATTTTTTTTGCAACACAAGATAATATACCTACCTAAACTGATGTAAAGCTTACTACTTATATCTAACTAAAGTCTAATGTCAACGTCCAACAATCCAACCGATAAAAACAAATCCGTCAAGTTGTAACTATATGATGTCATGTAACTACAACTGACTTGGTATGTAAGTGTCAAGAAAATTGCCTATGCTATTTTCATTTTACATTACATTTGGGCAATTTTATATAAAAATTAATTTAAATGACTTGCCCTAGATTTTTTTAATATATACTCTATGATTAATTCAATACTAAAATAAGTAATAAAAAATTGAAGCGGTGAAATCTGGGGTGAAATTGAAGGGAATATTATTTTATTCAGAAACCTGACAGCCCTAAATACCGCTGTACCTATAACCTGTAGATATTCTTATAAGAACAGGTTGTCCCTAAATGTCTTATGTGCATATTCTTTCAAATGTATTCTTTTGTGTCAGATTTATTGTTTTCTATTTTTCTATTATTAATGTTTGATTTTTTATTGTCTTGATTTTAAATTGTATCATGTGAAATATAAAAAATGATGCTATAAATAAGACAAAAGTTCATACATAAGTAAATAAGTCAAAATAAAAAATATATTACTGTTGCAAAATGCATTACTTTGTTTTTTTGAACCAAGTGTTTGTATTACTTGAAAAAACATCCTTGTACATAAAACCCACCACCTTTTACATCTCACCACTGACATGACATTAATTTAAAGATGATTATATAATTTAATTATCAATTATATTTTATTCAGAAACCTGACAGCCCTAAATACCGCTGTACCTATAACCTGTAGATATTCTTATAAGAACAGGTTGTCCCTAAATGTCATACTGAAAAAAGATCATTCTTATGTGTCCTGCAGTGCTTGTTTTTCAATGTACAGGGTTTTAGATTTTTCGATTTATTGTCTTGATTTTTTCATTGTATCATGTGAAATATAATAAAAAACTAAGAAACTCAAAGACATGATGCTATACATATTACTAAAAGTTCAGTATAAAGTAAATAAATCAAAAATAAATGCATTATTACTGTTGTAATGATTTGAGAAATATTTTTTTACTTGAAAATGTTGCATCCATCAAAAAATACACCACCTTGTACATCGAAAACCAAGTGTTTTAGGATACGTGTCTATATGAACTTGTAATTCTAAAGATGATTACATGCCTCCTTCAATACTGACATGACATTTAGGAACATGTACGCATAATATATTTTATTATCAAAAAACTATTTTAGGAGAAAATGGAAGCACAGTTAGCTAGACTATGTACAGAATTACAAATTCCATACAAAAATAATGAAGAAAAAACTGGAGATTTGGAATGCTATGAGCATTTTTTTAATACTCATTCTTCTCATCATAACCAAAGTCTAGAAGATTGTGAATGTACTACAAAACGGATATTAGATATTGAAATCAAAGACAAAAAATATTGGGGAAGAGAACTAAAAGAAGAAAATAGTGAATTATACCTTAAAAAAATATGCAATATTTTAGCAAATAAGTGTAGTTTGGATCGAGTCACAGAATGTACAGAGCCTAGTAATTCTATGGACGCAATTATGGCATCTATGAAACAAATGTCCAATACAAACGTTCAAGATTCTGCATGCAATGTTTTATCTATAATAAATTTGGATATATGTAATGGAAATTCAACAAAAACAGTATGTGACAGTAATATACCCATCGATAACGAAGACAAAATTTTGAGCGATGGTATGTAGTTACTTAAAATTACTAAAAATGTTACTGTACAGTTAACCTCGATTATACAAATACTTTCCGTACAACTGTAATTAGCTATAGTGTTGTCAGAATAATTTCCCTTTGTTTAAACCACATATTATGATACATGACTGTGAGTCCATATTTCATTTAATTTTGGATATAAAATGAGTTACATACATGCCCTGTGCATTGTAAACACTTGACAGTGATGCAAGTCGGCCTAAGATTTATACAAACATTTTTAATTAATTTTATTTTTATTTTCGTCTCCTCTATTACCCTTTTGAAGGAACACACGATAGCAATTAATGATAGTTATAGTATAGAAAATAGCTATAAAACTTTATTTATCTTCTCCATTTTGTATATGATTTGATTTCATTTGATTTTAGACGACCTAACTGAAAAAGAAAAGATAGGTTGCAAGGAAGAAGAAATTTTATTTGAAAAATTAAATACCGATTTAATAAATCAAATAGATGATGATAATGAACTTGAAAATCTAAATAATGAAAGTGATATAAGCGTAAATGAAAATAGCAATCAGTCACGATCAATAGAGAATATAAAACATGCTATAGATCAAGTCAAAGAAAAACCAGTCACCTGTTTAAACATCTTGGACAATGATGTTAAGTTAGTGGAAAGTTCAAGTGTAACTTCTTCTAGAAATGGTGGAGGGGAATGTTTAAATTCCAATACAGTTGAAAATATTGAAAAAAATGATATAAATTCATCTCTTTTACAAAAATTTAATGAAAACCAGCTAAAATTTCCCACAAATGATATATTGTTGACAAAGGACAATGTTCAAAACAATGAGGCAAATTTCAAACTAATCAATGAATTTTTAAGTTGCCATATTAGTACAGAACAATGTAATCAAGCTTCATCTTTCTTATCGAAATGTGATGAAAATCTGATAAACAGTAAAAATAATATGCTAATAATGAAAGAAATTATTCATAATATTAAAGAAATAACTTTGAAATCAGACAATGAACCTGAAGCCGTTGCTGAAGATATGCCAAAAGTTACCACTAACGATCAGTGTACTCAGATGGAAGTAGCACAATCTGATAAAGAATGCAATACAAATATAATATTAAATGATTATCACAAAAACGATTATGTTTTACTAAATGGGCCAGTTTATGTTCTTAAAACAATTCTAAATTCGGAAGATAAATTAATTGTATATGACAAAGACAACATAGGAGAAAAAGGTAAAGAAATCACCCAGACATTATGCGATGAAAAAGTTGAACGCACACATTATGATACGATTCCAACACTTGAGACGCAACCAAAATTAGAATATATACCTCCCTATATTCAAAACGATTTTTCGAAGCTTTTAACCTCTGATTATGACTTAATGCCGCAACGTGATAGTGATACATCCAACAAATACCATCACCTAATGGTAGACGCTACAACCAGTATCTCTAATGTTAATTTGAAAGAGGCATTGAGTAATACATTTACGAATCCTAATGCGTTATTGCTCAGTGACAAATACGAATTAGTTGGTCAATTCCATGAGGAAGAAAATCTTATTCCTGAAACGGACAACATAAAATACAGTAAACCTACAACAGCCAGTTTTCAATGTGGAAATAGATTATGTACAAACAGTCAGTATGAGTTAAAAAGCACCTTGCTAAAGGAAGTAAAGAGTTGCCTAAATGTTTCGGGTTCTGTTAACAATAAAACAGGAACATCGTCACATGAGCTAATGCCAGATTTGGATGTCCCACTGACAAACTATGAACCATTTTCCCAAGATACAAAAGAAAGTGTCATAAGTAAAGATCTCAGCGAATCTGGCGAAATTGTTAGGGCTAGTATTTGCACAGACGAGGAACTTTCTCAGTTATCTACATTTAGGTAAGTTCAGTTATGCAATCTAAAGGTAAAATACATTCTCCACAGTTTTTTTTATTTGGCTTAACATTATAGTAGAACCTCGTTTATATCACCACGATGGGTCTAGCCCAGTTCCAAATATACGAAAAAGTCGCTTAATACAAACTTATATTAAACACAAGCATTAAACATGAATCCAGTTAGATAATATCGAAGCTAGGAATTATTGATGTTACAAGAAATGTCTACACTGCAGATTAAAGCCCTGACCAGTATTGAATTACTCTTGTAAAATCTAGGTAATAGCTAACATCACTTGGCGGCATCCACACCAGACAAACCAGTTTTGGGCTATTATCCCTCATCGGTGTGACATAGGTACACCATATTGGTTTGGGTTTTAGTACCCAAGGTAGTTGTTTTTCTTAACATAATATAAAAAACCCCAACGCAGGTTATGCGTACCAAACTGCACTGTCACTCTATGGTAGGTACTAACCATAACCATAAACTTAGAGCTGCAAAATGGCTTTATATCTCACTTACATGGAGTTAGAAATGTTTAAAATTAAGCTTCTTTGTCAAAGATGAAGGTCAGATAATGCAGTATCTGATAATCAAGGGTCATTTGAGTTGTAACTAACTATTTAAAAGTAAATACTACAGAAATAGTGACAAGCGAGAAGTCTGCAAGCTTACAAGGATAATTCTTCGATAAAACAAAACAAATATGTATTAATTCCTAATGTGCGGCCTTGAAATTAGGAGACGTTGGAGGGTTTCAATGCAAAAGTTTATTTTTAAATATTCTTTTATTATAATCTTAGAAAACTACACATTTCTAGTAGTGGAACGTAGCAGCACATTTGAATATATTAAAAATTTTGCACAAATTTGCATGTATTTGAAAAGGTCATCAGACAAGCCTTTTAGTTAATAATGGAACTATTCAGATGATCTTCCGATTATTGAAATGCTCGGAATATTGTGAACCTCAATCTGAATACTTCAGTGCTCAATACTCTCAATACCGAAACTTCAAATTGTGAATAGGGATAACACAATAATCCATTCTGATATTCCAAAACTCATTACAAAGGATCTGTTTAGTAGTGACGTCACATACATCAAATAATAATAGGCAACCCTATATAGTATCCACTATCATGAAAAATTTATCAATTTTTTACTAGATCGATTTTCGATCTTATGTACATTAGACACAAATGCCAAAAAATGTCTTTATTGTGCCTTTAAATATCGGCGTTATTTTGGCAATATTAGAAATATTTAAAGTTTCAAACCCTGTGTGACAAACTAAAAGAATAATAATAATAATAATATTTTATTGGCCAAGAAAAAGATACAAAATTTGTACATAAGTAGTAAAAGTCAAAATTAATATATCACCCTGTACTTTCTATTGTACCCCTAAGCCGATTTTAATTGAATTTGGTATGGGGTTGTAGATACTATATCTGAACATCATTAAGAAAGTAGTTTTGTCAAGTATCACAGAAGGTGCTAGTTATGACACTTTTTCGTGCAGAATGAAACTCTGTTTCGAATGCAATGGCAAAGAATTTAGAAAAAATAAATGGAAACAAAACATTTTGAAATAATTGAATGGCATTATGCATAACAAACGCCCTCTGTGGTATTTAGAGGTTCTGAAGATATTTACAAAAAACAAAATTTTAGACCCAATTTCAAGTCAAGTATAAAAAAAGAACAAACAGGTGATAAGGTAAAATCACTAACAACTTATAAACAACATAAATACAATATAGTACAAAATAACATACATAGTCAAATATATATAAATATAAAAAAGAACAGATGATATGGTAGAACCACTAACAACAACTTATAATTTACAAATATAATTATACTTGTATATATAAACATATGTACGCATGAGTGAAAAATGCGGTGAAAATCGATAGCAACAGTAAAAGCCACAGTTAGCATCACTTACCACTTACAAAATCATCCACGCTATAAAACCCTCTAACTGATAAAAAGTGTTTTGTCTTACTTTTAAATTTCCGGTAATCAGATATACATCGGATTTCCTTAGGAAGAGCATTATACAAAATTATACAATTATAATATGGCGATTTTTTTAAAGCGCTAGTATGGTGAGTAGGAATACTGAGCAGTTCCCCGTGTCTTGTAGTATAGTTGTGAAAATTTGTCCGTTTTTTAAAGTAACTTATGTTATTCTTTGTAAAAAGTAAGCATTTTAAAATATAGATTGAAGGTGTTGTGAGAATCGTTTATCCTTAAACACCTCCCTACAACTCACATTAACTTTTAAGTTACTCTTATCTCTTATCTTATAATTTTCTTTTGGCATATGAATACCCTTTCACATTCACTACCTCTGCCCGGGCTCTACCCCAAGCAAGCATGTTAAACGATATGTGACTGTATACCATGGAATATATAGGCTAAGATTTATATATTTAAATTTATAGAATATTGACTTTTACAAAATAATTATTAATAAAATACCATCTAGTGTTACTTGAGCCTGTACATTGATCATTTTCTTGTTATCGAAGTAGCCTTGCAACAGGATATCATTCAAGAAAAGTTTGGTTATATGTCAACTTTGTGGTATCTGTTTACCAATGTTTACTATCTTTATTTCACTTAAGTTTTGTAACAATATTTGACATATTATTATGTGTAGAAAATTAAACAAGAGAACATAAAATACATTACAATGATGACAGTGATGACACAAAAGTAAGATCTCTGAGGCTATTCCTTCTGATCGTGCACATTAATATTAACACGATTAATGTTAAATTTTTACTTTATTTAAATTTAGGAGTATTCTGTTATATCATTTTTTGTAAGTGGCGTACACATTGGTGTATACATCTTACGAATGAAATGTTGGTTGTTCTTAAATATATCTAAATCCTCATAAAACTATACCAATTTGAAGTTGTTCATTTTTATAGCGTAAATGGTGCACAAGTGTCAGATTCAAACTGTTCCATTTTTACTATGACAATTTGTTGCGGGTTGCCTAAATATGTGCCGTCAGTCTAAACGAGTCTATTATTGCTTGTTTGCCAACACTGTGATAACCAGAAAGTAGATCACGGACACCAATGAATTGTATATTGAGCAATGGAGCATTCACTAAAAGTCAACACATCGATTATTACAATCATTTGATTTTGTCCAACATTCCATAATTATGTACCTACCTGTAATTATTAAAATTAGAAAAAAAAATAGTTTACTTTTATTAACCTGCTACTCATAAGTCTCTAATATTTTCATAATTTTTGGACATATAAACCATGCATTCTACGAAAAAAACTCAATGAGCACAAAAGTTTTAAATTGAAGCGATCTAGTTAAATCTGTAAGAACTCTCTTTAACCCCTCCTAATTTTGACGCCACTGCAGGAAAATTGGAGCATAGCAAATTGGATCATAGTAGGTTTTTGAGTATTTTATCACAAATTATATTTCAGTTCCTGCTTTGAGCTTATAAAAAAATGTTTTTTTCTATTATAAAACTGGTTCAGCTTTGCACACTGTATAAATGATACCATATTATTGAAATTAATATTAACCTTATTTGTAGAGCAGTTAGAAATAGTTTCCTAGTATTATACTCTATTTTTAGACTATGAGGATTCATTCAAATGTCTAGCGCTTAAACACTAGCTTAATGTCGGTTAATTTGTCGCCAAGTTTACACAGTTCAACATAAATTGTTTATTGTCAATTTCTTTTTATTTTTTTTTTTTAATTGGGTATTCCTGCTACTGAAATATAAAAATATTAACAAACAACCCCTTGTCCAACAAATCTGTCAGATCGATTTTACCATCGTCTGCTAAATTACATCGCCTGTATAATAATTGTCTGCCGAATCAGATGAATTTCAATCTGGAATTCTGTAATGTGCTGTAGTGTGGTGGCACCAATGTTAATATTTGGAAATATACACATCAGAGTATAAATGTCAAAATTTTTTGACATACATCTTAACATAATTATATTTATCATAATTTCTATGAACGTAATGTAAATTTAATAGATGGTTTTTTATAATTTGTGTTTTTTTCCCAGACAAAATTTAATTTGTAAAACCAAGCCCTTGACTGATCTATTAGGTTTATTTGTTAATATTTTTATATTTCAGTGGCAGGAATACCCCATTAACAAAAAAGTAACAAAAAATGCCAGAAATAAATACCTATAAACAATATTTTTATTGTTAATGTCAACTAGGAACCTTTAAAATGTCATTAGTCCAAAATCAATGTTGCCACTTTGTAGATTAATTTTGTATTTATTCTTTCTTGTTAATCCAAAAGCAAATGAAATAGTTGTTTTCATAACTCACCAACACCATGTATGCTTTTTTATTATTTTCAAATTTACCACCCAAAAAATTAATGTATTTTATAGTTACTTTTCCTCTGTATATGTGACTTCTCCATTTATTGATCCTAGTCTAAAATAGAGTATAGTATTTCGTTTGTAACAACTAATTTTCATTGATGTAACGTCACTGCTTGGGAAACAGTTTTTGGATTTCCTGTTCTTCTAGAGGCTACAACAATCAATAATGTCAGTTTTCGTTATAATACAACTTTATTCTACTTCCCATAACTGTATACAGGGTGATTCAGGTTTAATTTTGATAACTTCAGGAACTGATAGAACAGGTTAAAATAATGTTTATTTGTGATATAAACTTATTTCCTGAAACGCATTGTTTCCGAGATAGAGTCCGTTGAAGTAGGAATTTTTTTCTCGTTTTTCCCTCATAACTTTTGAACCACTTATCTGATTTAAGTGAAATTCGGAACACAAACACTCTTTATGATCTTACATAAGCTTCTTAAGTTTGAACTACCTACCCTTCTTAGAAGTGTATTTTGTATGCTACCCCCCTCTTACTTTATTTCAAAACTACAAAAAAAATAATTAATTTCAATAAAACATCTGCACACCACTTTGACTTGATTAATTTCGAAACTTTTTTGTCTCTTGTTTATTTTTTGATGTTTGGTCTTGTTTCTGAGATATTCAAAGAAATTGGTGACAGTGTAGCGCACCAGCCCCATAAATTTCATTTAACGTTATAGCAACTCATGAAAACAAAAGTCAGTTGTTTGTGTAAACAAATAAACAAATTTGTGTAAGAAACAAGACAAAACGTTGGAAAAATAACGAGACAAAAAAGTTTCGAAATTAATCAGGTCAAAGTGGTGTGTAGATGTTTTATTGAAATTCATTTTTTTTTGTAGTTTTGAAATAAAGTAAGAGGGGGGGTAGCATACAAAATACACTTCTAAGAGGGGTAGGTAGTTCAAACTTAAGAAGCTTATGTAATATCATAAGGAGTGTTTGTGTCCCAAATTTCACTTAAATCGGATAAGTGGTTCAAAAGTTATGAGGGAAAAATGACAAAAAAATTCCTACTTCAATGCCCTCTATCTCGGAAACGATGCGTTTTAGGAAATAAGTTTATATCACAAATGAACATTATTTTAACCTGTTCTATCGATTCCTGAAGTTATCAAGATTAAACCTGAATCACCCTGTATACAGTTATGGGAAGTATAATAAAGTTGTATTATAACGAAAACTGACATTATTGATTGTTGTAGCCTCTAGAAGAACAGGAAATCCAAAAACTGTTTCCCAAGCAGTGACGTTACATCAATGAAAATTAGTTGTTACAAACGAAATACTATACTCTATTTTTAGACTAGGATCAATAAATGGAGAAGTCACATATACAGAGTTCATCAAGGTAGCTAACTCACTCACTGCTGTCTCTTCTCATCTAGAATGATCTAGAACTACCTAATTTAAATAAACTAAACTAAATGGCATAGGGGAAAGTAGTTCTTGCTACACTGCGATCGGCATGTGTTGATAATAATGGGAAACTGTTTTGAGTAGTTGCTCTATAAACAAAACTTTATATCTTTAAACATATTACAAATTAAAAAACATTTACATACTAATACTAATATTTTCTAAATTTGTTGCAGATCAGATAATGAAATAAGTAGCAACAATTTATCTCCCAATCACAATATTTTGGGTAAGCGAAAACTTAAACATCCATCATAATGTGGTATATATGTATATATATATTTTATATATTACTATTTTTTTAATATTTAATAAAAATTGAAGTTACAATACTTATTTATTTATATGACAATATAAAATTATACTGCACTTGAACATCAAAATGTAGTGTGTATTAAGTGAAAGATATCTTTTATATTGCATAAGGATGCAATTTTTGAAAATGTAATAAAATCAAGCAACCATAAAACAAAAAATTATCTTTGTTGTCAACATTGCAGAGTACATTACAAAACTTCAGTCAATGTTTGTCACAATGTAGATTACAGTACAACTATTATTTAACACACTATCATGATAGAAAAGACTAATTCAACAGAAAGTAAAGAAGAAATTTATAAAAATATACGTAAGAATGCAGAAGGAAAATATTCAATTAATGCTGAGTATTGCTGGAAAAACTGTTTAAAGAGATTGGGGCCTACAACGGATGAGAAACATATTGACGAAATTAAACAGACATCTACAAACCAAAAAGAGGCAACACAAATTACAAAACCTCTTGCTGAAATTAATTCAGCAATTAACAGTTCCAAAGATCAAAATAAAGAACCGAGTGTACCCTCAAAAACTGCCTCTGATAAAAATGAAAATGACTGTAAATGGTCATTGAATTGTCGTGAAGGTAAACTGTGTCCCACAATTAGTTTAATTGTAAATCAAAAAAAATTGGAACAAGTTGCAAGATTAGCTATTGAATCCGCTTTAAATCACAAGCTGTCAGAATTATTGTCTCCTGAAATTTCTCAAAAACAATGTCCAGAAAATAGGCAACAAAATGAAAATAAACCATTTCAAAATACTGAAATACGAACTGCTGTAGGACTTTCAAATACTGCAATTATTAAAAATGAATCAGATATGTCTAAAAGGAATAAGGAAAGAAAACTAAGCCCTGTATTTCTTCCCATTAATCCAAAAGAAAAAAGAAAAAAAAATTCATACATTTACAATTTAAACAATAGCAAAATTGGAATAGATTTATCAAAAAAAACTGAAATTAATAGAGATATTGAAAATCCGTCTACTGAAATTAAGTCAACAGATTTAAGTCTAAAACCAAATCAGCATTCAGTTATTATAGATTCATCCGAACATGAAGAGGAAAATGAATTAGATAAGTGGAAGAGGAACTGTCAAGAAGGAAATTATGTGTTAGAAAGCTTAGTAGATAAGTGTGAGAAAGATCCTAATTCTGTGTTAGCTACTTTTAAAGTAAGTTTAGGGACTGACAGGAAACTACCAAATGGGTCTTTTGATATCATTGCTGAACCAGAAGAACTCTACCCACTACAAAAAACTCATGGAGAAAATTTTGGCGATCCTAAATATCACTTACTAATGGTAGATGCTTCCACAAGCCTACACAGGATGGACTATACATTTATCCCTAAGGTGATTTATTGTAGTATTATGATAATATTGGGTTGAAACATAAGTTCATAGCATTTTTTATTTCCATGGCAGGAGTGACTTACAAATTAATTTTAAGACTTATGTTAAGGTTGCTTTAAAGTCATGGATTGTTTAACCATCATCTGCTAAATCGCAGCAGCCGTACTTTATCTAGTCTGTTCCTTTGTCCGGTTGCAGTGACTCACCGCGCGTAGCAGCACACTACAGCACAAATGACGTAGTGGGACATAGTCGTAAATTGTTTTCATCAGTAATTTCTGTTTATGTATCATTTTAAATGTATACATTGATACAACTTAAAATAATAAGTATTATGTTTTTATGGTGAAAGTGCAGTAGTCCACTATTAATACGTATGTATCCAGTTTTATGAAAAATGTAAAATATTTAGACACAAAAGCTTTATGTGAAGTATTGAAATGGTATCAATGCTACATATTTCATTGTTTTAAAATAGTAGATCAAAAATACGTAAATTTTTTCAAACCAAATTGAATAAGTAAGTTCTATTAAACATAAGCTATTACAGTGTCAATATGAAATGTCAAATTCTGATATTTATGACCTGATGTGTACGTTTCCAAATACTAACATTAGTATTGTCACACTATAGCACATTACAGAATTCTAGATTGAAATTCAGATGAATCGATAAATAAGTAATACAAGGGTGACACGATTTAGCAGACGATGGTTTAACTGAATAATTTTTGAACTTGTAAATTTGTACAGAAATTGTATAATTTACTTGGTACAGAAAATGGAGTGTCAAATGGGAAAAGTCAAAGATTTTGCAAGGGATGGAAGATGTAGACGCGACTTTCGAACGAACAAATTCAAAATTTTATATGTAAATTTAAAATGAAAATAGAAATTCCTTAAGTCGTGATTAAAATATATTTTTTATTTTTGTATTAATGGCAGAGGTTTTGGATTCATACTGTCACCTTTTACATTTCATTCACCCTCCATCAAATTTATGAAACAAATTCCTTCTTGCATAAAATACAAAAACTGCTAGATCATTTTGGGAGACAATCGTGAATAATGGAAGAGAATATATTCTTGACGAGTGCATATCTGATGTTGATAAGATGCTATGAAATATAAATAAACTTTGAATTTGATAAAAATGCTAGCAACTTGTGCATCACCTCACATAAATTATGGTATAAAAAGAGGACCGTAATGAATATATCATAGAATAACTAGATTGTAGACATTAAAATTATAGGATTTAGTCAAACATGTCTTAGTAAAACGTTGCAGGATATACAGGATTTAGAAGTTTTACTTTGAAGTTCAGATTTGTTCCATAATTTAGATACCATTAGTGAGAACGGTGTAGAAATTTGAATCAGGAGATTCTTGATAGTGATCGAGAAATCCAAATCTAATTAATTAATTAATTATTTTGAGGTCTATTCATTTTAAGGGATATCAATAAATTGCTCCAGTTTCGATCACTGCTAATAATATTGTTCCGACACTAACCTATGTAGATATTGTCTTGCAAAGTAAAGCTAATGACAGCAAATATTTTATTTTTAATTTAAGAGGATGGGTATGACTGATTACGGCCGAATACCACAATCTGTCAAATAAAGGATTGTTTGATGTTATCTTAATCATGCATAAATGTGGTCAAGCACTATCCTTATTACTGGTGTCTTAATGATATGCATGTTATGTGCATAAGGGAAACCTAAATACTACATAATCTCAGAGCATCGTCATTGTCGGCTAAATCGTATTATTACAAAGCCAACATGATTTAGCAGACGATGCTCAGAGCAAACTATTGCTCTGAGTGTTTAATCTTACAAAACGCTCAATAACCCTCTATAGAGTATTCCAAGATGCTGTCAAAAAATTAAAAATGCCGTTAAAAGGGCACACAATAACTTATTTAGTTAGTGTAAATGCAGAGAATGGTTTTTTTTGTTGAATAAATACTTTAATAGAAATATAAAATGCCAGCATTCTGTTGTTTGGTAAATTGATGTACTTACCTTACATATCTGATGTATTATTTTCTATGCCCTATTATAAGTAGATTTTACTTATTTTACAATAAGGGATATAATTTGTTTTTATGCTCATTAATAAGACCTTACACAAGACATCTGTCTTTACAAGACAAAGTCTGCTTAGATTTGTGGTGGGAAAGTACGCACTGGTATCAGATGATTAAGTAAAGTGGGAAAAATCGAAGCAGTTTATCGATATTAAACAAGTATAGCTAAAGAAACTAAAGATACCTAAAAGAAATAACTACAAATTTGGATTTCGCACTATCAAGAAATTCTAGGTTCAAGTTTTTACGCCATTCTCACTAAAGGCATCCAAATTATGAAATAAATTTCAAATTTAAAATTACTTTAACACTATACATTGTGAACCAGCAACATTTTTCTGAGGCTAAATCCTATTATTTTGACATCTGCAATCTACAGTTCACTGAATTCTTAAATTGTGAGAGGGTAGCCTTAAAAAGCCACAGCACTTATGCCCTATTGGGCCCCTTGTGGTTCCTCCATTAAGGGATCAATCCGCCTGAACCGTTAACCAACCTATACATTACCTTCTGATCCATTCATTACAGACTGTATAGTGAATAAGTACAGATTTATTATTGCTGTAGATTTATTTTTATATCATTTATCACATTTACTTTGAACAACTGAATATTGTGCATTAATAAGAAAATAGCACACTTCTGAAAATATTTTTCTCACATTTTTAAAACAAATTAATAAATAAAAAAATACATCTTGTTTTATAAAACCAGTAGTCTGGTAAGTACTCCTTTTATTAAGATAATTTTCATATAAAAGAAAATAGTTTTCATATTAATATGCTGATGGATATTCTTGTGTTAAAGCAGTACTTTGTTTTTTCTGGGTTTATTCTACTAAAAAATAAGTAAAAACTAAAAACGATTGTTCATCATAAGCAAATCATTTCACATTATACAGGGTGTTTCAAAAAGATATGGAAATATTACTGGGGCCAACAGAACATTGCAAAATAAGTGAGGTTTGCTTAATAAATGTATGTCCTCGACACTCATTTTTGAGATACAGGACATGTAAGCAGTTATAAATAATCAAATTTTGGAAAAATTTTTAATGCAATAGATTTGATTCAAATTTAACACAGGTACGTTTTTGGTGGTGCCAAACACGCTAGTGTTATTAATTTTTTTAAGTTGGGATTGTGGCGAAAAAAGGGAACAGCTTCCAAAAAATGCCTTTTAAAGTGCTTGTCAGGGTTACTCAACCATTTTTTTTATTATTATTTAAAATTTACGTACCTAACATGAAACCTGTTGTTTTCCTTATACAGATTTGGAAAGTGAGGATCTTGATGGTGAATTGTGTTTTGCCGCTTGCGTGTATTTGTGTCATGCTACACGCATAGTTCCACCACAGCGTACTCCCACTCTTCGCATAAGGCTGTGTTGCCAGGTGGGAAAAATTCAGTGCATGAGAATAATTTCAAAATAGCATGAGGTTTGGAGGTTTGGAAAAAGCATGAGATGGCTTAATTTATCAAAAAACACCTCTTGACACAGCTTAATTTTTAATTACTTTTGTAATGCCATTTTTATTTCATTAAAAAGCATTATGTTATGCTATTTTATAATAATATTACATTGTAAGTAGGTACTTACTTAAAAGTTATTAACCACGTAACCTTTCTAATTTATTTTATTGTTAGGCCGGGCGAACGTTGAAGCGCAGTTGACGTGACGCAGGGTGACTCACGGGTCGTAAAATTTGTTGTTTCCAGAAAATGTAGGTACCCTTACGGAATAGAGTTAAGAATCACTGCAATACAGCGTGAATACAGCACACACACCGCATATCCGTCGACTGTCATACCCGTTTATGTATTCATTGCTAATTATTAAGAGAGCAGTCTACAATAAAGGACATTTCAAGTACCCAAATATTGTAGATACCTACCTCTATCTATTCAATTTTGCCCTCGATTTTGCCTTTATTTTTCGTTAGGTCTTTGTTTTGGTAGATTTCAAAGAGTAATTTTAATAATTTTTTTATTTCTTTTTGTGTCTATTAAAAAGCATGAGATTTTGTAATCAAAATATGAGAGCATGATATTTCCTCGGAATGCATGAGACCTGACAACACTGGCATCAGTTGACCGGACAGTTAGATTTGCAATGGCGAATTGGCGTTGGCGATACGGAACCAATTACCGTAAAAGTGGGGAATGCTAGACCAATGCACGGCGCCGCGCCACAT
Source organism: Monochamus saltuarius (assembly GCA_025584915.1). Taxonomy (NCBI): domain Eukaryota; kingdom Metazoa; phylum Arthropoda; class Insecta; order Coleoptera; family Cerambycidae; genus Monochamus; species Monochamus saltuarius. The sequence goes on from CM046722.1 coordinate 27,515,644, forward strand.
ATACTTCGTACCTCTCTTGGGATAAAGCGGCAATTTCTACTTTCTCTGTAAAGATCCGCAATTTCCGAATCTGTATATTATTTTATCTTGATGTTTAATTTAAACTCATTACAGGGTATAAAAACTGTAAGAAAACATGTGGGACGCGTCAGTTTTGTAGGTTCCATTTCATCATCATCAGAAATAGTGGATCTCCTCGTAAATGATATAATTGATTCTATTTCATCATCATAAATAGTGGATCTCCTCGTAAATGATATAATTAACCAGTTGTAATTTTTGCCGTGATGGACTTTTGGAAGTAATTTGAATCTTTCAGGTTAAATTGGAGTACTCTTATCTGAAGTTGTTATAATTACGTTTTTCAATACTTTTTACAATAAATATTATTTCATTTTTAAAATTTGTAAGTGCATACAAATATAAAACATGTGTATAAAGAAATGGACTTATTATATTGTAGTGAAATTGTTGGTAGAAAGTTTAAAGTACTGGTTAATTTTTTTCTGTTAAGCATTATTACGTCACAAGTAGAGTGCATCAGAAAAATGTTTATAGCTAGTACCTGCATTCACTACTGTACAAATGGGGATATATAAATTAATGATTTCATATTAGTAATTAAAACAGTAGCTACTTTTTTTTAATGGCAGACAGCTCAAAAAACAGTATTTATTTATTTATTTGTTAGAAAGGTACCATGCAGATTAATATGATTTACTCCTTTGATCAGTCACAGCTAGTGAAAATTAAAATGGTAAGTTTTTGATAATGAAAATTGGCAAAATAAAAAAATTAAATAGAGGGTGCCTCACCAAGATCTCGAAAGAAATTACACACATATACAAAATATTTTTTTCTGTTATCAACTAATAAATTCAAATAGATCTTTTTCTAGTTCAACTTGACAATAATATAGACAATATGTGTAGGGTTAGAGTGGAAAAGAGGGAAAACAATTTGATTGTCTATTTTACAAAAAAAGGCATTCTTAATTAAAATTTTTCCTTGTCTTTAAAATCCAGTTGGCTTAGAGAAATTTTATCTTGCATATATATAGGGTGATAAATATGAAAAATGTTTAAGAATCAACTGCCTTTGTTAATAATATTGCTAATAGTACAAAAAAATTGTTAATAAGGAAAGTTGTTTAGAATTGAATATTATGTTATAATTTTGGTTTGTGCATAAATTGACCTACTTTGATAGAAAGGAAATTAAAACATTTTTATTTCTCATTTTACGTGAGAGGTATTCTTGATATCTTTAAAATACGGTTGGCATTGAAAACGTAATATAATCATAATCAGAAAATAAATAACGCCTTTGAACATTTTAAGATATGTGAAGTACTAAGTACAAACTAAAGAAACAAATGATAAAATTTGTAAATGTTTGCAATTGATACACATAGTTGCATATTTTAAAACCATTTGCATCTTATAGTTTTTTCATCATTCTGAATATTCACGGTTAAAGATATTTATTGTAAAAATAAAATATAAATGTTTTAATTTTTGTTTTATCAAATATATAGGCTGATTTATGCACAAATCAACATTATAACATAACTTTCAATTCTAACCAACTTATTAACATTTTTTTTGTATTGTTAAAACAGTTTATTCATGAATGTTTTTCATATTTATTGGTTTTCTGATCAAATGCAAAGTTAAAGTTCTCCATGCCAACCATATCTTACAGACAAGTAAAAATTTTAATGAAGAACGCATTTTTCTCATAAAATGAAAAATTTAAAAACTTGTTTACATCTAACAGGTGTTTATGGATAATAAATATTTCGAACTTACATGTATAACTTCTTTCAAAATTTAAATGAAGCAACCCCTATTACAATTTTTTATTTTACAAATTCCATTTGAAATTTTTTAATCATAATTTTGAAGTTTTCATTGTGAGCATAGAAATCGTTACCTGAATGTGTTCCCCGATTTTTTAACAAAAAATTACACCTCTTTAATTTTCACCAACTGCCACTGATACACATGCGTGAATGTGTATTATTTGCTCTGCTTTAAATTGTTTTTTTATGTGCTTAATCACAACTGAACATATTATTATGTGAATTGGTGATAGGTATCAAGTTGGTCATTTGAATTTTACCGTTTAAAAATAGCAGTTATTTATTATTCAGCATAAAATAAAATAAACTTCATGTGGACCTGCAAACTCTTTGTTTTTGCAATATATTTTGTATCTCATTAAAATTGTTAATATTGTTCTGAGAAATTATCTAATTATCTATTACTTACATTTTGACATGAAAGAGTGGTAAATAAGAAAAAGTTAGCTTTCGCTAAAAATAAAAATACTTACATATCGAGGAATATTACTTTGATGTAGTGCTGCACTATTATTAATTACTACTCCTACATCTTTCTCTACTACACCGGGTTTTGCATTATTTCATCTAATGGCAACCTATACACCACAAAAAAGTTTGATAACGTGTAAATAACTACATAAAGTGTTTTTATTACTCATTTTGATAATGAAAATATTATATGGACACTTAATATAAACATAGCAGTGCTGTTAATTCATGTTTTTTTTATCAGGAGGTTGCACAATTAGATAAAATTTCAGAACACAGTGTTCCCTCTGAAGAAGTTGAGGTCATTGAAGAAGAAATTATTCCAAAGAAAACATATCAAACATACCCTGAGGCAGATCTACAACTACAACAAAAATCAGATGATACAATTCCTGAAGTAGTACAACTACTGGAGGCACTTCATTCGTCAGAACAAGTACCACAATCACCACCAAAATTGCCACAGAAATCACCACGGCAATCACCATCGGAATCACAACAACAATCACCACGTCCATCAATAATAAAAGAACACAAACCAGGTGTCCCAAGAGAAAAAAAGATGAGCATAATTTTTAAAGAAGCCGATGAGGAAGATAGAAAACGACAAGATGCGAAACGCCCCAGTGGTGTAAGTTGGCGAGCTTTAAACACACCATCAGATTCTGATTCCACTGCAAGTCTAGATCAAGTAGTAAAGGATGCTACAGCTAAAGCAGAATCGTTCCGCCAAAATTTAGATGCTAAAAGACAACATTCATTGCTTGATATAGCGAAAAGGAAGAGTACCATTGACAAAAGAATAGAGGAGCCGAAACCACCAAGCTCTCCTCCCCCTAAACGTAAAAAGTTTTTTAATTTCAAGTGCCTCGAAAAGAAGAAACAGCCTGAAAAGGAAAAGGAGCCAGCTCATTCTGATTCGTAAGAGATTTAATATATTTGCCACATCATTGATTACATTACATTCTAATTATTTTCATATTGATCATCATAACCAATTCTTTGGGTACTTATGCACTTGAATAGCTAAATAACTAATATATATATATGTAATAGATTAATTTTATTTAGCAGTGGCGGTTGGTGGAAATTGAAGTGGTCATTTTTTGATACTGAATAAAGTGTAAGACTGATACTATTCAGGGAATGATTTCTATGCTCACAAAAAGAACACTCACGATTAAAACATTTCAAATCAAATTTGATAAATATTTTTTTCTATAGTCAACTGATAGATACAGACGCTTTTTAGTTTTTACAAAATTATCTCTCTTTGATCTTAGACTTTTTACTGTATTGCAAAGGTACTTAAGCTAATATTCTTGTTTATGTACTTACATAAATTAATTTTCATACAATTCCTATTAATGAAGTCATATGTATGTATGTTCTTTGATATAAAATGTCAAGGTACGCTGGTCAGAACAATGGTCCACATAGTTAGTTTCACATAATAATAGACCTCTTCAAATTTTGATTTGATTCTAATAATCTATTTTTTTCAAACTTCGCAATGTTGCAATTTTAATAATTTATAAATTTAATTTTGTGATAAACAAAAAACTGTATTTATTAGTTAATTTCAGGTGAAACTACTTCTATTTCACTTATTTAGTACAGTTGATTACAAATGTAATACAAATTTGATACTATTTTTTAATTTCTTCTATTTTTTCTGTTGCATATAAAACTTTGTAGATCTCATTTAAAACACTGATACGCGCCTAATCTTTTTGTTCATATTTTTTTATTGGTGATAGATGCCTGTACGAGTCAAGACGAGCTAAACATATTGTTAAATATACCACCGCTTAAATCTATATTATTATTCCAAATCGTTAATTTTTTATATAACCACTGCAGTGTGTGTGTGTGTTTGGTATACTGAACAAGATGAGCTTTTGGAGTTCTCAACACCAAAAGCAAGAAGAGAGGCGTCTCTCCCAAAGAACAAGAAGTCAACGTAGGGTAAGTCGCCAGCCGACTATCTCATTGTTAATTTTTTTTTCTCGAGGTATTTGTTAACCATAATCATGCGTGCCCAGAAAATTATGCAATAACAGTCCATTTTTCTCCAATAACGCAACGCAATACAATGTATGTTTTGTTATCCTATTACATAAATATGAATTATGTGTGTAGAAGTGTAGTGAATTACAATGTTCATAGAAATAATTCCTTATATGAGTACCACTTTAATTTTCACCACTGTTAATGTAATTTTTAAATAAAAGAAAATAATAGGAAATCAATTTTTTAGCCAAAAACAAACAAAAAAAACCTTATGAACAAAGAGTCTAAAGTTACTAATTTTTTACATAAGTGAAAGTGAAATTTAAAATATATTTATTCAAATATCTCTAAAGATGTTTGACATAGAATAATGAAAATTAGCTTCAGTGGATATACTGGGAGGCTGCATAATTCCTAATGTTATTGCTAAAAAGGTGTCTTTTACATTATTGGAAAAAGGGAAAATTTTCATAATTATAAGTTTCACTTATTATAAATAAAAAAATAAGTATAAAAATATTAATTTCATGAAAACTTGTAGATGTGGAATTTTTTAATGTAAATACAGTGCAACCATCAGAAGTTCTAAATAGTTTGACATATAAATATTTAATTATAAAGGGTATATTTGCAGTGATATTTAGCACATGTTTATGGTTAGTTGTGCCAAATTATCATGAAGAATTACACTATACCACAGCGTGTGCAAATTGTTAAAGCGTATTATGAAAATGTTCTAACTGTTAATGGCAAAATATATCGGGCAATAACAACTGATTTGTGGCCCAGACTGAATCGCATGAACCTTACAGATGCTTTTGTTTCAACAAGATGGTTCTCATGGTACACATGAAATCACCACTTCATTAAGGGAAAGATTTGAAACTTTCGTAATATTGCAAGGTGGGAAAATTAGCTAACCACCAAGATCCTTATGAACAATGATATCAATTGTATTTTCAAAAAAGAAATACAATTCATTTACTGACTTTGTTTTATTTCAGTTGAAAAGTAGGACATCCTTATTAAAAAACCCTTTATGTGCAATAGCAACTCCAAAAATTTTTTAAAATATTTATAGTTTTTTTTACCGTGGGTATTACATAGTATGAATTTAATCTACGAGCTTATTCTAAATTTGAAAACTATTCCTTTTTTTGTAAATAAAGTGGAAACAAATTTTTTTCTAAAAATGACATCGATTTCCAGAATACTAACTTAATTGACCCATTAGTTGGTATATTTGTATAACAATTGAGTAAATGTAATTAATATTAATAGGCAAAGTTTCATATATCTAAGTCAAACATTTCAGAGTATTTGAATTGGTACATGAATGATTTTTTCAGTCTTAGCACATGTCTAAAAAAAAAACAAGGGCTTTAGACCAGCGGTTCTCACTTTTATTTACACATACCACTTGTGTACTATTACTTAGTTGCGTACCTATCTGTGTATGAGTCAGAGTCGTGGGATGGATTTTCTGAGTGTGATGCCAATTTTAGAAATGCCGTCCCTCATCAGTGGTATGCGTACCGCAGTTTGAGAACTGCTGCTTTACTCTTGATTCTCAAGGTTTTGTTACTTAAAAAAAAACTAGTCTTCTGCAATTATTGTTATCGTAGCAAACTAATATTCCTCTAGCAAAATAGACAAAATAAGAAAAATAGCCGCAGTTTTAATTAAAAATGAGGGAAATTAGGATTAAAGTACAATAAATGTGCAGATTAACAAAATGGTTAATTAATGATTTATTACTTACAGTGATGAATCTGATGAAGAGCTTCAGGAGAGGAAACCTGCTCCTAGTTCTTCGTTGTACCTCGATAACTACAAGCGACGAAACACATCGTTTATTGGTAATGCTTCGATGAACGTCATAGTATACAATAAAATACATATCATTTTTAATTTTCAGAAAACCCTGTCTTTGAGAAAAAGAAGGAACTCAATCAGTTTTTAAATAACATCTAATAATTAAACATTTATATGTAAAAGTTTTTATTTTCCAATTTATTTATAACAATGTATTCACAACAAAGACAAATATATGTTCTAAAATCATATCAGTTCTTTATAAAAAAAAACCAAAAACTAATGGAATAGAGGGCCATAAACTTGGAATGGCATATAAGAAAATTAAATTATAATGAAGGCTTAAGCTGCAAATAAAAAAAAACAAGCATACTGATTTCTGTCAGACAGTTTCAATAAGACTTGTTTCAAACAATGTAACATGTATGGCGTGGTTCACCTGTTATTTTTTCAGTTTATCTTTTATAGGAAAATGCATTAGAACAGGAGGTTTTTAAATTTTATAACCACAACTCCATACTTTAGATACTAAATATTTCTGAATTGATTGAATATCCGATAACAGATTGTGCATGTACATTTTCTCATGCACCTTACCTTTTAAAGGATGTTACCATATTGCATATTTGGACGCAATACTAAAAAATGTGCCATAAGACTGTGCTAGAAAGATATATATTATTTTCTGCTAGATATTAACATTTTTCTGTGACTAATATTCTTGTTTTTTTTTTGGAAAGGAAACAGCGGGAGACCATTTGGTGCATACTCTACTACATTAAATATGTCGAAATTGTTAATTTCAAAATTCGTGTTGACCTAGTGAAAACTTAAATAAATTTTAGGTGTAAAATCAATTTTGTATAAAAAAATATGAATGTTTCTCAATAAAGATATCCAATACAGATTTACTACTAAAATGTTATTTTTTACTTTACCCCAGGGACTGTGTATTGCATTCCTACCATTTAACATTAGCGGTAACCAACCAATGTACTTGATAAACAATAATTTTTAAAACTTGTTAAAATCTTGTTCATTCCTCACATATCTCAAGAAGTCGGCAACAACTGATAAAAATATAATTTTTGAGAACGAAATTATTTCTATTTCTATTGCTCATAAAGAAATTTTTTTAATAAAGTTTCAATCAAAATTAATTGTAAAAATTAAGAAATCTGAGGAAAACTTAAAAAAATATATATATTTTGAAAAACTAAAAAGACCTTTTCTTTAGATCTTTTTGTTTTCTGTTTCTTAACTTTTACATATCTTTTTAATGGTTACTAAAACTGTGGTTTTGACGTAAAACAAATTAGAGAATTTGTTAAATTATATTCATGTATGTATGTATGTAATTGTGTGGAGGTGCAGCGGAAATTGCTTTCCAGTGCAGCACCTATTTGAAATAATAAAAAAAAACTCAGCTGCATTTTGGCAACACGCAACACCTTTTTTAAAACTAATATATTTATAAAAAAACTAAAGGCTGCTTCAAAATACCACTTTTTTTCAAAAATCTTTCTTAAAAAAATCTGAAAGAATAATAGTGGCACAAGGGCTCTGAACGCCCTGTATATTTAACTAGAAAATCAATTACATATTTGTGTTTTCCTCACCAAAAACCTTATTTCCACTAAATTTGAATACAATTACCCAACTAATAAGAAAATTATTGCAAAAAGAAAATTAAAAAAATACTTTTTCAGACCTATAACTTCTTAAGGAAGGAAAATTGTACTAAGGTAAGTTGATTTAATTCACAATCGTCGCTAAATCCCAGTAGCCATGCTTTATCTCTAATGACCTCTGTTCCTATGCTCTGTTGCAGTGACTCACCGTGTGTAACAGCACACTACAGTACAAGTGACGTAGTTGTCAATTGTTTGCATCAGTAATTTGATGTTTCTTAAAAATAATGACAAATTTCAAACATCTGTTGAGTTCACGTTTCTGTTTACTATTCTATAAAATAATGAGGTATTGTGCTTTTCATGGTGAAAGTGAATTAGCAGTCTTTACCCAGTTTTATTAAAAATAAAATATTTAGGCAGAGGCACTTTGTGTGGAGTATAGAAATAATGGTATTAGTGTTGCATATTCTAAAGTTTTAAAATAGTAGATAAAAGATACATACATTTTTAATAAACCAAATTAGATAAGTAAGTTATATTAGAAGATAAGCTTACAATGCCAATATCGAATGTCAAATTCTGACATTTACAGCCTATGTAAATTTCCAAATACTAACATTGGAGTCCCAACTCTACACTACAAATAACAAAGTAGATAGTAAGCTTATTGAATTCTTATGATCTTAAAAGCATGATTTGTGGTTTGCAAAAGAATTTTAAGAATTTTAAATTTATGGTCTTAAATCTACGCCTATAACTGCCAAAATTAACACTTTGCGTCCCCCCATTGCAAACTATAATATAATAATCAAAATATAAAACTGAAAAATACAACAAAGGTATCAAATTCACTTCAAAAAGAAGAAAACACCATAAATAGTAAACAACGATATTTGACAACTGGCAAGTTTCCAAACAAATAGTGATTGCAGTGTTGCCACGTAGATCTTTACTTCGATGGTGGATGTAATATTATTTTATTTCCAAAATTGATAAGTACAAATTAAGTTTAGTTTTTGTATGTTGGTTTTGTTTATTTTTGGATATGTTCCCTCTATTTTTATTATTGCTCTGAGGTGTTAACCCATTCATGCCATCATTATATATTTGTATAATATTTTTAATTATACTCCAGCTACAAAACTAAAAATATTTGTAACAATATGGTACCTATCAAAAACGTATGCATGTAATAAAATAAATTATTTTTGGTGATAGGAAGGAAAACACTTTGCACAAAAAGTAACATCACATTTCAAACAATAACCTTTTCGTCTGATTTTGCAACCTTTTCTTTGACATCGAATATCTTCAGGTGCAACAGCAGTTTTGGTTCTTCTTTTAGTAGGTGCTGTTAATTTCATATATGGTACTGCAAGTACCTATACAGGGTTAACTATGACTAAGTATAAAAATTTTAACCACATGCTCACCGAGGTCTAAAAGACAATAAAAAATTTATTTGGAATTCTAGCTCAATGTTTAAAAAATGGGGCAAAATGCTCTTTGCCTACGGAGAGTGACCGCCTATGACAGTCAATCATTGTCCAAGATGGCTAAATATGTCAACAGCCGGGCGGTCGTTTTTTGCAGCGCAGTGTAGAAATGACGAAAATAAACTGCAGTATTTTGTATTCGTTTATAATTAATCATTAAATGTTCTAAAATAACATAACCTAGAATACTGCATTGCTAGTTGCATACCCTCCAAACCTCAAAGAACATGTGAAGCCTACTCATATCTTAAGACCTAAGAAACATTTTTACAGAACACTGTAAACATCTTGGATGTTACAGTTTAAAATATTACAATTATTATTTTATGCAAACATAGTCGATTATTACTGTTAATATTGTTGCTATTATTAGCATTAACAGAATTTAATTCCCCAACAACACAAGAAGTTTAAAAATTTAATGCCATGAAGTGCATCTTGCATTAGTGGCCCACAGATGGCATCTGCAGATGTCAAAAAATATTTGTTACGGTTACGGTATTCTGATTAGTTTGAAATAATTTTTCAGTACTTGCTTTTCGCAAATTTAATTTTTTGCATATTTTTTGTGTATTTACAAACATGTTTTATTTAAATGCCTAGATGACGGATAAGATGATTTATGGGAGTATGACAAGTGCATATACTGATTACTTTTTGAACCACATTGAACAACTGTTATAATGCTTTGGCAGTAAATGTGTGGCAGTGTTTTTATGTATTTGGGTACATTTGCGTGTATTTTTTGTTATCTTTTGTGGTTTTTCCCGACATAAGTAATCGACCTGGTCATGATCACCCAACCAAGTAGGTACCTCGCTTTAAACAAGAAAAACGGTCGAGGGAAGGAGAGGTCCACAGCAGGTACAAAAATCTTTCCAATGGCAGGTTTTAATTTAAACATGAAAATAGAAAATGATACATTCTTAAAATCTCTCCAAATATTAATCCTGAAAATAAATATTAGTAAGGTAGGTGCTGCCTTCCTGCGCTACCATATTGTGTTTCTCATTAAATCATTAAATACTAATCTACATTTCGTAAATAATTTTTTTTCTTTCAAAGCGGCGTAAACTGATCCACGTGTCAATGCGGTGACTTGTCACTACGTTTGACACCTTTGACTTTGGCAGAATATACCTAACCTCGCGGCTGACAGAAAGTCAGTGACGGCGATAAATAAGGATTTAATATAGTTTTGAAAACAATTTTTTTTTGCTTTATAAATATGTTTGGAAATTTTTTTATGGATGATTCCGTTAATACTTATTTTTCCCTATTCCTTCTTAAAATATTTGTATCAAGTCACAGTTAACCCTGTATATCCCTATGGTACATACTGCTAACAGTATATTATAACATTTTTAGTAAAATTTGAAAAAAAAACATGATCAGCAAATTAAGCCCAAAATAAAATTTATATGGTAGAGGCTGCACATTTCACACAAATTAATAAAATTAATTATGGGCCTATCATTTCTAATTAATTAAACAAAGGGTTATAAAATGAAAATTATATCTAGAACCATTGAATGACTAAATTATACATTTCAGAAAAAGGTAATTTTTGTGTTATGTACTTGTACATTTTTTAATATATTTCCTACATGTTTACCTACATTTTACATTTGACTTTTTCTAGGAAATATTTTTTATAACTACAATAATTAAATTGTAACATTGGGAAGTCACAAATTCATGTATATCATGTATATTCTACAATCTAATTACACATTTTATGTAAATATGGTCTACCACACGCACATTATACAAGGTCTTAAAGAACACTAGAAATAATAAAGGTTTCATAAAATATTTTATTCATTGTATCAATTATTTTTTTAAAATATTAAATTATATCATGAGTTTGTTTAAAAAATTATCAAAAAAAGTGTCCCCAGAACGGAAAACTGGATCTTTTCTCAAACAACATACATTTCAACAATAGTTAAAAGTAAAGTTTAAAAGCTATACATTTTTTAAAACGTTACAATTTAATAATACTAAATGTATTTGTTACCTATCTTCAAAAGGTGTTTCATAGACTTTGGTTTTAAAATATTAAATGGAAGCATGGAAACATTCCTAAAATATTAGGAAAAACAAATTTCCTACCTTAATTGTAAATATATAAATATTGCTGATGATATCATTAACTACAAAACAAATTTCAACAAAAACTGCAAAATCTTAGTGCTAAGTTCAGTTACGAGGTAAAAATGGGAATATTTAGTTGACTAGCAAAAATTGAAAAGCAATGGATCTAACTAGTTATGTATCATTTTAAAGGGAAATTACCTAAACTACCTGTTTATTTTTGTTGATAGAATAAATTAAATTACCGCACGTCCTATAAAGTCACCACTATCATGATTTTAACTTGTAATGGTTCCTATGTAATTCTTCTGTCTCTGCTTTTAATTTTAATAAGGTATCTTGCAAGAAATCAGTTATTTTCTTTCTTGCTTCTTTGTTGGTTGCTTTCCTTTCTCTTAACGACTTTACCATATCAGATAAATCTATTGGGTTACCATAGTTGAATGTTAAATTTTTGTTGAACTTTAATATATACGGGGGTTCATTAGGAAGAACGTCATCCATTCCTATATGCCAGATAGGTACCACAACCGGAGTGACAGGGGATTCGAAAATCATTCTTCCGACTCCCCATTTCAGTCTCATATTTTCTTTTGTCATGTTCACTTTCCCTGAAACAAGAACATTGGTATGTTTGAGTCTACAAAATTTATGTTTATACAGGGTGTTTCATGTGGTCTTTATATAGGGGAGTGGATCTGCGCATGATTTTAAGTAAAAAAGTTCATCTAAACATATGTCTGAAAATGCTTCGTTACCATAGTATAGGATGTTAAATTTTGCTTTGTATCTCCCACAGTTTTTGAGATATGTAACTCAAATTTGGAACCTAGGTTAACTTATGTTACATACATTAGCCTTGCCTAATAGTTGTCACGATCCACAGGGTAATATTTTTTCTGGGTTAGGCCTCCTTTCAGCCTACAAACTTTCTTCTGGTACGCCACTGATCTTTTCTAGGATTTAATTCCCTGTTCAATTCAGACATTTTTTTGTTCTGATGATTTCCTGTAAGTTCCTAAATTAAAAGCCGGATTTCAAAATCCTCTAGTAGGCTCTGACTGGCATAATTATTATAAAATACAAGGTGTCTGGAAAAATGTGGGAAATCTCTCGGATGCAGATATAACATGAAAAAATAAGAAGACACGTTCATATAAAAAATTTGCCTATTGGCACTCCCTACGGAAATATGTGTCCCTGAAGGGCGCCGCTGGAAAACGATTTTTCTTGAATAACTTTTAAAGTACTCAATATAATTTAATAAAGATTTAATGTGATGAACACTAGTAACGACCTCTTAAAATACTGTCCTTGAAACATATTTAGCTTTTTTTAGTTTACCAGGAGCAGATTAAACTTTACGACTTAATGCCTAAATTCTAACACCCTGCATGATAAAGACTTTAAAATAATAAATTTGGGTAGCTCCAACCTTAGACTAAAAAAAGGTACTCTTGTTTATTGTCGATAAAATGAACCGTTTACGAGAAAAAGAATAAACAAATTCAGGTTTTATTTTTAGTAAAAAGAGTAATGATTTCTATTTTTTTTGTCTCGACAACAAAGTGCATTACAAAGTCATTCAAACAGGAAAACTTCATTTTAAGATGTTTAATCCGAAAAAATAAATAAAATTTAAAAAACGCGGTGATGTCCCAGGGGGCACTTTTAACGAAATTATTGAAAACCTTCATAAGAGGGTTCAACATGCAAACATACTTCAAACTTTTTCTCGTAAACAGTTTACCTTTTTGTAGTCTAAGGTTGAAGCTACTCTGATTTAAGTATTATATTAAAGTCTTTATCATACAGGGTGTAACAAATTTAGGAATTAAATTGTAAAACTTAGCCCGCCCCTGGTAAGCTAAAAAAAGTTAAATATGTTTCAAGGATACTATTTTAAGAGGTCCTTATTAGTGTCAATCACATTAAATTTTTATTAAATTATACTGTGTACTTTAAAAGTTATAAAAAAAATGATTTCCAGGAATTTTATAGGAACTTTTCATCTTATTTTTCATGTTCTATCTGCACCTAAGAAATTTGCCACATTTTGACGGACACCCTGTATACATTACTCATCTGTTTCTTCAAGTATAATGATATACGTAAAACAATATAGCAGTGCAGTAATCATTATTCACTTATAATTAAATATGCATACTTCTGTCAACAAATTTAAATTCTTCAATGTGACAGTATCGAGAATAAACTAACAAAACAAATTCTCCGGTGTTATCAATTGAATCCAAACCTCCAGTGTGAAAGCCAAACACTCTACTCAGTATACTAGTTTGGGCGATATTAACATTTTTCTAAATGATGGTAGAAGTTTACTAGTTTTATTTGCTTTTTTAAATTTATCAATTTTGAATTGTTTATGTTCATGTTATGAATGTCAAAATGTATTTTTTTCAGTAAAAGTTTGCTAAATGTAAGAAATATGCTGACTACGAGTATAAGCGGACATGCTAAAGTGAAACTAACACCTAGGCTACCGTTCGTCGCGAGGCCGTGGAGTCGAAAGGAATAAGGCGGCATGAAGATTTTTTGTTGTGTCACCGAATTTTGAGAACACAAATACACAAATTGTACTAGTAGCAGAGTTGTTTAAATAATTAACTTTGCATAATTCCTAACAATATAATGGCTGTAATTCATTTGGGTGATTTACAACACTCGCCTCCAGCTCGTGCCATAACCTTCACTCTTGTGAATTACAGCCATCATTATATGCCCATTGAATAATATACTATTATTTTATGAATTTAGTGCCTGCGTGTGATTTTTGAAGACATCCACAGAAGATTGAGGTAAACTGGTACTTTTAATGCAAATAATCATTTACTCATTCTACTCGGACTCTAAATGTTGATGAAAATCCTCAACTGAGTACCAAAAAATCTGAAAATCAATTGAACGTCTCACACATTCTAGTTTGGAGGAATCTTCATGGCTTTTTATTGTCCTTATCATATTCAACACGTTCAAGTTTTACTTCCCAGGACAGAAGCATGCATTATTCATGCAGTAACTTATTTAACGTTTTTTTTTTATACATAATACTGTTTGCCTTATTGTAAATGTTAATTTATTAATTATTCTTAACCCTTTATCGGACTTTTTTGAGAATATTTTTATATTGTTTTTTGGACTACGTAACCATATGGTTACATTGATTTCAAAAGTCTGTTACACTCGGTTGTCACTATTTAGAGCATCCCGGATAATGTTACCGTATGACAACAACGTTACAAAAGTGGGGGATAACATTTAAACTTCAACTACGCCATCTGGTGATTGTATTTTATATGCCTCATTTGCCTCCAACAGTTACGCTTTGAGGTTATGTGGACACCTGTTTGCTTCTGCCCGATTTTGGTAAGTAAACCATATTTCTAATAGCTATACACATAGTATAGTATTCTATAGATACTAATTATTGCACTATGATATCTGTTTTCATGTATATGCTGAAAATAAGCAAATAAGAATTAAAGTAAAATATTTGTAACCATTCGGTCACACTGCCCGATATGGAGGTCAATTTTTACAGTCCATATATAATGAACCATTTTTTAAAAATCGTAATCATGGATGATTATACAACAGTAAATACTTCTTCATTTTATGGCATACATAAATGCAGATTACCGCCCCCTCCTCAAGTATCTGATACTTCTGATTCATCAGATGACGAAGATGAAATGACTGTAACAACTGAGAGAAAATTTATCAAAGTAGGTATTGTTACAGGTAAAATAAATAGACATATGTTATAACTTTTTGATTGTACTTAAGTATATTACTAAATAATTTTTACAAATAACGAAATAACAATCTAGCGAGTCTGATAATACTAATTCAATGAATTAAATGAACTTCCTCCTAAAAAGAAAAACTGAAATTATTTTTAGTTGGACCAAAGAAGATTTACTCGAAAAGAAAAGAAATACGGATTCACCCCAGATATATTACAAAACTGTTTGCTATTACTGCTATTACCAAAGTAATATTCCCTTTTCTAAAAAATATTCTAAGTACTAGGTAGCCAGTGTGACCATATGGATACATTTGTTGTTTTTTAATAGACTGAAGTTATGAAGAAAAGAAGACTGTTGCCGACTTATAAGAGACTTTTAAAATTTATACCAGAATTATAAGAATTTTGTCTCGTGTCCTAAGTACCTTGCCCGATATGGGTTTCAAAAATAATGTAGCCAAATGGTAACAAAACCGATAAAGGGTTTTAACGTAAGTAAGTAGTACTTAATGACTTTTGAAATTAATAAAATAAATGAAATAAATTATTACTCATATTACCACCAGACTGTATCTTCTAGACGATTTTGAAATCCGGTTTTCAATTTAGCGAATTAAAGAAATTAATTTTTTTTTCTCAAAAGCGGCCGGGAAAAGGGTGGCTTACCGAGAGCAAATTTTGGGTGACAACTATTAGGCAGGGCTAATGATGCAGGTAATCTAATTTTTACTTTTTTTTTAAATTTCACGAATAGTGAAAAAAAAAATAATGCTGTTATGATAACGTCAAGAAGTTTTAATTATGTTACACTAATTATTTTTCCATTTTGCCAAAATATAATTATATCAATTATTATTACTTATAACATGTTGCAAAAAGTAAAGGCAAAAACAAATCAGAAAAAGATCAGAAAGCTATAATTAACTCCATTTTACTATTATTAACTTATATATCATGATTATCTTCTAATTTAATTTGATTTCCCTCACAAAATAAAAAATAGACATTATAGTCATGATTGTTGGTTCTCTAATCAAGAACATCTAGTTGAAAAAGATCAAAATACTGACAATGATGGAGTTTATAGATGTTGTGAAGCAATTAGATTTCCAGGATCTGCAGGTATTCCATACCAATTTCAGTCAATAATCTTTTAAAAAACCACATGTATAACTGTGAACAATAATTAAAGTAACATTATTTTCAATATTGTGTGGTTGGATTATGAATTATAATGTAACAGTGGCTGGCTGTGGAACACTCTAATATACAGTCCTCTGTTTACCTAAGTGCAAAACGCTCCGACAGGTCAATTTTATTTTTCGAAAATTCATCATGTCCAGTAATGCAAACTTTTCTACTACCCACCCCATCTCCCTCCCAGTGATGTCATCAAATTTTTTAAACGGAAACTAAAATTTTTTGTTGTAAATTCCGATTCTCCTTGAAATTCTGCGTGCAGCACATATCTGGTTACATGGTATTGTCTTGCCTTACACAATTGAATATGAAAGTTGTCGTGGAATATTGGTCTGTTAAATAAATGTTTTTATATGGTCCACCACTATCAAAGTAAAGTAAGTAGGCACTTGCTGGAGAAATAAATGTCCGAATGACAATTCAACAAACTGGAATTAATATGACAATACAGAAACAGTAAATTACGAGAATGAAACAAATATGACAAAACAAGTACAGAAAAACAAATTATAACAATTAGAATATAAAGAAATAAATTTATGAGGATATGGTTAGGTGACCAATCCAGACATCCGAGTGTTCCCCATCTATCAATCCAGCTCCAGTTGCTTGGAGAAAGTTAACAGGAATTGAATAATGAGAGATAAGATAATCAAATTATGCCATAAACCTGGTTACTATATAGATTATTATTTAATAATAAAGTATTAAAGCAATATCATGTATGATATTTGCTGTACGCAGAATTTCCAGAAAAATCAGAATTCGCACTAAAAAATATAATAGTTACCATTTAAAAATTTGATGACGTCACCGTGAGGCGGAGGGAGTGCGTGGTAAAGAAGTTGTCCTTACCGGACATGATGAATTTTCGAAAAATAAAATTGTCTTGTCCCAGCATTTTGCAATTAGGTAAATAGGGGACTGTGTAGCTATAATACTCCATTTTTCGGTTCATGATGGAAACCTGCAAGATAGGAGGCAAAAGTCAGTCATTACTTTATAATTCCTACCTTATATCATCGAAAAGGAGTAAACTACTGTAACAACTATTCATGGATATAACAAAAGTGTTATATTTTACCTTCGGGGAATATATGCACCCATCCACCTTTGGCTAATTGTTCTATACAAAAATTCACAGCATCCTGATATACACCAGCTCCTCTCACAACCGGAATACATTTTCCTAAACTAAAAAATACGGCATGTTGCCAACAAGTGTAACAAATATCATGTGCTGATAGAGACCACCTCATTATTCTCGGACTTAAGAGTTGCTTTAATTTCAAAGTGCCTGCAATGAAAACAAAATATTATACAGGGTGTTAAAAGGCTCAAAGTTTATAAAATGGGAGATGTAATATGTAGAGTATGTAAAGAAAATTTAAAATTGAATTATGAAATATACTATTTAGTTATTCCTAAAAGACACTATTTTATTAACAAAGAAAACTACAGGGTGTAACCACAGTTTATACAGTTCGTCGAGTGAAGGTTCCAGAGGGTGTGGGTTAAATCGCGGCTAAATGAGCAATGAACACCAATAAAATTCATTTGTACACGATGAAGTGGGAGAAAATCTATTTCTTGACAAATCATCGTGCCCCTCGAACGCGCGGCTAAATGCGCAGTCAACTTTTGCTCGTCTAAAAAAAAGAAATCTGGGACCTCGACATCAAAGGAGTCGACATGAAGACGACGGACTGTATAATAAACTGTGGTGTAACTTTAAGTGGAGAGGGAGGTACTTTTTTAGGGGTAATAATACATGTTCCCCAGAATAATAATCTGAAATTATTTTTTTTTATCAAATAAATAGTTTTGAGTTATAATAAATTATTTAAAGTGCACTAAAAACTGTTATGTATGCCATCACTAGGCAGTATATGAGCTGACGTGAGCTTTTGTGTCTCAGTGGCTTACCATCAGTATTGCTGTTCTCAATCGGTTGTATGTATACGTTGTATTTCAGTTTATCAGTTTCCAAGAAGGAGTTCTTAGTGCTTTTTCTGTGTAAAATGTTAGTTTTTATTGGAATTGAAACAGAACTTGTATAGTGTGTTATATTGTTAAGTTTTTGTATAAAAATTTAAAGTGCCAGATAACATTACTTATTTCACTGTTTAGTAATGGTATAACGTGTACAATAAACTTGTAACAAGTGTTTCTAAAGGTCACAGGTAGTTCTCGTTGCACCCTGTATATAAACAAAAACAATATTGTTACGACTCTGTATATTACTAAATATCAATTTAATTTCTATTTAATAATTCATTTTACCAATAATCATAAATAAAAACTAGTTGTAGTAGTTATTTGATGCAAACATTACCTATGAAGGTCAAATAATAAAAACGCAGTTGTTTTCCATGAAATTTATTATTTTAATTTTCATTGATGTCACATATACGTAAAAATAAACTATGCATTCTTAAATACAACAAATTAATTCTTCAAATTGGTCTTGTAGCTATAAATTAAATAAATTCAAAATATTTATCTTATAATTACATAAATTCAAACGTGTTCTTCCAATATATTTATATATTGCGCATAATTTTCTAAACAAGATTAGTATATTTGTGAGGGAAATATAATATATGAAACAGATTTATAAAACATCAACCTAAATTGAATATGTACCTATAATTGCAGATTTTCCTTTATATCATATAAAATATCATCATTAATATACTCTATTTCCAAACTTAATATCACATTTAATAATTTATGTAATTTCAAATATGTTTTTAGTATTTTTACCGATTCGATGAAGGTAACAGGATTATAATAAATTTAATGTTAATCATGAACTTATTACGAATTAAAGAACATAAAACAGAAAGGGACACTAAATACATTCAATTTTGTAATTTACAATAGGTACCTAACGACCATAGTTATTTGTGCAACAGAAGCACACACTTTACAGAAAGTGAAATGTGTTCTCCCAATTTGTTTGTTTGTTGCACATAATTTTATAAACAAGATTAATATATTTGTGACAGGAATATAATATATAGGTATTGTGTGAAATATATAGTATTAAATTATTTATATTCTTGCTGATGTGCGATTATAAAATTATACCCACAATATCTATCCATATAGGTACTCTTTATTATCAGTTTTTATAGATTTTACTGCATTATTAATGAAGTCATAACTCAGAAATCTTTTTAAACTCAATGCTCGTAGAGATAGGAGTGTACTCAAAAAATTCGGTTCAGTTACAATCTTATGAAGTTTGATATTTCTTCTAATTTTAAAAAATCAAATTCCCTTTCTTAACTTTTGAGATATTGTTAAATCTTAAACTCGAATATCTAGCCTCAAAATTTATTACAAATTTTAATATACGCCATTTGCCTACGCGTAATTGTTACAATTTTTGTGCTCCAAGACATAGAACTGCTTTGTGTCAGTAGTCATTTACTTGCAATTTTAATTTCTTGCCTAATGATGTTAAATTACTTATAGCAATTGTGCTTTATTATTTTCAGGAATACATTATTTCAACCAGTCAAATATGGAACTAAATATTATTGCACAAATATGAGTTTACATAAGTGTGATACCTATGTATTCAAATAATTCTTTCTTTTATGTGTATTATTTCAGTATTTACATTTTACAATACTTACGTATGTTTTGTAAAGTCAATAGTTATGGAAGAGCACTGTATGATGAATATGGCCATCCTTTAAATTGTATAAATTTTTATGATATAGGTAAAGGCACTATTATTATTATTATTATTATATGTATGTTCATTGATATTGACATACAGTGTGTCCCTGAAATGTATGTACCAGCTTGCCACCCTAGATTCTTAATGTCAAAATACAACAATTTATGGTAATTTACCTATATGCAAAAATGCACCGTTACGGCGTTACGGGGTGCCAAAGTTTTTGAAAATATTTCGATAATCGGTTATAAAACAAATAAAGCAATGAACTATTCAAATGAAATTTGCTCTATGAAAATATATTGGTAAAAGGCTTTTCTTGATGCAATTAATGTTAATTACTGACTTGCACAAATGTGACAATTCTCTTTGGTAAAACCTAAGTTCTAAGTTTTAAGTGAGTGGGCCAAAAGCTAGCCCTCCACTGCGACCCTGTGGCCTATTGTGGCTCATATACTTGTTATACTTCACCCAACAGGTTTAGCCTCTTTATGAAGCCAATAACCTTGTTGTGTGAGATTCTATCTAGATCTTCTGGCAAGAGATGCACTTTGCCAAATATAGAAAATCTGGTCCGTTCTCCAGCCGTACAGTGACATAAAATGTGTTCTGCCGATTCGTCACTTTCTAAACACAATCGGCACTCGGCCTCCTCAGCCAGGCCCAACTTGTGCATGTGACTCCTTAACCAGCAGTGCCCAGTATATAGGCCAACCAGAGTTTTTAGGGCAAGCCTATTTAACTCTAGCAAATTTTTAGCTCTCTTTGTCGATGTGCCCCCTATGAACGCCTTCGAATGAGCTAATCTTGGCAGATCTCGCCAGTACTCCCTTATCTTTTCCTCCACCCAGGTGGAGATGACTGCTTTGGCAGTAGCCGAAGCTAAGCCAAGAGTCGGTTCCGGACCTATAAAGTTGGAACAGGCACCCTGCCTTGCTGACGATTCCGCTGCCTCGTTTCCCTGGATACCCGCATGACCAGGTATCCAAACCAGGGTTATTCTGTTGCTTGTACCTAACCGCTCCAGAGCCTTTTGACAATTCCATACCGTTTTTGAGTTACACCGGTAGGATCCAAGTGCTTTTAAAGCTGCTTGGCTATCAGAAAAGATTTTTATCGACCTGCGCTTAAGTCTAAGCTTTTCCAGCTTCCACACACACAGTTCGATGGCATGAATTTCTGCCTGAAATATAGTCGCATATTTACCCAGGCTTAAGAATAGCCTGGTGTTTGGGTTGCAACTATACACTCCAGCTCCAACCTCCTCTGGGGTCTTAGAGCCATCAGTGTACCAGCAACTATCCGCCTTCAGGAGGTCAGTTTCACCTCGCTCCCATTCCTCCCTCCGAGGAACGAGGATCTCGAAAGGCAGCCTATAGTTGATTTTTGTAGGCATAACATCCGAGACCATCGATAGAGTGCTATGACCTTCTATGTCCTCCAGCACTCCACTACGCTCTATTATGTTAGCCTTCGGCATGCAAATAGCCACTTGCTTTAGTCTGTATACTGCCCACCTGGCTTCTCTCTCCAAAAGTATATGGAGAGGTGGTAGGTCCAGGAGGACTTCCAGAGCATCTGACGGGGTGGTACTGATTGCACCAGTTATTGCTAGACTAGCTTGTCTCTGCAAACCTGAGAGTTTTACTTTGGCTATCCTTTGAAGACCTTCGGACCACCAAACTATTGAGCCGTATGTGATCATGGGTCTGATAACCATCACATACAGCCAGTATAATAGTTGTTTAGGACCTACGCCCCAGGACTTTCCACAAATGCGTCGACACGTCCATAAGGACATTCTGGCCTTGTAGATGACTTTATCCATATGAGAGTTCCAATTGAGAACAACTCCCAGATATTTTGCTTCCTCTGCATATGGTATTGTCTCTCCCCGTACAATGGGGGGTCTTAAGTAGACCAGTTTGTGTTTCTTTGTGAAGGGAACAATCACTGTTTTGTGGGGGTTCACAGACATCTGCTCCCTCTCACACCAGCCAAGTACCCCACTTAAAACTTCCTGAAGGATAAATTATATACTATATTCAGTTATACCTCTTACCAGTATGACCAGATCATCAGCATATGCCTGGACCTCGACCTCCCATGCAGAGAGTATGGCGAGCAGGTCATCCACAAGGAGCGACCATAGCAGGGGAGAAAGGACCCCACCCTGCAGACAGCCCCTTGCAACCCTAAACCTGACCTCCTCCCCCTGCAGGGTTGTCGTTACGGTCCTGTTCGCCAGCATTGCCCGTATCCTGGTAAAACCTAACTTTTTTAAGTAAATTTCTGTCTTCCAAAATTTTGATCATGCAGATAGATTCTAAAATTTATTGCAAAATAAGCAGGAGCGCCATCGTACATGAACCATAGTTCCCTTCTCATAAGGGTTTATTTTCAATTACAGTAAGTAAAATTGTTTGTAGGAAATTCAGATACATTTTTCCCTTTAAAGTGGTTACTGGGCAAATCAAATCCCAGTAATATTACTAACAAACAATATCTGAATTTCTTAGAAATAATATTTTACCTGGTCAACTAGAAAATATACCCCTACATATAAGAAGAGAAACGTGGTTCATGTACGATGGTGACCCTCCTCATTTTACAATAAATATTAGGTTAGGTTGGATAAGGTTTAGGTAGCTCATTTTTTGTACTAAACAGTAGTCACAATTTTGGAAGAGACAGGTATTAGCTTTTTCCACAAAAATATCATATTTTTTAACTGAGGTATCCAGTTTAAGGTATTTGTGCAAGTCGGTAATTAACATTAATTGCATCAAGAAAAGCCTTTTGCTAATGTATTTTCATATAACCAATTTCATTTTAATAGTTTAATGCTTTTCCATTTGATAACTAATTACTGAAATCTTTTTAAAAACTTTGGCGCCCTCTAACTGCATATAGGTTAACTTCACACAAATCGTCGTATTTTTGACATCTAGTTTATGCAATCATCACCCTGTATTTAATTAAATTTAAAATAAAGGAGGCCACCTGAACAATAAAACCTAGACATGCAGAAATAGGAGAGATCTCATCTATTGTAAGTGATTTTGCATGTTTGTATATGTTCAAAAGTGATTTCAATTTTGAAAATAACTGAATGATGTCATAGCCAGGTAGGTATGTCTTTTTTCTTTTGTTAGTAAATTTAACTTAGGTATATCCAATCTCCAAAAATCTAGAGAGAGTGACATAGATAATATGAAAACACTATTATTATAAAGCATATAAAATAGGAAATTATTTTTATAACAGCTTGAACATTGATTTGAACATTAAACATTATTACTCTGTCGCTCTCTTTAGACAGAGATACAGCTGTGAATATGATAAAGGCTTAACCAATATAATTGATGTGGGAGAGTCCTGTTGGAATATTTTGTGATCTCAGCAGGGCATTCAACTGTGACGATCACATTATTGATGTCTAAATCGTCCCATTATGATATTAAAGGAACACCTCTTAAACTGGGTAGCCTCATCTCTTGAAGGTAGAAAGTAGTATGTGAATTTAAAACATTCTGAGAGTGAAATATGTAACATTAGAATGTTTATATGTAAATATGAGAGTTCTTCAAGGATCCGTTTTGGGCCTCATTCTATTTCTTTTATATATAACATTGAACACAATATCTTCTGCATATTTCAATATGTACTTGGATGATACCCTTGTTATTGTAGCATATTGTGACCTTGTTAGATAATTGCTTCAGTTAACATCAGTTCTATATAAACTCTACAAGAACTCAAGAAATACAATTTCACAATAGGCAAAGGAAATTTGGATAATCTTAGTATTTTGGTATTTGAAACAAAATTGTTGAAAAAGATGAAATTCTAGTACGGCAAAGCGAATACTTGGAAAAACTATGAGAATTTCATACAGCTGATAAAAAGATATATTAGATGGATTAATTTTGGGTAAACAACGGCCATACTGTATGAAAAGTTTGACAGGATGGTAACGTTCAGAGTAAGAGAGAAACATGTTTAGATGGCTTTTGTACATGGTTAAAGGCATTTTCTGGAAAAGGACCAAGATTAATAATAATACATATTGGAAGCAAAACTTGATTTTTAGAAAATGGTTTGTATGTTTTTGAATCATGTACGAAGGGGGATTACCATGGAGACATGTACAGTGACATATTTGAAAAATGGTTTCAATCTATTTTGCCATAATGTAAAACCATCGAGTTTATATAACCAATGGTAAAACCAGGAGCAGTTGTTGTGATGGATAACCACTGAACTGTAATTTTATATTATGATGACTGGAATGCGCTAAAAGCTGCGCGAATGGATTATTTATGATCAGGGCCATATTTTGTTTTGTGCCTCTAGCAATAGCGGAGCAGTAGGGGCTTAGCTGATTGTGACTTGAAATGAAATTGAATTCTGGATATGAAGAATTATTTTGTGCTATATGCTGGTTAATTTTACAGTCCCTTATAAAGCATGACATGTTCCAACAATAACACCCACAAAATACACAATGAATAACACCAACGAGATACAAGATAAAAGAAGAAACCACACTGTACGCCAATGACGTGTTTACAAACAAAATAATGGGGAAATTAAGAACACAATTCATATCGTACGTGCAGATGGTTGTCTCTCTCGCACCCACGTACATAACCAATGAAGTATGCCTTTGCTGAGTTTCATGTGCCTCCTTTTGTCTGCTCCTAGGGTTAGTACCTTTATTTGGATGCGCAATGGACTTTACGCATTCCATATCGTACATTTCAGTGTGGATAACGCACCTTATCATAAATTGAAGGGTTGAATAGTTACCGATTACATTATCATGGAGGAAAGCAGTTATTATGATATAAATAAAATCAAAGAATATGGAATATACAGACACCATGTTAAAAATACAATTAAGTAATATTAAAAATTGGAAAAAGAGAAAAAGGTCAATACATTAAGTATGTAGTAAATGAGATGGCCAAAGCTCAAGGAATTCATATACTCCATTTACTGCCACTGTAAAATAAATCCAACAGAGTGAGTTTGGCACAAATTAAAATAAATTAGCATGGTTTTGTAAGAAACATATTCATATTTAAATTTTTCTTGATAAAATTTATAGATTGGCCTATACTGATATAAGATAAAAACTTTAGATTTGGAAAGAACTCTATCATGTTTATTATCTAATGTCTCGAAATTGGCAACAACTGTTATATCATTGTAGCTATAATGGGTGTATCATAAAAGATATAGGTACAAGAAAGATAATAAAAATAATTGTATCTGGACTCGTATCTGGATGCTCTCTAATCTAGTATACCAATGGAATGTTGCTCCCCACACTTTTCGCCTGTTGCGTTACTCCAAAAGGTAGCGATGATTAACTCTAGATTTTCGGATATCGAGTATAGATTAATTTTTATTTTAGATACTTATTAAAACCATCCTTGTCTAAGAAATTGTTCCTTAACATAAAATTATTTTACATGGTTTCTAAAAAGATCCATTATCATATTCAGTAACACAATACAGTCGGCTTAAATATTGCTAGGTATATAACTCAATCTCTTATTTTAAAATGGACTAAATATTTGCTTTTAAAATGTGCTAAATATTTGCTGAAAGTTAATGACTAAGCTAAGTTCATTTTAAATAAAATAAATAAAAATGAGAAAGCAACTTATACACATAAATCAACTATTCATAATAATTTTGAATAGGTTTACTTCACAAACAGACAGTTTGATCCAGTCATGTGCTATTAAATTAACTTCAGTTAATAGGTTTTGCAATCAATTCATAACATAATTTAATCAAAAATGAAAATATATTGAGCTCATTCAATAAAATATTTACACACATCCTATAAGTGTTAAACCTTGCTTTTGGGTCAATAAGTCAATTATTTCCTGACTTATTACAAGACAAAAAAAATTGCAACTATTTTCAAATGAGCCCATATATATTTTTTCAACAATATTCAAATTACAGCATTGCTATTTCTCTGAAGAAAGATAGCAGCTTAAAATACACAGGACCGATATAAAAATTATATATTATAAACCGAAAAATGTTGAATTTAAGAGCGTCTGACGTACCTGGACAGAACAGAATTGGTGGGAAATCACCCTTAGTTATAGATGAGATAATTTAAAGAAGCTTACCCCACATTCCGGGATCATCAAAACATGAGTGATGGTTGGAGATTGTAACTAATGGTACATTTTTTGGTCGCTTATCTAGTAGATTTAGTATAACTTTCCTATTATATATTTTTGTTCTATTTAGTAGCTCTAAAAATAATCTAAAATTATTTAAAAAACAATATGATTTAATAGTATGTACTATTACGGATTAAAATCTTGCTAAATAGTCCCACCACTGCCACTGTAATATTACTGGCAATACTCCACAGTCTGGTTGGATTTCTTAGTTTAGGAATTATCCAATCAATATTATAACCCATTTTCTCAGATGCCATTTTTAACTCAATTTGAAGACATTAAATTGCATGTCGTACCACTATGAATTCTTTCACATGTTTAAAAGCTACTGATTAAATAACAACTTAAATAAATCACGGGGCCACCATCATTTTTTATTATTTTAATTGATAGATTGTGCTATAAATTACATAATAGTAGTGGGATTGCCCCTTGCTTTAACTACGCGAACATAATATGGTTTATTTACGGAAAAATAATTACTACACCATAACAGCACTAGTCACACTTAAAAATTATATATTTTTTACTTTGCACTTTGATTTGACAATTCTGACATTTTAATCACTTTCTCAAGTGTCGTATTATCTGACATATAAACTGTCAAAAAACAAAAATGTCATCAGGATCATCATAATTGAGCTGTCATATCCATCATCATGATGACGTTTCATTACCAACAACTAATTTTGTCTATGGTTTGGTCACAGCTTAAAAATGTTATTTAAGCTGTGGTTTGGTTTCAACCTGTGGTTTCAACTATAATGCATAGTTTACATTAGAGTAAGTTGGTGTAATTTTATAGCTAAAATTTTACATCTTGGACCATATTTAGACAAGTCGTCGTTTGATATCGTCTGATAATCTGTAGTGTAGACTAAACGTGTAGGTGTCGGATTCACAAAGTAATCTACTTCATACGTTTTGGATTGAGAAAAAATTGTACATGACTCACGGGTTTAATTTAAGAAATCCGTGACATGACTTCAATTCAAAGAGATGTTCACATAGTAGAGAGTTTAAGTCGATTATCGATTATCATGATACGTAAAACGTAGAACGTGTTAAATTTCACGTTTACGTATAGTAAGATTCATGTTTCAAAAATGAGTTTATAATATGAGGTCTATTCCAAACTTCCAAAATAGCCATTGAGAATTGGTTCAGAACTTTTTTTTCGTCCAATGATCTATGTTCAGAACTGTTAGATATGTTGGACCAGCTGAGCTTACGTCGCATTTGCTGAAAGTACAGTAACAACTGAATTAACTAAATAGGTCTGGGGCAGTTCAGAATCGATTCTTACTGTTGTTGGAACAAACCTATTGTTCTCTGAAGAAGGCTTTATTAGTGCCGGCCCTGACCCCAGATTCTGATTACTGAAATTCGTCTCATATCGAGTATTTTGACTATCTAGTGACCTTTATTTCAAATATAAATAATAAAGGCCACTACACTGTCAAAGCACTCGAAACGAGATTTTAAGATATATAAGTAAATAAAGCAAGTTCGGCAAATAGATCTGGATGCTCCTAAATGTGTTTTCCTTTTTCAATTTCATGAGATAACAGGAAAGAAAGATAGATCTAGAACATTTAGATCCGTTGG